>BMAV01017543.1:0-15211 GCA_019973955.1 Trichonephila inaurata madagascariensis | reverse complement strand
AAGGGGGTTGTGTTCTATTGTATCGATCCTGTGAAATAAATTTAAAAATTTTTAAAAAAATAATGCGAAAGGACTAGTATAAAAGGGATAGGAAACATGTTTTTGTTATAAATCTAATATGCACAGGTTTTGTTATAAAAGTGGCATGCATAGGCTTCGTTTTAAATGTAACCTGCTTAGGTTACATTATAAGTGTTATATGCATGGTTATCCATAAATGTATACATTTTGTTTACAATTATATATTCGGGAAATTTGCCCTATTAATTGACCCTATGTTTTTTAATAAGCCCGGGGTTCCCCCCATTTAAATTTTGTATCAGTGTTCTTTTTATACTCATTTTAACATTTTCCACCACGACACAAAAGAAGCTCTGATATCAAGATAAACTCTGGATGAAATTGTTTTACGAGGAAAACAAACCTCGACAAAACCTTCGGCATTAAAAACAGTAAAATGCAATTCTTACTAAAGGCAGGAACTGAAGTGTCGCATGAGATAATTGTTGAGCAGGCGAGTACGGTAAGTCAAAACTTTTTATCGCCACCCCTGACGCATATTTTCTTATTGACACCAAACCGGGAACTTTTAAAACAACCGCCCAGAAGATTGACGGATGATTGACGGATGATTTTGTAAGAGGTACCAGACGCCGCGCCAACCCCCATCTGGATATTCATGCAGGTGTTGCGCTTTGGTTGGGGAGGGAGGGCGGGGTTTCAGGAGGGGAAACCAATGAGGTGGTGTTGTGGAGGTGGGGCTTTGTTTGGGAGGTTGGAAGTGAGTTTTTAAACTGACATTTTGACTTCGAAGAATTATTCAAATTTTTTTAGTAAAAGATTGAAAAACCCGACTAATTGATATAAAAAAATTTTGATAAAATAGTAAAACGAACATTATGCCCTTAAAATATTACAAATGTTTTTTTCCTTATCACACTCCTCGAGATGTTTATCAGCCCTTGTGGGGGGCCAAGCACAAAGGGAGGATCTTTTTTCCTTTAATGTGGTAGTTTAAAAGGGGGGACTATACATGAGTGAGTGAGTGAACATTAACGTCGCACTGTTCAGCTACACGGCACTATACATGACCAAGGTTCAAAATTACAAGGTTTGTCACAAATTGCTCTCGTGTTGCTGTATAAAGAGACGTTGATATAAATCTCACGCTACTCAAAGGGACGTTGATATAAACCTCACTGCTACTCAAAGGAACGTTTTAAAGCATGGACGACTTAGGTCTAATTCCAGAGGTGTTGAGATACAACCCTTTTTTTACTTTTTAAATAAGGTGGGATGGGAATAAGTTAAACGAAAATTTCACCAGGAAAATTTACAAAAACATATTAATTTTGGTTTCTGTTGAATGCATGCTAGATGGCAACAGAGCAGATCTTTAAATGTCATGCCCTCATCTTTGTTTGGGCCCGAGGTCTATCCCCTTTACCAATTATCCATTTAGTAGAAAAGCAACAGTCGGTCGGATCGGTTTGTGCCTAGGTTGTAACCGCCTAACACTTCATAGCTACGCCACTGTACTTACATATTATAGGCACCAAACTCAAAAAACCCCGGGATGTTCCCCCAAAGCTGCGGTATGGGGAACAAGGATTGTGTTTGTACATTTGCGGAAACATTTTTCCATTATTGGCTGTACATCGTGGCATATGGGAACGACGTTTCATTTGGCGAATCGTCCTACGCTATAATATTTAAGTATCATCTTTATAATGAGATGAGGTGTTTATTGTGAGGTAAAACTCTGAAACAAATCTAGGATCTTAAAAATGAATATTTATATTTTTTCACAAAAAAAAACTATATTTTTAAAGCTTTTATATTTTATAAGCGATGTTTTTTTAGAAAGGCTTTATTTCGCTGACATTTTCTATTACTGAAACAAAATGAATACTGTTGTGCATAAAGGCAATACTTGAATAGAAAAGAAATATTTGAATACTTATTAAAAATCTTTAAGCGGTTGAATGCAAATATTTATGAGAATGAAAAAAAGGGCAGCAGACATGCCTCCTTCGATTGAAAATCATAACATCGACAAAATATATAATCTCTTTTACAAAGAAATATTTAGCAATATTAAAACAGTTAAAGAATTCTGAATTCTTTATTATACTGAAATCAAAAATATTTCTGAAAAACTTATTAAGATTTTATTATAGTTTTCGGAATAATAGTTATATAATTCAGACCTTTAGAGTTTTACAACATCAAATATTAAAATTAAGAAATGTGAAATAATGGCTAGGAGAAAAAAAATAAATGACTATATGTTTATTTTTTGCTTAAAACCAGATATTGACTATATTTTTTTTCAAATAGGCTATATATATGAATTTTGGAAGCTAAGTCCATTCAGATACAGTAAATCCCCCAAGTGCGAGAGCTATTTCAGTGGTGGCACCATCTAGTGGAGGCTTCTCTACCCAATTTCTGACGCTTGAAAAATTTTTTTTAATTCAAGCTCTCATTGGATGCATTATTCTCCGTGATTTAACTTTGGTAACAGCACCAGAGCCGAATTAATACTCAAAGTCTCTTTAACATTCCACATAACCATATGACATATTTGCCTACGATTTTCGCATCCAGAATATCTATCTACTCCTACAGGAATTGCAGGTTTATGAGGTGGAGAAGCTAGCTCTAAGCCACCGAGCAGACCATAATAGAAATATTTGTTTAAATAACCAGACCTAAATATCCCACAAAAAATGTGATAATTTTCGTTTACTACAGAGTCCTAATTTACGAAAGAACATATTGTCTTTACGCGGTATCTACAACTTTTCTTCTTTTTTTGCGATTTCAATTCTTTTATTTATAAATAGTATTCCTGTATTATATTAGATTTGTTCGCTATACTCTTACTCAATAATCGATGTAAATATGTAGAATTAAAACCAACATCCAAACGCTACCAGTGCTCGCTTCTATTTATCCCTCTCTCTCTCGAAGATTTGCCCCCCAATTCAGTTTTAAAGAATAATAAAGCAATACCAACGAGTGATCGTTCGGTAAAAATAAATTTTACCTGAATAATTTTTATTTTAAAATATTCTAGTTGCTAAATCTTAAGGTATCCGACTACGTTCGGAACCGTGATTTTAAAAAAGCGCATAAATGGATAATTTTCATGATATTTAGTGTCAGTTAGATTAGAATACATGTATGAAATTAATTTAAGGACATTTTGACAAAAACAAATTATTTAAATACAATATTTTGTCAAAAAATTAACTTAGAAAAAAATATTTTTCAAAATGCTCTCCTTTTGTGAAAAATGCTTCTGTTATAATAATATTTTGATGTATATAGCTCAGACCTCTCTATAGAGGCTAAACTAGAATTTGTGAAAAATTCACATTATTTTCAGAGTTACCACCAATTTAAATAATTATTAGCGTTTTTTTCTTAAAATTGCTCCCTCTGTTGTCGTAAAATATGGATAAACCAAATTTCTAAGTTATACATTTAAAAATTCAGTTGAGCCTCTGTACAGAGGTCTGAGCTATATACAGGCAAAAATATTATTATAATAGAAGCATTTTTCACACAAAAGGAAAACATTTGGAATAAAAATTTATTCTAAGCTAATTTTTTGCCGAAATATTATATTTAAATAATTTTTTTTGTTAAAATGTCCTTAAAACAATTTTATGCATGTATTCTAATCTAAGTGACACTAAATATCATGAAAATTATCCATTCATGCGCTTTTTTAAAATTACGGTTCCGAACGTAGTCGGATACCTTAACACATTTTCATGTGACTCAGCATGAAATGTGAAAAATAACACAGCATCAAAAACACTTTTAAAAGCATTAGGATAATACTTTCCGTTTTTATCACGGCCTTCTAAAAACTTCGATGATCCTATCGGAACGCTGCTATTCTGCAAAGCCGAGTTCTATTAAGGGCAGCGCTGTTAAGTGCGCTGCTAAGGCCGTGGATTTCTCCTGATGAAAGTGACGTTAAAACGAGCTGTAAAATGCTGAGGCGCAGGTGCTCGTAAGACTGTTGGAATATTGTCTCTGGGTATCAGTCTCTGAGAGGTGGAATACCAGGTCCAAGAAATTGACATGTGATGCAGAGTCACTTCTGTTTGGACGTACTCGAAAACACCATTCTAATATTGATAAAAGTCCCAATCATGCTGTGTACTTTGAAACCGGCGGCTGGTGTGGGAATTGTGCTGGTCAACTTACTGTCGATGAGATCAAGGGAGGTGATAGTTTGAATTCCCTTAGAACATAAGCGCCAGTGTGTGCAGCCTGAGATACAATCCATTGCAAAACTACTTGATCGTTTAGACAACACTCGTTCCCAACTGGAAATGGGTTCTTTGGTGACCGCAGCAACATTTTAGCATTCAAGCAATAAATCTTACTGATGTCATTTAACAATAAAGTTGATGTCATTGAACAATAAAAACATTTAATTCTGGTCATGGTCCGTTTTTAATTCCCTCCCAATACTCTAGGCAATTCAAATTGTCCCCCCCCCTCCCTATTTTCAGAGCCCCTTCAGTTCTTACCTTGTCAGTTTCGGTTCAGGAGGGATTTTCCCTTGACTCTCTTATTCTTTTTAGTTTCTTTCTTTAGCTTTTTGAAGAGTCTTCCCATTTTCAATCACCAATGGAACTGCTGTGTTCTCGACTAGCAACAGGCATGCGAAAGGAAAGGGGCATGGGTTTTCCACTCTTAGACTCCCTTCACACCAAAAGAATCCCAGTCTATCGTGATCAACCCAAATCACACCGCCACGAAAGTCAATACGAATCAAACTTTTTTCCATCAGTTGCTGTCGAACATGGATGCTGTTTTAATTTCACAACTGTAATTTATGAATCAAAACGTTATGAAGTTAATGGTATTATGCATCTTCGCCATTAACATTTGTCCTTTTATAGCATTTATTTTAAATTCAAAGAAAATTAAAAAGAGGCACTAAAAGGCTTCATTAAGTTTGCCCAATCATAAATTAATTGTGTTAAGTTAAAACTGTTAAAACCCAAATAATTTGCTTAAATGACATTAAATAATGCGTTAATTTATAAGTTTCACACGCCATGATATATTAATAATGACTCAGACGTCAACCGTCCGTAAATGTTGCAACACTTTTTTCCCCCCAACGCGTATTTTTCTGTGAGAATTGATACTTCAAGAATATCAGATTTAAAACCCTCGTTTGGATTGGCTTCCATCGTTTTCCAAAAAGAACGGGTAAAAAAAATTTCAACACCAACGGTAGGAAATAAGATTCCGCCACAAGAAAAACACAAACCTGATGTTAAATTTTTGCCACGCCGCACTTGACACGACGTGTTCTATCGATTGCCTCGATAATGACACCTGAGCTGGCCCAATGGGTTTTCAAAAAAACCGACAACATAAAACCAAAAGTTTTAATAAAAACTTGGAAATCGCGCTTATGTCTTTAAAATATAATGGCTTTATGGTTTTTCAAAAAAAATTCCCTTTTAAATTTAAAAAGAATGGGGTATGTGTCTCTATTTGACTCTGGTTCCTATGAAAGCAGATTAAAATTTTTGTAAGCCTTGCGAAAGGACTAGTATAAAATGGGATTAAAAAACACGTTTTTGTAATAAATGTAACATGCACAGGTTTTGTTATAAAAGTGACATGCAAAGGTTTCGTTATAAATTTAACATGCTTAGGATTCGTTATAAGTGTTATGTGCATGGTTTTTGTCATAACAGTATACATTTTGTTTCACTAATTATATATTCAGGAATAATGACCTATCAGTTGACCTCTATGCTTTATTAATGACTTGGTCCTTCACCGCAATTAAATTTTGCATATCAGTATTGTTTTTACTCATTTTAACAAAATCTACCACGACAAAAGAAGCCCTGACATATCAAAAGAAAATCTGGTTTAAATTGTTTTACGAGGAATAAGAAAATTCGACAGATCTTTCGGCATTGTAAAAAAAGAAAAAAGGTACAATTCCTACCCAGGGCAGGAACTGAATGTCAAAAAGAGAAAATTGTTGATCAGGCTAAAAAAAAATTTGGGGGCCTCTTTGAATTTTGCCACATCCAGGGCGTTGTTCCAACTATTTGTCGGGCTAAACATAAACAACCACCCCAAAAGGGTGGGGAACTAACCGACAATTGATTAAACGTTTTAAAAAAATAGTGGAATGAACATTATGTTTTTTTAAAATGGTACAATTTAAAGGTTTTTCTTCCTTACCACATTCCTGGGGAATTTACCACCCCTTGTAATGGGAGCCCCAAGGGATATTAAATCAGTCGATCAATTTTTTTTTCCCTTTTTAATGCGGTACTTAAATGGGGGGTACACGATACCTGCCCAAAGGTTAAAATTACAAGTTTGTCGAAATTGCTTTCGTGGTTTTTCTTGAATTTGTGATTGATTGAATATTAACGCCCACTTTTTCAGCTACTCAAAGGCTTTTGGCGACGGACCCGTAATTTTGAACTATGGCCCCAAGTGCCCGGGGAGGGGCATTTTGGCTGGCACCCCCCTCTCAAATTTACCACACCACACCAACGGGAGGACTTTTTAAGCTCTGGGAAAAGTTTAACTTTGCATCGCTGCCCTACACGGCGGGTCTTTAGTGGTACTTTTCCCCTGGGGGTTTTCGTGACAAGGCAAACCATGGTCCGATACCTATACCACTCGGTTTTACCGCGGCTTGTAAAATGTTGTAAAATATAAAACCCCTCACTGTTCTCAAGAATTTTTTTGGATGGAGGGCGGTGTAATTCTAACGTGTTCTGGCTCAACTTGTTCTTGACACGATCTCAATAAAAGAGTGATCGGAATAATTTCAATCGTAAAATGTCATTCCAGGAAATATTTACTGAAAAAATGTTAGTTTTGGAGTTTCTGAATGCATGCTAGATGGCAACAGCAGCAGTACTGCACTATTATGTCATGCCCCTCATCTTTGTCTAGGCCGAGGTCTACCATCTTACACCATTATTACCCATTTAGTCGCAAAGCGAGAGTTGGTCGGATCGGTTTATGCTTAGGTTGTTAACCCCCTTTTAAACTTCATAGCAAACCCCCGGGTTTTGAAAATTGTCCCCTATTACCGTATCTGTATTAACCCTTGTCAGTTGGGGGTTTGGGAGGATTTTATCTTAAATCTCTTATTCTCTTTGTTTTGCTTTATAAACCACATATGGACCCGCTGTGTTCCCGACTGGCAACAGGCGGGCGAAAAAAGGGAAAAGGGTAATTTGGGACGGATTTTTCCATTTTTTAGGCCCCTTCACCCAAAAGAATCCCCCGCCTATCGTGATCAATCCCAAAATTTGAACAATTCTGACTGACCAAAAGGTTTTCCTTCCCCACCGCCAAGCAAGTCAATACGAATCAAACTTTTCTTCCATCGGGTTGCTTTTCCCATCATGGATTCTTTTTTTTAATTTCACAACCGAATTTTTTACATCAAAACGTTGTGGGAAAATAAAAAGGGGTTTTGCATCTATGCCTTAACCCCCCCGCATTTATTTTGAATTCACAAAGAGAATGTAAATTTTATGAGGCACTATAAAATCTTCGTTTAATTGCTTCTACAATCACTAAATTAATTGTAAGCTTAAAGATGAAAACTGTTAAAACCAAAATAATTTGCTTAAATTACATTAAATAATGCGTTAATTTCTAAGTTTCACACGCCATGGTGTATTAATGAGTCAATTGTCACCCGTCCGTAAAGGTTGTAACATTTTATCCACCCACTGAAACTTGACTTAATTCATCTCGATGAGATGAATTAAAATATTTCAAGGAAAAAAAATCAGCATTAAACAATCGTTTGAGTTTTATTAGAACTTCCACTGTTTTCGCAACTAAAACACGTAGCTGGAAGCAATAAAGCTCAACAACAACGGTAGGAAATAGGCTTTCACCACAAGAAAAACACAAACCTGTTAAATTTTTGCGACATCGCATTTACATGCGACGTGTTCGGACAATAGCCTTGATAATGACTCCTGAGCTGGCACCATAAGAGCTTTGCACAAACCGACTGACATATATACCAAAGTGAGTATTAAAAACAGTGGTATCGAGCATTATGTCTTTAAAATGTAATGAATTTATGGTTTTCTTTTCAATCTCATTCCTATATAATTAAAAGAATGGGGTATGCGTCTCTACTTGACTCTCGTTCCTATGAAAGCAAGACTAAAATTATTGTAAACCATGCGAAAGGACTAGTATAAAACGGGATAAGAAAACATGTTTTTATTATAAATGTAACATGCACAGATTTCGTTATATATGTATTATGTTTAGGTGTCATTATAAATGTTATATGCATATTTTTGTCCTAACAATATATTACTTTTGTTTAACTAATTATATATTCAGGAATAATTTTTCCCATCAGGTTTTTACTGTGCTATGCTTTAATAATGACTTGGTCGCTCACCGCACTTAAATTTTGTATCAGGGTTGTTTTTTTACTCATTTTTAAAAAACCACCACGACAAAAAAAGCTTTTGAAAATCCCAAAAGAAACTCTAGATTAAATTGTTTTACGAGGAATAACAAAATTCGCCAGAACTTTCGGCATTGTAAAAAAAGCAAAAATTCAATTCTTACCAAAGGGCAAGGGAAATTAAGTGTCGCAAAGGGAAATTGTTGATCCCGACGAGTAAAGGGTTTCTGTTTTGAAATTTGCCACACCGCCCATGACGCGATATGTTTTCCCAAATATATTGACATTTAGGGTAAAAACTTTTTAAAAGGGGGCCCCCACCGAAAAATTTTAAAACCCAACCCAAATTTATATACCAAACATTATTAAAAAATAGTGGAATCGAACCCTATGCCTTTAAAATGTTACGAATTTAAGTTTTCTTCCTTACAACATTCCTAGGGATGTTTAAACCCGCCTTTAGGGGGCCAATGCAAAAATTAAAAACTGTCAAAGGGTCAAATTTTTTTCCTTTTTAATTTTGGTATTGGGGGGTGCACGATACCTGACCAAGGTTCAAAATTACAAGGTTTCTCGCAAATTGCTCTCCTGTTGCTTTATAATGGGACGTTGATATAGCAGTCACTGTTACTCTAAGGAACCTTTTAATGCATTGACGACTTAGGTCTAATTCCAGAGGTGTTGTGGCTCATCTTGATCTTGATACGATTTCAATAAGATAGTGATCGGAAATATTTCAGTCGTAAAATGTCATTCCAGGAAATATTTACTGAAAAAAATGTGAATTTTGGAGTTTTTGAATGCATGCCATCTGTCAACAGTGGCAATACTTCATTATTATGTCATGTCCCTCATCTTTGTCTAGGCCGAGGTCTAACACCATATACCATTATTACCCATTTAGTCGAAAAGCGACAGTCGGTCGGATCGGTTTGTGCCTAGGTTGTGATTGCCTAACCCATTCATGACTACGCCAATCTACTTACATATTTTACCGGCGGCCAAATTCACCAAATCAAAAGACGTTTCCAAATGCTGTCAGAGTACGTGCGAACCAGGTTTTTGTGTTTGGACATTTGCGGAAACGTTTTTCCACTATTGGCTGTACATCGTGGCATATGGGAACGACGTTTCATTTGTCGAATCGTTCGACGCTATAATATTTAATAAATATCAGATTTATAATGAGATGAGATGTTTATTGTATGGTAAAAATCTTAAGCGAACCTAGGAGCTTAAAAATGAATTTTTTATGTTTTTCATAACAAAAGAAGGTAACTATATTTTTAACGCTTTTCTTTTATAAACCATTTTTTAGAAAGGTTTCATTTGGCTCACATTTTCAATTATTGAAACAATATGAATACTAGTGTGCGAAAAGACAATACTTGCAAAGAAAATATTTGAATATTCAATAAAATATTTAATGGTTTGAATGTAAATATTTATGAGAATTAAAAAGGGGCAGCAGGCATGTCTCCTTCGATTAAAAATCATAACATCGACAAAATAATCGCTATTACAAACAAATATTTAGCAATATTAAAACAGTTAAGATATCCGAGTACGTTCGGAACCGTGATTTTGCAAAAGAGTATAAATGGATAATATTTATGATATTTAATGTCACTTAGATTAGAAAATGTATTTAAAAATGTTTTAAGAATAGTATTACAACAAAAAATTATTTAAGTACAATATTTTGACAAAAAATGAACATAGAATGACCCATTTTCAAAATATTCTCTTTTTGTGAAAAATAATTCTATTATAATATTATTCTGCTTATGTATAGCTGAGACCTATGTACAGAGGCTCAACTAGAATTTTTGAAATATGCAGCAACTTAGAAGTGGGTTTATTCATGTTTTACGACAACAGAAGGGAGAAATTTTAAGAAAAAAACGCCGATAATTATTTCAATGGGTTGTAACTGACAATAATGTGAATTTTTCAAAAATTCTAGTTGAACCTCTGTAGAGAGGGCTGAGCTATATACAGGCAAAATATTATTATAATAGAAGCATTTTGCACAGGAGAACATTTTGAAAAAAGGTTGCTCCAAGTTAATTTTTTGCCGAAATATTGTATTTAAATAATTTTTTTTTGTCAAAATTCCTTAAAACAATTTTAGGCATGTAGTCTAATCTAAGTGACACTAAATATCATGAAAAATATCCATTTATGAGCTTTTTTAATATCACGGCTCCGAACGTAGTCGGATACCTTAAAGAATTCTAAATTCTTTATGATACTGAGTTTAAAAATATTTCTGAAAAATTTATTAAGATTTTATTATAGTTTTCAGAATAATACTTAATTGTGAGAGCTTAAGTTTTACAATATTAAATATTAGAATTAATAAGTGTGATATATAATGGCTAGGAGAAAAAGAATAAATGACTATATTTTTATTTTTCGCTTAAAAACCACATATTGACTATAATTTTTCAAATAGGTTATATATACATTTTGGAAGCTAAGTCCATTCAGATACAGTAAATCTCCCAAGTGCGAGATATATTTCAGTGGTGACACCATCTAGTGGAGGCTTCTCTACCCAATTTCTGACGCTTGAATAATTTTTTTTTTAATTCAAGCTCTCATTGGATGCATTATTTTGCGTGATTTAACTTTAGTAACAGTACCAGAGCCGAATTGATACTCAAAGTCTCTTTAACATTCCACATAATCAATGAGATATTTGCCTACGATTTTCGCATCCAGAAAATCTATCTACTCCTACAAGGATTGCAGGTTTATGAGGTGGGGAAGCTAGCTCTACAAACTACCGTGGAGACGATAATAGAAATATCTGTTTAAATAACCAGGCCTAAATATCTCACAAAAAATGTGGTATTTTTCGTTTACTTCAGAGTCCTTAATTTCCGAAAGAACATATTGCTTTTACGCGGTATCTACAACTTCTTTTTTTGCGATTTTAATTCTTTTATTTATAAATAGAATTTCTGTATTATCTTAGATTCATTCACTAAACACTTACTCAATATTCGATGTAAATATGCAGATTTAAAAGCAACATCCAACCGCCACCAGTGCTCGCTTCTATTTATCCCGTGAAGATTTTTCCAATTCAGTTTTAAAGAATAATAAAGCATTACCACCAAGAGATCATTCAGCAAAAATAAACTTCACAGAATAATTTTTATATTAAAATATTCTAGTTGTGTGCTAAATTCTAACACATTTTCATTTGACTTAGCATGGAATGGAGAAAAAACACAGTATCAAAAACGCTTTTGAATGCATTTGGAATATGCTTTCCGTTTTTATCACGCCCTTTTGAAAACTCTGATGACTCTGCCAGGACGTTGGTGTTCTGCGACGCCGGGTTCTACTAAGGGCAATGTTGTTGATTTCGCTGCTAAGTATTCTGCATGGATTTCTGCTGATGAAGGCGGCGTTAAAACGAGATGAGAAATGCTGGGGTGCAGGTGCTGGTAAGACTGTGGCGCAATACAGAAACTTGTAGCGTTGCATCTGGGTGTCAGTGTTGGTGTTTCTGAGATGTGCAATACCACGTCCAAGAAAGTGATACGTGATGTAGAGTCACTTCTGTTTGTACGTATTCGGGAAAACCATTCTACTATTGTTCCGTCCCCCTCATGCTCTGTACTTAGAAGCCGGTGGCTTACGTTTGAACTGTGCGGGTCACTTTACTGTCAGCGAGATCAAATGAGGTCAAGGTTGAACTCCGGTAGAAAATCAGCGAAGGGGTGCAGCCTGAGATATAATCCCATGCAAAACTGCTTGATCGCTGAGACATCACTCGTTAGAAACGGGAAATGGGTCCTTTGGTGAGGACCACGCAACTCATTTACCATTTAAACAATAAATCTTATATTGTCTCTTTTGTATTGATGCCTAATTTAAACTAATCCGAATTTCAAAAAGCTTATGTTATTTAATAATAAAAACAATCGATTCGTGTCAGGACCGTTCTTAACCTCTCCACCGTCCTAGGTAATTCAAATTGTCCCCTCCCCAGTTTTAGAGCTGCTCCAGTTCTCATCTTGTCAGTTTGGGTTCGGGAGGGTTTTTCTTTTACTCTCTCTTACTCTTTTTCTTCTCTTTCTTTTGATCTTTGAAGAGTCTTTCCATTATCAATCTCTTACGGACCCACTGTGTCCTGGACTGGCAACAGGCGGTCGTAAGGAAAGAATAATAGCAGGTTTTGGCAACTCTTGTTTAATATCTTAGGCTCCCTTGACATCAAACGAATCCGAGTCTGTCGTGATCAATCCAAATCACAGCTATTCTGACTGACCAATAATTGCTTTCACACCACCAATCAAGTCAAAACGAATCAAACTTTCTTCCATCAGTTGCTGTCGAACATGGATGCTGTTTTAAGGGAACCGGGACGTTCTCGATGACACAAAATGAGCAAAATTTGGCTTTTCGTAAGAACATTATTTTCAAAACAGAAAGACTCCATATAAAAATTTAGGCCATACAATATATATATTTTTCTTAATATACTACAACAAAAAATTTAAATAAATATATAAAATTATTTTAGAAATATGGATTCGAAAAGTACACCCCAAAAAAGTTTCGGATACATGGTGCCTTTAGGTACATGTATTTTTTCCTTTTATAAATATAACACCACAAAACATGTGTTTTAGTTATAAAATTGTACTTTTATTTAAATGTAATAGTTCTTTTATATTTCCTTGCACAGAATTTTTAAAAAATTTTTGAATTTTAACTTTCAATTTTGAAAAATGGCATTTTTTAGAAATTGAGCAAATAAAAAAAAATATTAAGATTTAAAAAAATAAAATTAGTAGCATTAAATACATTATCATGACACAAAGGTCTTACCAAGTTTCATTAAAATATAACAAATAGATTTTTCACACATGTACCCCCAAAAACCTGGAGAAACACATTTGAAAAATTGAAAAAAAACTAAATAAAATGATGCACTTACCTAAGATTTCTACACTGGTGTGCAAAACTTAAGCAACAGGTGGGTTTATTGCCAAACTTCACAAAAATCATCTGAAGACTGAAATTTGAAATGAGGCAGAGTATTATGTGACGTAAGGATGACGAAAGCATCGGCGCTGAAAAAGGAATACAGCGCATACGGTATGGAATCAAAAAAAACAAGCTTTATTGAACGCATAGTATCGTGACTCATGATTGTTATCCAAAGGAAGAACAACAAGCAGATTTTCCCTCAATATGGTATATGCTCTCCTTACTACAACGGTTGTTTTTAACGTCTCCGCATACTCAAGAACCAGCTGGTGCAAAACATTTTTTGAGGTAGGAGTGCCCATTCCTCAATCAACATCGCTTGAGTTGTTGGTTGCTCCGGATGATGTGAGCGTGTGGCAATCGTTCCCCAAAAAGCATCCCAAAATGTTCGATAGATTTAAATCTGGGAGCACTCTGGGCCAATCCATTCGAGTGATATTTCACTTTCCAGCAGCCTTCAACAGCAAGAGTGCGAGTGGCCGTACATTGTCATCCAAAAATAAAGTCTCAATGGCACCTCAGAAAAGACGCACATGGGGAAGAAGTACCTCCTCCATTAGAGATCCGGGTTTAAGCCCCTCGTCGAAAATGTGAAGCTCAGTTCGCCCCAGCATAATGCCACCCCAGAAAAGAACTCCAGGACCACCGAACGGTGTTTTTCCTGATGTTACTGGGATAAAACCGGGTCCCGATCTCTCTCCAAATCAAAACTCTTTGAGAACGCTTCGGTACTGAACCGACTTCATCCGTAAAGAGAACACGACCCATGATCAGTTTGTCCAGTTTTTGTGCTCTCTGTCCCACTGTAAACGGTGGCTCCGGTGGCCAACTTTCAACGGGAGGCAGCGTTCAGGACGGCTGGCGAACAGGCCCTCTTTTGTGAAGGCGTCGGCCACAGTAAAAACCCCGACACTTGTCGACCCGTTGCTGCAGAGTTTCTGAGCAATGGCGCTTGCTGACTCTGTCGACCCTTTTCGTCTGTAGGATGATATATCGGTCATCCCCTGCAGTTGTCGTCCCGGGGGCCACCACCAACCTTTCTAACAGCTGTACCTGTGGTTTGGAACGTTCCCAAACGCGTGAAATGACACTTTGTTGATTCGGAACTCGCAGCTACACTGGTGACAGTACGCCCTCCTCCAGCTTTCCGGGAAACCCTTCTTCCCCGTGGAAGTCGTCCAGGTGATTTCTTCTAGCCATATTTCCCTGAACCCGATTCAAATGGCACTTTGCAGCGAATATGTTGGTTTCGTCCGTCTTTCATTTTATTCTACTGTTGAGCAGCGCGCGGGATATCACGCGCGTTTTGCGTACGCTCACATCGCTTCTAACGTTTTGTTCTGATATTTGCATACGCATGACGTTTCTAATGACTTACGTGTTCACTGTACCGATCTCCGGGCCTCCTTTTCTGTAATTTCATGGCTATTGCTAAATTTTTACATTGTTTGCTTAAGTTTTGACACCCAGTGTATTTAAAATTTTTCAGCACTGTACTCTCTTGCATTGACTGTCTAAAGCATCCTGCTTCCTTTAATTTGCCTTTTTTTTGTTTTGGCTTTTGGTAGTTTTAGAACAGTTTTCCCAGCTTCACAAATTCTGACGTAGTCAATTTTGCGAAGGCCTTTACAAGTGTTGATGCCTGGGTTGATTTTTTAATGCTTTAAAATTCTGTCCGGTATGCACCTTCATTGAAGATATAACTTCGTCCAAACAACCCCTTTGCAA
>BMAV01017541.1:0-33773 GCA_019973955.1 Trichonephila inaurata madagascariensis | reverse complement strand
ATACACAATTTTAAAATGAATTATGTTGCAATTTTAACGAAACATTTAATATTTATTAATTAAATATTTTTTTTTTTATTATTCAAATTTATTTCATTCTTAAATTTTTTATGTATGAATTTCGTGCCTCACAATGAGAATTCTCTATCAGAGATTGCTGGAAAAAAGGAGGAACATTTTTACTATCACTTTTTTGTTAACACTAATTAACAAGAAAATGGGAAATAAATGTTAGGGATTCCATTATTTCAATACTTACCAATGAAAACAAAAACCATATATGTTAATTAAGATGGACATTTTATGATTTCGGATAAGATTTTTATTTTAATCTAGATGGTAAAGAATATTTTAATGAAATTGCAAAATAAAATTCATTCAATAGTTTGTTTTTCTATAGATATCAAAAACAAATCCATCCTTTCAGTTAAATAGACTTACAATATATATTTATAACAATTTTTTGTGCATATAAATCCAAATACGGGTTTCCCCATTGACTTCAAATACAAGGGTTTGAATTCAGACATTAAATTTTCAACTGAAAATTTTAAAAATGGTTTTAAAAGTATTGTTTTCTTTTTTGAAACCCATATAAATTCAGAAAGAATTATAATTACTAAACTCCTTTCAATAGAAAAAATATTAAATTTTCACGCAAAGGAAATCAAATAAATTTCTTTTGTAATTTAAGTATTTTATAAAGGCCATTTGTATCACTGGCTGCAATATGTTTTTTACAATTTTTATTTTGATGTTTTTCCCTTTTTGAGTTTTTCGTTTCCACTCCTTACTGTTTAGGCTTTTCCATGTTTTTTCCCCCTCGATTTCTCATGAGGATATCATATCCTTACACAAAATTATAAACCCAACTACATTAACTAAGATAAAGATTTGATTTTTCTCCTCAAAATAAGAGGGAAAAGCTGATGGAGGGAATTAAACATTTAACCGACTCTGTTTTTTTGTTCTTCCCATTCAAAAAGGAAAACCCATCTCCTTGATTTATGGTCACTACCCGCAAACGTTTTAATTTTTGGGAAATGATTCCTGCGGGTCCTCGTATTTTTCAAACCTTAAAACTTGCCGCTTGTGCTCGTTATAGAAACCCCTCCCCCTTTTTTGTACTTCAAACCACAGATAACAACTTTTTTAGATCGTTTCATTCCATGCATTCATTATTTGTGTCGTTTAACATGTTGTTTTGGGTATAGTATTCGGAAAGTGGGAAAAAATTTTGAAAACGATGGAATGTGTGGGTTTCTTTTTTTTCCCCCCCCACCCAAAGGGATTGTAGAAGGATTCACTTTGCGAGTGTGATGTAATTTTCCTTTCAGATGACTTAGATAAGAAATAAGTTGATCTTAAAACTAGGGTATATGTGTTCGAAAATTTAACGTATTTTAATATCTAAACCAACTTCTAAAAAATTAAAAAATTTAAAAAATTCCCAATATCGATTTAAAAATTTAAAAATATTTTGGGATATGCAATGGAAGATATTAAAATTAATGCGTTCCTCCATCCACAGTTTTCTAAAAGAAGATAATAAACATTATATACATATCAAAAACTTGAAAAATAATATTTAAAAAGTATTTTATTACTGTTCAAGACAACATATACAAACAGAGAAATTTTAAAAAGTAAAAATGTTCAAAAAAAGAATGCTTGATTTGTTCCTTGGTCATAGCCAATATTTAAAAACTGTTAGCATTCGATTTAGATTTATTGATGTGGCCGCGGTAGCCGATTGGTCAAGGTATCGGATTGTGGCTGGCTTTGTCACGAGTTCGAGCCCAGTACCATCAAAGACCCACCGTGTAGGGGCGCGATGCACGTTAAATCTGTCGAGAGCTCAAACATCCTCCCATTGGTGTGGTAGTTAAGAAAGGGGGTGCCAGCTCAGGTGTCGTCCACGTCACTTGGTTCAAAATTACGTGGTCCGTTGCCAAAAGCCCCCGTGTAGCTGAAAAGTGCGACGTTATTATTCACTCACTAGATTTGTTGATAGATCATAGTTAATAAAAACATGTTGTGACTAATGCCACCTGCCTGACGAAGTCAGATCGAGGCCCGCGAAATTCATAGCGGCTAAGGACTAGAATTTTTTACACCTGATGGGGCCTTTCATTATCTGGCAACTTCCGTATCGCGAGATGGCCATATATTAGTTTTCCTGTTTGGAAGAAGAGACGGTGTTCTCTTCCTTCCTTGCTCGGGGACAGTTTCTTCTCAGGTGTCCCATTTCACCGCATCCCCAGCACTTGAAGTTGCGTTTCTCTTGGCTTGAAATTCCAGCCTTAATGGGGTTTGCATTTCCTCTTTCAATTTCTCCATCTCCTTTATCAATCGAGATTCACATGGCTCATTTGCAGTCACTCTAGCTCCTCGGATGGAATGGCGATCTCTGCGACTGGCTTGAGTGGCGGCTTCCAATTTCAGGGCATATTTAAGATCTTGCACATCTCTGCCATTCTTACAGCCCCTTCTGGATTTCCCCATCCTTCAATCCATCTACGAAATACTGCAAAGAGATTACTTCTCGCACAGTTGCTGAGTGGTCGGAGAAAGCCAAGTTGGCGAGCCTTTCTACTTCGGAGGCATACTCCTGTAAGCTTTTTCCGGTTTTCTGGAATCTTGTTTTCATCTGCAGATGTGCATAGTCCTTGGAATATTTCTGGCCGAACCGAAGATCCAGAGCATTATACAGGGAGTTCAAATTCAGTCGCTCTGTGTCGGGAAGAGTCTGCAGTACTTCAGCAGCTTCTCCTCTAAGGGATGCTGCTAGCTGACATGCTTTCACCCCTTCAGTCCATCCATTGGCTTTAGAAATTATTGGGAATTGAGTTTTGTATACCTCCCAGTTGGTTTTTCCGTCATAGGTAGACAGTTTTACTGACACTGGTGGGGCAGTCAGAGTCACTGCAGAAGAAGGCACATATACTGGAGCAGCAGGGACAAACTTGGTTTCGTTCGTTGCATTTCCGGAAGCTAGAAGCTTCTTTTCAAGATCTTCCACTCTCTGTGACATAAGGCTAAAATTTTCGGCCACTCCTTCAATTCTTTCTTCGACTTGCTCTTTAATTCTTTCTTCAACTTGCTCTTTAATTCTTCCTATTTTCTCTTCAACTATAGCGATCTCTTCTTCCACTTTCTTTTCAACTGCTCCGACTCTTTCTTCCACTTTCAATGCTATTTTCTCTTCCACACTGTTCATTTTTTCTTCAACAGTGTCGATTTTCTTTTCTAAAGAATTTTTCAGATCTTCTTGACATTTCTTGGTCTCTTCTTGGCCTCTCTCCATTCTCTCCTTTAACTCATTCTTAGTTTTTTCTTGGCTTCTCTGCATGTCTTCTAGACCTTTCTGAATTTCTTGCTCAGTCTCTTCTTGGCCGTTTTTCAAGGCATTGATGCCTTCCAACAGAGCCTTCAGTAGCTCATCCATCGCTCTTGTTATTGGCATAAAACCCCACTTCTGACACCAAACTGTTACGTAGATCCTGTTCGAGGATTTTATGCAAAACAATCACAAACAAAATAAACAGTTCTTCAAGAGCAATGCGAATTTATTAAAAAAAATCCAATCCTTTAAATACAGGATTCAGCAGCAATATTCACAGAGTAAATCTCCGAAGGTCTTCACACCTTCAACAGCAATCAAACACAATTATTCGAGTTTAAAATACACCTATGTAATAGCTAATTCACAAGCACAGCGGAGCTAATCGCTAGTCAAAACAGTGTTCACTACTCACTGGTTGAAATCAGACTGACTCCTCCCATACTGGCGAGCATCTTTATTTATAAGCGCGACAGAAACTTCCAGAAATATATAACCGCTCGTGTTACAAAACGTGATACTAGTGGAGAGATCTACTACTTTCTAGAAGATTCCAGAGGGTTCCGAACTCACCAACATGGTCGCCAAAAGTGATGCCAACTTGGCTCTACCGCAAAGTTCTCATTAAGCCGCCATTATAACGTAAGGGGCGGCATTGCTTGGAGTTGCACAATTTTAACATGAAATAAATATAACACATAAAGTAATATAAATGCATTAAACACTCAAATACAAATTATTTACACAAAATTCGTAACAATATCAAATACCATATCACATTCGATCCTGTCATTTAATAACAAGGAACTGAAATAGCGTTAAGTATTATGAATATGGTACAAAAATGAGAAAAGCGGATAAAAGAGTTAGTATACTTAACTCTTTGAAACAATCATATATCTCTCTTAATTTGTCTAAATTGAAAATTTGCTAATATTTATAACCATTAAAATGAAATAATATAATTTTCCCATCAGTCAGAGAAAGTTTATGAAATTTGAAATTCCTCTTTCTTTGTTATTGTTTCATGTAATAATTTTAGAGTACTTGCTGAATTTCACACGATGAACCTTTGATAAAATCAAGATTTGAACCTTGAATCACTTAATAATCAGAATATTCTGAATATAATACCCTTTAAAAATAAAAGCTGTAAATTTTTTAATATAAAATAGAAATTAATGCGCTATTTAAGTAGAATTATTCCTCATATTGCAGATTTTTATGTCTAAGATTATATTACAGAAACCTAGCATGAAATGCAGCTTTTTAAATAAAAAAGAAAGTTGAAAAATTAAAATGACTAATTTTAAGGCATTAGATATTTAAGTATAGAAAAGGAATAGATTTCGTTTGAATGAATGGCCCCGATTTGAAAAATACCAAATTTATGTTAAAATTTTTGGGCTTTTGCAAAAATTTTATTTATATTTGTTTTTTCACTTAAAAATTATAGACATATGCAATGCTTTTTTTTAAACTTTTATGTTTGCCTGTGGTATTTGGGAATGGAATCTAGTATTAAAATCCAAACAGTGGGTTTCCCAACCCCCCAGGGTTTTGAGTTTTCATTTACCCAAAAGCCCTTTATATCAAATATTAAGAATATATACAGGTCTGGTATCATCCTTGTTACTAAACTGCAGTTCAAATTAAAAGACCCATCACCACCCAAAATTAAAATTTATATTTGGGAGGTTTTTTTCCGTCGCTTGTTCTTAGGAATAACATTTTTAAATCTAGGTATTTATGCAGAAAACGATAATCCAAAGAATAAAATTTTGAAAATTGCTTTTATTCAAAAAATGCTAGGTAGGCTAAGACTTTGAAAAGTTATTACATTTTGTTTTTTTAATCCAGAGATATTATAAGAAATTATAATAGAGCTCATTATGGCTGAGCGGTGGCATCGTCATCCCCCTTTGGCCGGGGTTAAAACCCGGGGGGGCAAAAAGACTCAGCCTTTCATCCCTTTTTGGGTTGATTTGCCAAACTTGCGGGGAATTTAAAACCCGGAGGTTTTGGTGTAACCATCTGACCGCTCTACTCATGCACCTCATTAAAGGGCAGGAAAACTGAGACGGGCACAGTAGACCTTGGGCCCCCGGGGTGTTGCGCCTTTGATTTGGGGAACAATACAAACCATTATTTTGATACTATTCAAAAATTCGGTTTTTAAATTTTGCAATCAATCATATTAAAAAAAATTTTTAATAAACAAAATTTCCCCGTCAAAAGAAATTTAATATTTTTTTAAAAAAACATTTAATGTATCTTTCAAAATATAAATTACTTTTAATTTTTTTTTCCCCATTCATTTAATTGATAATCATAAAAAATTTAGGGATTTATTGATGTGAGCTCTAAATTATTTCAGCCCATCTTTTGTACTACAACGTGAAATTATAATTCAATGAATAGATTTCATTTATTTAATACCTAAATGCTACAATGAGGTATTTCTTAATCATTTAAACAATTTCTGGGTACTAAAAAAATTACTCTCTTTTATACTTTTTTCTGTTTTCTATAACCCCCATTATCTGTACTTTTTTCATTGAAGACGTTTTAAAAAAAATTATTTTAAAAAAAAATTTGCGATTTTAAATAATTTCGAAAAAAAAAATTGGAGGGGAAAAAAAGAAAAATTTAAAAAGAAACATCCTACAGATCTTATCCTTAACAAAAAATTTTTTCAAACAGGTATTTTGTTGAAAAAAAAGTTCTTATTCTTTTATCATTGTATATTGTCAATTTTTTTTCTTTACTCTGATCAAAGAAACATATTTATTTCATTATTCTGGATTTTTGTGTGTGTGTTTCTCTTCAATTCTTCAACAGTCATCCCGTTTTCAGTGAAACTATGCATTTCTTCATTGTGTGAAAGGTGTCATTTTTATATTAAACATTAAGTAATAATATTAAAGAATGGAAATGCCTAAAATTTTCCTTGTACGAGACTATTTAGTTAAAAAAAAAAAAAAGAAATGATTTTTAGTACTTTTTAAAAAACAAGTTAATAAAAAACCCCCCCCCCTCAAATTTTGTGTATAACAGGGAAAAAGCATTTTGCCTACTATTTTTCCCCTTTAATAGTAATAAACTTTTTCAGGCTTCATTTAAGTATTGGTTTAATTAAATTATAGTTATATATACTGAACAACATCCCAATTTTTTTTTGGGGTTTTAAGTTTTTTTTTAAAAATGCAAATTTTTTAAACCCTTTGTTTAGTGGAATAATTATATAAAATCAAAAATTTCTGGTAAGTTTTTGAAATTATACGAATTTAAAAAAATTTAATACAATGTGGTATGCTCAAATCAGTTAATTTATTCATGTCAAAGAAAGCTGCCCATTTTATCAAGTTCAGTTTTTCAAAAAAATGCTTTAAAATCTATCCTTTTGATTTCAATTTTTTTTTTTTTTTTATTCGTTAAAAAAATACAATTTATAAAAGATTTCTACAATACAGACCTGTTTGTGGTAATATAAAAACTATGAATACAGCTAAATACTGAGGATTTTTGGGGGGAAATTTTCTTTATTTAGTTCTGACGTCAATTTTTACTTCGTATGAGATATTTATACAGTTGTAGCTTAATACTCTTTTTTAATGAGCCACAGTCTAGAAATTAGGGCATAGGTTTTGAATCTTGATTTTTTTGCTAAGAATTTTATTTTCTTTCTTGCAAAATTTCAAAAAATTTTGCCAAATACAAATTATTTACGAAATGGGAGCTCAAATTTTTCAAAAGATGTTGTGTGTGTGGTTTTTAAAATAAATTAAAATCCATCGCGGCCCCAAAAAAAGCCAAAAATGGTTACCCTTTAACATTTTTTGCCCTTTGAAAAAAGTAAAAAATTTTTTTTAAAATTTTACCAAAAAAAAATTTTTTTAAATCAAATTTTCAAAAATTTTAAAAAATTTTTTCTTTAAATTTTTTTCCTTTTTTAAAATTTTAAAAAAAATTTTTTTCCCCGCGCGCTATATAAAGTAAAGACTTCTCCAAAAGAGTCTAAACTAGATTTTTTAAAATTACATTATTTTCAGGTTACCACCTATTGAAATAACTATCGGCGTTTTTTTTTAAAAATTTTGCCCCCTTTCTGTTGTCAAAAAAATTTGGGAAAAACCCCCTTCAAAATTATATATTTAAAAAATTCTAGTTGAGCCTCTGACAGAGGTCTGACCCTATATTCGGGCAAAATATTATTATATAATAGAAGCATTTTTCAAAAAGGAAATATTTTAAAAAGTTTTATTCTATGTTCTTTTTTGTCAAAATATTGTACTTAAATAATTTTTATTATAATAATATTTTTAAAACAATTTTATATATTTTTTCTAATCAAAGGGGACACTAAATTCATAAATTTTATCCATTTATATTTTTTCAAAACCCAATTCCCAAAAATGTATTTGGGAATCCCTTAAAAACACTTGACGGGTTCGAAAAAATTTTTTTTAAAAATTGTTTTTTCAGAAAAATTTTTTATTTTTTTAAAAAGAACATAAAAAAAGGCTTTTAAAGAGTTATAATTATCAAATAAATACCATGCATAAATTTGTTTTAAAAAAAATTATTTTTTTTAAAATTTTTAAAAAAAATTTAAAATTTTTTAGGAAAAAAAACAAATATATATAAAATTTTGGACAAAATTTAATTTTTTAATTGCATTGATATTTTTCCGAATTTTTTTAAAATAATTTGTATTTGAGTTTTTTAATCTTTAAAATTCTCTATGTTATGTTTATTTCATGTTAAAAATTTTTTGCCATTCACAAGCAATGCCGACCCTTACGTTATAAAGGGCGATCCCAAAGAGAACTTGGCGAAATCTTGGCGGTAGAGCCAAGTTGGCATCATTTTTGGTGACCGTTGGCCTTTTTGGGGTTTTGGGCCCTTTGGGGAAACTTCTGAAAGTAGTAATTTTCCACTAGTGTCACGTTCAAAGACACGGCTGTTATATTTCTGGAAATTTCTTGGCCTATAAAGGGGGATGCTCGCCGGGGGCGGCGGGGGTCCCGGATTAAAAACCCGCGAGTAGTGAGGGGGTTGTTTTGATTGGGTCGGCTTTTGCTTGGGGGAAAAATCTTTTTTTACGTGTATTTTTTTTTAAACACTGTTATTGTGTTTGATTCCCGTTGAAGGTGTGAAGACCTTTGATATTTACTCTGTGAATATCGCTGCTGAATCCTGTAAAAGGTTTGGGATTTTTGATAAAAAAATTCGCATCGCTCTTAAAGAATGTTTTTTTTCTTGTATTGTTTTGCATAAAACCCCCTGAACCCCCTGGATCTATAAAAATATTTATTGATCCACCTGAAGGGTCACAAACCCTGTTAAAAATTTTTCAAAAAAAATATTTAAAGACGAACTTCAGTTAATGATTTTTTCAAAATTACCTATATTCTAAGCAAAAAGTATAAAAATGTGATTAAAATGTAAGTATTTTTAAAAACCGGGTTTGCTACACTCCAAGGGCTTATAAAAAATGTTAAATTTCATTAAATTTTTTATATAATTGTTTTGGAGATATCACATTTTTCGGAAAAAATTTCGGAAAATTTCATTCTTCAAAACACATTTAAAAATATACTTAAAAGTTAATAAAGTAAATTTTAAAAAAACAATTTAAAAAATTCTCCAGTTTTTGTATGAAACCTTCTTCTTCCCATTTGTTATATTTTTTTTTTTCGTATGGCCCAATTTTTCTTCGCAGGTTTTATTTGGCAGGGGGACGTTTTAAATCTGCAATGCGTCATTATCAAAGGGTTTTTTTGTCCCCGTACAGTATAAACCCCCGAAACACACAATACCCATTTCATTTAATAGGAAATTTAAACCCCCCGAAAGCCATTATTAAACGCACAACAAATAAAGAAACCAAACGAATGTTTGATGCTCAACAAAAACTTCTTTGGTAATATCCCCACAAAATTGCATTAAAACTTCTGGATTTTGAGTTTTGCCGTGTGTAAACATTTTTTAAAAGATTTCGTCACAAAAACCATATTTTTATCGTTTAAAAATATTTTGTGGCAGTCCCAAGGATTTATCCTGATCACAATATTGAAGCTTTAGCCCGTAAATCACCTTTCAGCCCGGACAGGGCACTGTCCTTTTTTTTGGGGCTGATTTTTTTGACGAGCAACAATGAAAGAAGGCACAAACAGCAGACTGCTTTTTGTCCAAGTTCAATATTCTTCGAAAGCAATTCCATAGTGATTCGTAGCTTTTTTAAAACCATCAGAAATTTTTACCTTCCCCCGAGTCCTTTTTTTTTCTTTTAAATTTTTCAAGCCTTGTTCCAACTCTTTTTAAATGCCCTATACATTCAGCTTCTAACAAATTTTTTCGCGTAAATGTCCTTCACGGCATAAAAAGTTTGGAATCTCCATCCCCATAATAGTCAGTGCATCGTAAATTCTAATCTTCCGACCTCTCAAAAATTTCGATGCCCCAAACCCGGTTCCATACTGATGAAGATCCTTATGATGATTACCCCCAATTTACATTTTGTTGCTCCGTTTTTGAATTGATTTTCTAAAAAACAGATAAAGTTTCATAACAATTTTCCCAGTATCAACAGATATTGACAAACAAACCATTTAGCGAAGAAAACCACGATGCCCCCAGGTACCATCCACCGAAACACCCAATTTTCGATTATGAAGATTTTTTAATTGCCAATCCCTTTTTTCGCATCATTCATTATTTTTCTCCAATGGAAGTAGCAGCACTGAGAAGTTTTTCTTGTTGGCGGAATGCAAGTTTTTGAGAAAAAGGGGGAGGTAGATTAAAAACAGCAAAAATTTTTCTTCCCGGGAACCCCCTTTACCTATCAATTTTAAGCCATAAAAAAAGGGAGATTGATTTCTTTTTTTGTCAAATTTTTTAGAAGTACAAAATGCCGATATAAACGAAATTTTTTGCAGTGCAAAGTAAAGTTTGAAGATAACCCAAAACCCTTTGAATCTTCTACCAGATTAAGGCTTCCTGCGACACTTTTTGTTGGGCAACAAAAAAAGCAAAAATACCATAAAATTTCCAGATCAATCAACCTGTTTCCAGTTAAATGTTCTGAAATATTATTTTCATCATATTTACCTGATTACATTGCGCAGCTTTAGTGAATTGGCGGTCAAAATTTTTTTCCTTTGCATGAAGATTTTTAGGCATGTTTTTTGGGTTTTCCCATGAAATTTTTTTTTGGGGGAATATGAACAACATTTACCCGATTTCAGGTAAAATAAATTTAAGATTAAATTAAAATAATTTAAATTTAAAATAAAGCAAAATATAGAAAAACAGAATTAAAATGGGGTGGTAAATCTAACGTCAAATTTTAAACAAACACAAATAGTGATAGTTTTAAAATTTTTCCAATTTTGCAACAAAATTGTTTAAAATAAATTAGAAAAGGGGTTTTATAGAAACAGATAATTAAAATTTTGGGTTTTTTTAAAAACCATTTTAGGAAATAATTAAACACCCCATAAGTCCCCCTTTCCGGTACAGATGACATTACTTGTTTTCTTTTTTAACTACTATGACTTATTAAAATTCATCTAGAGTTCTAATTTAGAAAATCAAAATAAAGATTTTTTTTGGGAATTTTAAAAGGTTGGGGCTTTATTTTACAATCATAAAAAAAAAATTCGACATTTTTGTCAAAAAACACTTTTTCAACCTAGTCGGATACCTTAAGACGTGTTCTACCTGAGGTGTCTTCGATTGACTACATATAAATTATGAAATCTGTTACCAAAAGAACTCATGTTACTAAATTTGAGTATGAAATTAATTTGTAAAATGATTGTAATTTCCATTTTTGTTGATGAAAAAAATTGTTTTATTGCTATTAATTAAATTTTCATTATTAGGTTTAAGAAATGTTGAATAGTTTTTAGCGATGAATTGAATATGGGACAATTTTTTCTTCCAACAGTCACTGAATTACTTATCAAACATGTACATTTTTCATCTTTTGTGCGCAACGCTCTTATTAAATTCAATTATTAAATTTTAACGTTATTTATTTCATTATTATTACAGACGTTTTTAACATCCGAGCATATTTTAATATTAAACTGTGTCGAACTAAATAAAAATAATGCAAACATTTCATATTCCTAATTTTTTAAGTACTTTGATTTAATTTAAAATAGTATTAATTTTTTGAAAACATGTAATGGATCAGATAAGCTGTTTTTATGTGCTTATTAATCGGCTAAATTTTGCAAATTAGATGTGTTAATCATTACTTGTATTTTATTTTAGAGCAGCGTTTTCAAGAGTTGACTTTCTTTAACCCTAAAAAATTATTTTATTTCCTCATGAGAATAGGAATATTAAGGATTTGAATCAGTGCGTTTAGATTTATTTAATTTAGTTGATAGTAACATTTAAAATGTTGTGGCTATTTTTAAATAACATATAGTTATACAAAAAAAAAAGGAAAACTAACTCCATAAACATTAATAATTGATATGACAATTATAGCATTTCGTTTCAATTGTAATAAATGTAGATTTCATTTGTGATATACAAAGGACTTTTATATAACAAGTGAAAAAAAATTCTCTTGTTCAGTTCAAGGAAAGCAATGTGGTTAGCATTTTATATTATTTATCTCTGTACTCTTTTCGTAATGTATTCGTATTACGTAATTATATACGTATCGTGTAATTCGTATTACGTATTCGATAAAAATATTTAATAAAAACTGTAGACCTTTTATAATGAAATGATTCGCAAAAATTAAAAAAAAAAAGTTTAAACTGAGGGTCATCAGCTTAAGACAGGAGGACCCTAGTAGCGAAGCATTAAAAAAAGAAATTCTAGGGAAAAACTCTAACGGGGATTTTTTTAAGATTTTAAAAACGATGGGGGGTGGGGGACCCAAAAACCCCCAGGAAGTTCTTTCCTTGACATAAGAGGAATCTATAGGACTATGTCATAAAAATAATACTACGGTTGTTGACCCCAAAGCACTCTTTTCCAACGTGAAAGACCTGGAGAATCATTTCGAACAAAAATAAATGGGAAAACACACACACACACAGTCTCGACAAATAGAACCCATCTCTAAACCTTATGTTCAAAAAAATTAATACTGTTTCGAAATCAATCAAAGTATTAAAAAGCTTGGAAGTATTAAATGTTTACATTATTTTTACATAGTATGTTACATTTTGAGATGCTAAAATAAATTAATTTGTTGCGATGAAAAAATAATTAATTATAACTGAATATTTTCGTTTTTTAAGTACCATGAAAATATTTAATATTTCACACCCCTTAATAATTTAAAAGTTAACCATGAAATAGAAAGTGCTGATTAAATATATCGATTAAAAAAACTGCCTCCATCCCCAAATTTTATAATTTCGCAAAAAAGTGTTTATTTTAAATTTATATACGCGGTCAGATTAAAGTTATATTAACTGGTACCGCAGTTCAGAATTACGAGATCAATCGACTATACAAATAAAAATTTATATTTTATACATTCTGACCAATTTTCCCTTTATTTTTTATGGTAATTATATAGTTTAAAAGGTTTTCATGTGAATCAATTCAAAAAAAATTTTGAGAACGGCTTTCATAGTGTAAATACTACATTTTAAACTAAAGCCGACTAAATGATACTTTTTGTGTTATGAATTAATGCTCCCATTTTTTAAGAAGTCATCATTATAAAAATTATTATGCAAACGAATTCGCATGTTTTTTAAAAGGCAATCATGTCGAGAAATTTTAAAGAACAAAATCAAGATCGGAAAAAAAAGAAACCCTTTTGTTTTTAAAAATACCTTTTAGGTTGAATTTAAATATTGGTTTAATCAATTTATTCAAAGAAATTACCCCTTTTAAAAAATTTTTAACTCTTTTAAAAACAACCATTTTTATTTTTTTTTCTTTTATATATACATTAGAAAACCGTAATTTTTATATCTGCAATACATTCCCGGTATAAAATCCTATATTGGTGAAAAAAATTTTGTTGTTTGGGCCCGCCACCTGATCGACAGTAACTGATTGTAAATCAGATCAAGGCCCCCGAAATTTCACGGCAAAGGGGAGTTTTACGCCTATCCTTTGTCTAGGCTTTGAGCAAAAAACAGGTGATGTGTGAGGTCCCTTCCACCCCAAGGGGGGAGAACATCCCCGGGGGGAAATTTGGGGGCCCCCCCTTTTACCAACCTCACGAGAAGACGGGCTGATGGCTATTTAGAGTAACCCTTGCCACAAAGGCACTCTTCCTTTAACAAATATTCATGCCTTATCCGGGATTCGAATCTAGGGCCCAATGGCTCAGCAATCAGTTTTACTAACCACCATATGTTTTATATAGATTGTATCATTCATAGAAAATATTTAAGTAGGTATTGCAAGAACTTTTGTCTACATGCATCTAGCTTGATTCCCCCGGGGCATGCAAGGGGTTAATATATATATTTTTAAATTTTTCTTCAACAAAATCTTTTTTTTTTTTATAAAGTTTTCATCAGGACTGAATTTTTATTTTAAAAAATTTTTCAAGTATATCCCAGAAAGGAATACTTCCCCTTTTGGGGTTTAGCAATACTTATTCATTTGTATACAGGATTTTTTAAAAACATTAAAAAGTATAAAAAAATCAAGAGAGTGAGAGGAAGAGGGGGGGTTACATTAACGTCGCACTATAAAGCAAAAAAAGAGGGTTGTTGGCAAAGATTTTTTAATTTTGAGCCCCGGGCAAATGACGGGACGACATGAGCTAGCAATCCCTCCTAACTACCACAACGGGGGGACATTACCAACAGATTTAAGGCATTGGCCTTTTTAACACATGGACTTTATGGGCCCGGGGCTCAACCCGTGATATTCCGGATCGAGTTCGTACCATAATCACTAGGTTACCGAGCCACTATTCAGAGGAAACAAAAATTTTTAAAGTTAAAATCAAATTTTAAAGCATATAAAAAAAAACAGACGGTTTTGAATTTCCAAAAATAGTATTTTTAGTATTAGCATAAATGAACCAAAAAAAAAAAATAAATTAAAAAATTTTATACTAAGTTGGTTAATATAGTTTTGTAATAATTATGTTTAGCAGAGAAAAAGTATTTGATGACTTAATGAATGTTTTAAACATTTTTCTTCAAGATATTGGGATGAATTTCATCAAAAAATTGCAAAACCCTCAGAATTTAATAAAAAAGGAAGTGTCAAATTTCAAAATGAACACTAAGAATTTATTTTTTCTTAGAAAATGCAAAGAAATGTAAGAGTCTTCAAATAATATAAATTTTTATTTTAGGAAATTTTGAAAAAAAAGTGTCATCTTAAAAATTTGAAATAGCATGTTATTTTCTTATGAATATACGTATATTACAAAATTAATAGAAGTATCTGTTTCTTTTTTTTTGTAATAAAATTCAAAATGTTGCCAATATTTGTAATTAAGTAGTAATCATCAAGAGAAAAAAGGAATTTAATTGGTACAGAGCTAAGTATAACAGCTTTTATATATTGATCTCATTTTTGCATCCTATCGACAAAATTCAATTATTGAACCTAGATATTTCATAAGAAATTGAATTTGGGATGCTATAAAATATTTTCCCTGTTTACATAAAATGATTTACACATATATATATATAATAATTCCTAGTATCCTTTTTGTTAACTCTTTGTATAAATATTTAAACAAACTTTAATTCTTTGGTTTAAAAAAATAACACTGTAATCTTAATAGGCTAGTCCGAAATTCCTATCCCACCCATTCTATCCAATCATAACTACTATTACGTAATAACCACTGCCGGTATGAAAGCAAAAATCTTGTGTAATCGCTCTCTTTTGTCTGCTTGCCTTCATCATGTAAGTAACTGCAGCTCTCTTTGTCTCTGTGTTGTGTCCGTCAAGATATCGCTTCTGTCTGCTTTCGTATTTTTAACAAATAGATGTGGAAATGTACCGCAATTGTGTTTTAATCTATTGGTGTGTGCTTCATAATAAAGGATGAAAGGTTATTCTGAAGATGTATTCCCTAAACCAGATATGACAACAAGCCAACACCGGCCAAAGCTACTGTAATACTAAACAAAAGTCGGCAAGGATAGTTTCCTGCCGCGAAGATGTGCATGAAAATAAGAAATAACGTGTGCGTTCCCAGCGACAACAAAGGAAAAACCCTTTATTACTATGTTTACTAAAATTCCTGATCTTTTAAACTACTTCATTAAGCAGGGGAAAATCCCATTCAAGTTCGAGCGAGACGGCTTTGTTTTCATCAAAAAAGTTTTGTGAATAAGTGTATGACAAGTTTGTGTTTCGTCGAAAAGTGCAACCGTCAACAGAAAAATGAAAAATTTTAAAATGTGCGTTACTAAATTGAAAGGGTGAATGCTGAGCTCAGCGGGGTTTTGTTTTTTTTTCTCAACGGTTGTGGATCCTGTGGTTTTTGGTGATTTATTTTAAAATGTATTTTATATATTAAGAAATTTTATTTTCAAAATCATTTATATTGCAAATTTTATACGTATGATTTTTTTTAAAAAAGTGATTCTGATCTTTGATATTTTTATGCTTAACATTTCATGAAAAATTATTTGACATATTTTTAATAGTGTTGCATTACATGTTTTTAATTATGATAAAACAATATATATTGAAATAAGAAATTTAAATACTTTAATGTTTGATACTTGAATTTTAATAATTAATAGGTGCAAATGTTTTGATTTTTGTTGAAACTTCAATTTTATATTTTGGTATTTTTATTTTCGGTACTTCAAATTTTTAAGTTATATTAAATTTTTAATTTCTGTATGATTCTCAGATCTGGTTTTAAAGTAACGAATAATGAGCAAACCAATTTGGCTGTAATAAGTACTACCCATCAAACCCCTAATGAACCATATATAGTCCCTTTTGATTCTGAAAATGGAATGATAATAGAAGCTTGGTTAGATTATTTTAATAATGCATTTACACTCAGTAATAAAGATGATAATTGGAAAATTGTAAACACATCAAAATATCATATGAATAATATCAGGATGTGAGGCTTCGAATATTAATCCTAATATATATTATCCGAAGATTTTTACTATTTACCCCTTAAGATATACATTTTTCTAAGCATACTATGTCAGTGGCAGAATTTTCATTAGGAATAAATTACATGTTGGAGGTACTTTTATCTCAAAGAATTTTTCTAAATATATAGTTCAAAAATCTATCTACACAATGTCAATTGGAAGGTGAACAGCCTTTTCCTACCGTAGTTATCAAATATCAAAAAAAATTTTATCCGACAAATTTACAGTAATTTTTATTTGTTGATTTATACTATACATATATAAGTTTATTAAAAACCTTCAAAATATTAATCTTTTTTTGATTCAATGGTATATATTTTATAACAAAATGAAGATCTGGTACAAATGTTTTCAGATTTAATTTAAAAAAATTTGAGAAATTTTTATTTTTGATCCCCAGTTTTAATACAGAAAAACTTAATTTAATTGAAATTTGGGTAACAAATTTAATATACTAATAAAGGAAAGAGAAAATACTATTTTTACTTTTTTCCAGGTTCAATATAAACAAATAAACTATAACATAATACTTTCTCTAATTACTTTACCTTAAGAATGCAATATATGTTAGTATCAAAAGTTGGTGATAGTATCAAAAATAAAAAATTCTTCAAGTAAAAGAAAAAAAATTTATTACTATTTGTAAAAATTAATACATTTATGTCATAAAAATCGTTAGGCCATCAACAATAAATACAACAATAAAGTACAAATGTCAAAATAAACAAAAATAAGTCTTCAAATATTAAGTCTGGAATGCATTTATATAAAAAAAATGTATCAAAAATACAGCAACACTTGATTTTTTAAAAAACTTGTTACTTTTATTTTTAAATGTGGAAGTAATAATTTTCAGCAATATCTATATAGGAAAACAATTTGGAAAATTCACAAACTTTGTTCAAAAAAAAAAAATCATTATTGAAACTCAGTCGCTAAAAACAATCTGATAGACATATCCAGTGATGCACAAAAAGGGAGAGGGTCCGGTCCCCTCATTGCCCTTGATTCCCCCCTCCTACTACCATCTTATACATATAGTATGCAAAATAATGGTAATTCAAGTATTTGTTATTTAATAACTTATTTTATTAATGAATGCTAATTATATTTATTCAATAATTTATTTTTTAATATTTCTTGTTTCTGACGATAAAATCCAAAGGATATCTAGGACGGCGTAATGGGGTATGATTACAAGAATAGTGGTCTTTCAACCCCTTGAAATATCCTTGTGTGCGCCAAAGTACATATCACAAAAACGATAGTAAATCATGACAATACAAATGTTCTTTTAAAGCAGTGATACTCAACCTGTGGCTCACCGGGCCTTTTTAAGTGGCCCAGTCATGGCCCTTTGCTCTGAGAAATTCATTTATTTATGAATATTTGGTGGGAAATTCTTTAAAAAATCGAATAAATCAATTTTGCTTTTTACTGTCAATGTCGTATGGGTGCGAATTGAAATATATATTTTATGATTAGTGATAATAGACAACAGCGGAGTAGCAACCATTTCAAGAGTGGGGCCAATTTTTAACTATCTTTCATATCTTGCAATCGAAAAATATTTGAAGAAAATTGATTGTTTCAAGACTATTGGGAAGTTAACTATTTTGTAGTGAAAACCAAGCATGGGGTTCAGTAATTAATTGATTTGTCACAGAAGTGTTGTATTTAAAAAATACCAATAAACAGGAATCGCATTCAATGACACTTTTTCTCGAAGATCTCTTTCAAGAGGTGATAAATAGGCTTTCTTGAATAATCTTTACAAAAGCAAAAAAAAATCTTTGTCAGTGGTAATGTCACAGCGGTAACATAGGCTGCATATGAAATTTGTTATATTATACGTAATCATATGAAAATGTTTACTGATGCAGAAATTGTGAAAGAGTGATTCTTAAATGCTACCAATTTAGAAAAATTTCGTAACAAAAATAAAAAAAAAAGGAATTTTAATATTTTGGTCAATTTCCATATTTTACATTTTCTATGTTATCATGGTCTTAAAGCCTCCCCCCCATTTATCCTCATGTCGTGGCCTCGTCAAATAACTAACATATGTATGCGGCCCGCGTGAAACAGCTGATACAGGTATGTGGCCCAGCAGAAATAAAGTTGAGTACCCCTGTTTTAAAGTATCACTTTGTGAGAAAGCCTCGTTGCATATTTAACAATTTCCCTTGGTATGAATACGTAAATGTTTTTTTAAAGTACAATTTTGTGAGAAAGCTTTGTTGCATATTTCACAAACATGAGGCTTTTCCTGGGTATGAATAAGTAAATGTGAATTCAAATTATTACTTTGAGAGAAAGCCTTGTTGCATATTTCACAAATATAAGGTTTTTCCTGGGTATGAATACGTAAATGTGAATACAAATTACTACTTTGAGAGAAAGCTTTATTGCATATTTCGCAAACATGAGGCTTTTCCTGGGTATGAATACGTAAATGTTTTTTTAAAGAACAATTTTGTGAGAAAGCTTTGCTGCATATTTCACAAACATGGGGCTTTTGCTGGGTATGAATACGTAAATGTGTATTTAAATTACCCTTTTGAGAGAAAGCCTTGTTGCATATTTCACAAACATGAGGCTTTTCCTTGGTATGAATATGTAAATGTCTTTTCAAAGTACCACTTTCTGAGAAAGCTTTGTTGCATATTTCATAAACATGGGGATTTCCTTTGCTATGAATACGTAAATGTTTTTTCAAAGTCCAATTTCGTGAGAAAGCTTTGTTGCATATTTCACAAATATGAGGCTTTTCCTGGGTATGAATACGTAAATGTGAATTCAACTGACCACTTTGAGAGAAAGCCTTGTTGCATATTTCACAAATATGAAGCTTTTCCTGGGTATGAATACGTAAATGTGAATTCAAATGACTACTCTGAGAGAAAGCCTTGCTGCATATTTTACAAATATGAGGCTTTTCCTGGGTATGAATTAATAAATGTGAATTTAAATGACCACTTTGAGAGAAAGTCTTGAGACATATTTTACAAAAATACGGCTTATCTTTCGTATGAATACGTAAATGTATATTTAAGTTTCCATCAGAAGAGAAGGCATTGTTGCATATTTCACAAACAAAAGGCTTTTCATGGGTATGAATATGTAAATGTCTTTTTAAATTACTACTATGATTGAAATCCTTCCAGCATATGTGACAAATATGAGGCCTTTTGTTGGGCAAAGTACTCAAGGGATGGTTTAAGATACAATTTTGTGAAGTAGCCATCTAGTTAGTTCATAAAGTTGGAAATCTCGAAAGGTGATCCCAAAATCCTTATTTTTTTTAAAAAAAAACAGAAGAGGTCGGGGTTGTGTCTAAAAAGAAATTATTTTTTTAAATTTAAGGAAAAATGAAATCCACCCGAAATTTATTTAAAATCAATTCATCATCGAACTACTTTCTATGAAGATTGCTGAAATTATCCTGGAATATATTCAATGATTTCATAATTGCAAACACGTGTGGATACTTTTAATTAAAATTATATTCTCTACTGCAATTTAAAGGAAACCTAAAAGATGTCATGATACATTTATTACATATAGTCCAAGAGCAAAATTCAGAAGGACCATGGACCAATTTATGCTTCTTAAAGTGACAAACTTGCAGTGAATGATAAATAGTGCTTTTTTAGTGCTGTGCTTTTACAATAGGCGAATGGTTGGTTTTAAGTAACAGCCCTTCAAAAGAGCAATATTTTTCATGAGCCCAAAAATTTTAGTCAAATGTTATTAGATAGTTGGGGACTTTTTTAAATTTCATCGATATCTTTTCTCCAATTGGATATCTTAAGAACTTGCAATGCTTTAAATTCAAAACATTCTCTCCAAAATTTATATAATTAAACTGTTTTTTCATGTGTGAGACAGTTTATACTATTCGGGACTTTTTACTTTTGTAAGGAAATCAAGATCATTCAAATGAAAATTAATGAGCATTAATTTTTATGCAGAATGTTTTCAAAAATTTTTTTTTTCTATAGCTAGTGATGCACTGTCTTATCTGAGGGAGAAAATAGAAGCTTGAGATTTAAAAATATCAATTCCTAAGACAGATTCTTTTTAATTTCCACATAATAGCTTTCCATGTAAAACAGAAAATTTAGCTAAAACACTCCCTATTAATGTAGTTCTGTTCTCAAAAATTCTTACCACAGAAATTTTGGATTTTTTTTATGCGTCTCTTACTTTCTTCCTTGGATTGGTTTGATTCTGGAATTCTACAGTTGTCTAAATGCACCTTTTCCTCTAAAAGTAAAAGTAGTCATGAATATCACCACACAAAATATTGAAATTATGAAAAACATTTTACAACAAGAATATATAGTTAAACAATATAACTACTTCACAGTTTTCAATTTTCATAGATTTCAGAAACAATACCTCTTGAAATTTTTGCTGTACTATACTATACAATTAAAACTCTCATAAGCATTCTCAGTTTTTTTAATGCAAATACTTAAAATTTCACGAGAACAGTGTTTCATGCACACTGATTTTACAATATATCTTGTTACATTTGATTGATTTGCAGCGGCGCCTCCTTCTGCAAGTCGCAAAAACAACAAACCCCAATGTGTATTCCTTTCGTCTCAGTCGTCTAAGGCATGCACGGCGTAACTGCGGACCAGTAGGTTGGTGGTTCAAATAAACATCCCTGCCAAAATCAACAGCTTGTTGCTCTAAAGTGGTGAACAGGATGCGATTAGTTCAGTAACAGAAAAAATCGGTCCTTTTCCTTTGGTAGAGACCACCCCATACTCCCTCCCCCTGCAGTATCATTGGGGTGTATGGGATAATCAGGGAAATGAACACAACCAGAATGGGCTTCTGCCTTAGCTTCTATTTCGCTCTTTTTTTCGTGAAGAGTATCGTCCAAATTATGCATAAACGCAGGTTTTATTCTATCAGTTGAGATAGATGCAGGTTTGTTGTGAAAGTTCACTTTATAAAGTTTATCACTGCGTGTTGGCGTATACTAAATTAAATGCCCATAAAACGCCAACGAGTTATTAAAACTCAATAGTAGGTAAAAGCATTTAGCAGAGTATTTATGGCAGGGCAGCGTTTGCTGAAATAAGAGATGGCTAAAAAGAACACATATTCACAGTGTACAAGTGGTAAAAAAAAAGAACAAACGTCATTAAGAAATAAAACTTTTTATTTCAGCTAAACCATAAAAATAATTAAATCAAATAGTAATATTAAAAAGTAAAAGTTATGGTAGCTCTTTAATTCTTAAAAGAAAAACAAAATAAAATAATTATTTACCCATTCCCTTTCTGATACAATTCAAGTTTACGAAGCAGATCCGATGCTATTCCCGTCGGGAAAAAGAGAAAGTGAGTTATTTGAACTTTTCTAAAAACACCTGTTCAGCCAACGTAAGAATGGCCTCATCAACATATGACATCATTCCTCCCGATATTTGAATAAAAATACTATGCATAACTGAAAATGATTTTTAAACACAGCTTATCGGCAGCAAAACGAAATATCCTTTTAATGTTAAAATTAATTAAAAAATACTAAAGTAAACTAAGACAAATTTGTATATCGGAGAAAGAAAATATATTATGGGCGAAGATAAGAATATTTAGGGTAAATAGTGCTAACAAATGCCCCCTCTTATCTATCCGACCATAAAAATAGAACAGGAAAAATAAAGGGAAATTGTCGAATCGGCCGCTTCTCCGCCAAATTTAGAAAAATCGCTTATTTGGCGCGTTTTTGTCAAAACGACTTCTCCTTCACTGAAGAACAAATTCAGAAGGGTTACCCGATTTAGCGCAATTATTGATTTGGCGAGAAAACACTTGGCGCGAAAAGCGGCCGATTCGACAAATCAACCAAATAAAGAGCTCCATATACAAAATATTTCATGCGTAATATAGCCCTTGATAATAAAACAGAATTTATGAATTTACCAAATTCAAATATACATAGAAAATTTAACATTTTTTACGAGTAAATACAGAAAACCTTATCTTCAGGTTTACAAAAAAATTCTTGACATATCTTCACTAATACAATTTGAAAACAAATTTAAATGTACAAAGTCTAAAAAAAAATGATTCAATGAATCTATAGTTCACAGCCTTAATCATAAGATTTAAGAGTAACTTATACCAAAGTTCATTTCCTTATGCAATTAATAGTTCTAATGCATACTACTCTTACAGAAGCACATACAAATATTTAAAACAATTCAAATTCATAGAGAGACCACTAAGTTTACACATTTCAATAACACATACAAATAACATACAATGAACATTTCAATAGTATGGTTAAAGACACTAAAATAAAAATATACATATATACGTGTGTATACTATGAGGTACCTCTTAACACATAAAAGAAAATTATGCAATTTAAATAAGCATATATTAAAATATAATTATCCTTTTAATTGGGGGAAACTTTAAAACACACTTTATTTCGCTAAATTTGACAAAAATACAATATTTAAATAACATAGGGGGTAAAAAACAAAGAAAATACAAATAAATACATATTTTAATTTTCATTTCGTAAAAGTTTTATAACTTCTAGTTCAGTTTTTGTAAGAGGTTTGGGAAGATATCAGCAAAGTTACCCTTACTATGGACAAATTCTGTTTAAAAATGTCTTTATATATTAAATCTCTCAAAAACAATTTGACATCATATGTTTGCTACATAGTTTTCAATGGGTACCTTACAAAATAAATAGGGCCTGATTGTCAACTTTAAAATAGATTTAATTATTAGCCCGTGATAATTTTTCTCCAAAACATTCACCAAAAATTTCAACCACAACAATTCCTTGGAGTTTTGTCAGGGGAAAAACTGCCTGGGGGAAAAATTGACATTTTTCCAAAAAGTTCTCCAAGCAATGGGAGAATTATCAAATAATAAATTTACCACCTAAAAATAGGGCCATCTCTGTTGCTGCAAAATCAGCATCAGAATATGTAATAAGCAAAGTTTTTGAACAAGAAAGTCTAATTTAAAAGCCTCCCGACTTAGATAACCAATATTTTAAATAGGCCGGACCAATGTGATTCCAGGATTAGTCTGGGAAATTTACTAAAAATATTAAAGCTAGTAATATCGGTCGATCGGTTTGCCATGAAAACAAAACCCCAAAACACTCCAAAAGGCGTTTGGGCCCTTTCCCGTAACTTTTCGACTGTGGACAACTATGTTAGAGTAAATACACCCTTTACTAATGGGAGGAAGAAATAGGAAATTTAAAATTTTTTTAAAACCCTTTCCCCCTTCAAATGGATTTTTGATGAATTATTTGGCAACCATTTTTTCCTCAAATTCAACCCCCAGTAACTTCTGGTTTTTCCTAGACTTTTAAATCAAAATGTCCTTTTTAAAAGTTTTACCATTTATCTTTAAAATTTATTTTGTCCAAACAAACAATATACAACATACAAAGTCAATACTGAGTTAAAAAATATGTGCAGTTATACCAGCGCTTTTTAAAAAAGCAAACGGGGCAACCGGCAACGTAAAACCTGACCCCACCTTTGGGGGACCCGAAAACATGATCTAACCTGCAATATAAATTGTCTTTGCCTTTTTTCTTTTTAAAACCTGGGTTGTTCCCAAAAAATTTCTTTTTTAAAGTGATAAAGATAGACCCAAAAATATCCTTTTTAAATGGGTCCAGCCTATATATACCAAAATAAAAATAAAAGTCTTATTATACCAAAAAATTTACCACGGGGCTAAACGCTTCCCTCGTAGGGTTTCTCCTTTCACCTGCTTGAACCCCGTGCCACTAATCTAGCTTTAAAAAAATGAGATTCTGCCATTTTGTTTTTCTTTGGGGGTAAAACCCCTCTGCACCCAATGAGATTTTTTCCTTTTGGGGAAATTTTTCTAAAGCCATTTCTCACCCTGTTATGCATGGTTTCACTTTCGCTTGACATGGTTTTTTCCCCTTCTTTTCCTCTGCTCGGGTTTCTAGCCTGTTTTGGTTTTTTGGGGTTTTTTTTTGGGGCATGTTTGACTAAGACTTTTAACTTGCAAACCCCTTTCGAACCATCTATAACCCCCGTGGTTATCCTTTAAAATTTATCCAAAAAAAAGAAATTGTGATCTTTCAATATTTTTTGTCCTTTAAGTCCCAATCTTTTTGTACATCCCCCCGAATAATAAAATTAAAGCTCCCCCCCTCCCGGTCTAGGGGGAACTTTTCCTAAAAACCCCGGTTTACAGTTTTGGTGTTTTGGGTTTTTATATTTTGGTGAGTCTTCATCGTTTTATCCCCTTTTAAGATTCGGGTGTAGCTTTGGGGGACTTATCAGATCATCCTTTTTTGATGCCGGTCTCAATCCTACTGTGGGGGGTTTGGCCCCAAAAACTCAAAAATTCCATACACGGGGTCCAGCACTGTCCACCGTGGGGGCTTTTTAAATGGAATCCCCTCCCTTTAAAAGAAACATTCTTGGGTTTCCACAACTTTTTTCCATTCAAAAATTCAGAAGGGGAACCCCCCTTTGGGAAAACATAACCACATCAGACCTTTTTAACCCCCGGGGGCAAACTTTTGATCGTTTTTTTGTTTAGGAATTCCTACATATGCTTGCAACCAAAGGGTTTTTCAAATGTTTTTACAGATGGTTTATTACCTGAAAATAGTTTCAAATGGTTTTTTCGTTGTCTTTAGGACAAACACGGAAAAGTATACTAAAATGAAGCATAGCTTCAGGCCAAAATTCGTGGCTCTTTTCACTTTCATTTTAACAATGTTCTGGCTCCAGCGAACAGTTTGATTGACCGCTCGGTCACCCATTTTGTTCAGGCTTAAAAAGTGTTGTTAATTCCACATATATTCCCTTACTACTAGTTTCAAACCTTTATTATCAAATCCACTACCATTATCCTAACGAAGTGTTTTAAATCAAGGAAATTCTAAAGGGCAGGATTTTCGCCTAAACCACTTCAAACACTTCGGATTTTTCCCTTAATGGGTATACAGCTGCTTTTCTTGAAAAACCATCAATGATAGATAAAAAAAAAATATTTCTTGCTCATCCTATCAATCTTGTTACATGGTCCCCAGACATCCCCGTAAAGTAACTCACGTGGTCTACGCGATCTAATCCCTTCCTGTCTCTTGAATGATACTCTACGCTGTTTGTTCAGCTGGCGTTCTACATTTTAACCTCGAAGTTTTTAAATTGCAGCCCTCTAGCACCGTTCTCTTTAACTGTTCGTGATATTATTGATGGACTGACATGTGCCAGTCATTTATGCCAGAATTCCAACTTTTTATCCATAAGTGCAGATGCTTCAAAAGTTATTCTTTTTCAAGGCCCAAGAACTTTAGGGCAAAGATAGTAAACATTGTTTTTTAAATCTGCAGAAAATAAAACTTTACCATCTTTCGTGATCTCCACCTCACCTCTATAATTACAGAAAGATATACCCTTTTTATCCAACTGAGAACCAGATGTAAGATTTCTTCTCAATTTAGGAGAATATATTACCATGAATATACCTCCATGTGGTGAGCTTTAGAATCTGGTTGATAATACGTTTTGAGGACTTTCCAAGCTTCAACTGGATCATCAATTCTTTCTACTATTCTTCTAGGTGAGGAATATATGCTTAAATAGATTATAGACAACGCTATTTGATTACGGGCCTTAAAATTCTTAACTTCCTATGCTGTTTCGGCATCTGTTGATACATCTAACTTTGGCTCAATCTCGATTTCAGCAACTATGTTCCATACTTGTCTCTTCATCAAGAGATATTTGACATCATTGGCCCAGCTCACATAATTTTGACCTTCCAATTTTGGAATGGAATAATTCACCATGATCAAGGAACAGGTAATAAAAAAAAAATTTTTTTTTTCAAATCCTGTGACAGAATTTTTAACAATGTTCCAGGAAAAAAAAATCTAACTTTTACCAAATGCTCAAAAAATTCAAAAAATAGAGCTACCGATATAATTCTTCATATTTTACGTTAAATCACTCAAAAAAAATTCGAAGTTCAAATCACCGATACAAAAATCTTCTTACACTATCGGCCCCCCTTCCCGAATGAAAATATCTCTAATATACTATAAGACCATTTATGATTACCATTTCAGGACATCAGGCCTATAACTTTATTCGTTGGCGTATACTAAATTAAATGGCAGTAAAACTCCGAGTTATTAAAACTCAATAGTAGGTAGAAGCATTTAGCAAAGTATTTATGGCAGGGCAGCGTTTGCTGAAGTAAGAGTTTGCTAAAAAAGAAAAACACATCATTCACAGTGTTCAATAAGTGGTCAAAAAAGAGAACAAACGTCATTAAAAAATAAACTCTTTTTATTTCAGCTAAACGATAAAAATAATTAAATCAAATAGTAATATTAAAAAGTAAAAGTTATGGTAGCTCTTTAATTCTTAAAAGAAAACAAAAAAATAATTATTTACCCATTCCCTTTCTGATACAATTCAAGTTTACGAAGCAGCTCCGATGCTATTCCCGTCGGAAAAAAGAGAAAGTGAGTTATTCGAACTTTTCTAAAAACTCAGCCAATGTAAGAATGACCTCATCAACATATGACGTCATTCCTCCCGATATTTGAATAAAAATACTTTGCATAATTGAAAACGATTTTTAAACACCGCTTATCGGAGGCAAAACGAAATATCCTATTAATGTTAAAATTAATTAAAAAATGCTAAAGTAAATTAAGACAAATATGTATATCGGAAAAAGAAAATATATTATGGCCGAAGATAAGAATATTTAAGGTAAGTAGTGCTAACACTGCATTTAACAACAGGATTACAGACCGTCATAAGGTGCTTGAAGTGGTCGACGAACAGTCTCTTCTCACAAACACGTGTGTACACTTGTGTAATTCGTTGTGCACAAAAAAAGTTGGTTTATCATGTGGTTTGGGTTGTAGTTGCTACACGGGAGTTCATACAGTCATTCAACGAATTGCACTGGATAGTTTTCCACTTCAGTTTCGATAAAAAAAATTCACCTGGTAATCGGAGAGTTTTGCCGTACACCAATTCTGCTGATGTGCGGCCTAAGTTTTCCTTAAATGCTGTTCGAAAACCGAGAATTATAGTTAGAATTTCTGTCCATTTTCATTTGCATGGCATTACTGGACGGTGTAATTCTTCGATTAACCCGTTGCTTTGAGGGTGGTATGTAGTGGTGCGTATTCACTGTACTATTAGTAATATAGCAAGGGCATGAAATAGGGAGAATTCAAATTGGCGTCCTTGATATGTAGTGATTATAGTGGGAACACCAAAATGAGCGATCCTGATAGAATAAAAAGCGTTGCTGCTTTAATGTCAGGAAGAGATGTAGCTTCTGTCCATCTGGTGAAGCAATCATGCAGAACGTAGATCTTTGCGATGGTGGAACAGACCGGTTGGATCTAATATGAACATAATTAAACCGCATCGACGTGTCTTTGAATTTTTGAAGTGGTGCAATCGTATGCCTATATACCTTAGAGCATTGACAAGATATGCATTGCCGGGCTCAAAATGTACAATCTTTGTTAATGGTAAGCCACACAGAGATTTTGAAGTAATTTAGACGTAGTTCTAATTGCAGAGTGAGCTAAATTGTAAACGCTATCGAAAGAAAGTTTCTGAAATTTTGGGGGTTTGTAGGGACGTACAGTATCAGTTGACACATCGTATTATAATTCTAAGTCAGTATTATGACTTTTATATAATCTTTTTAATTGTAAATAATGATCTGAATTTAATAAGTTATTTAATTCACTTTCATTTAAATGGGCTGATGCGATTTCGTTATAAGGAATCTGGTTTCATTGTGATTTCATTAATTGTGTAATTACATTGTTAATTAAGATTTCATTAATGCGCATCAAATGGAATAGGTGGGTGGATCAAATAATCACCCCTGACAAGGTCAACAGCTAGTCACCGAAAATTTATGCAGTTACTACAGAACTTTTAATGCGTAATTCATATCGGCATGATTTATTGCACCTCGTTTTTCTAACTATCTCTATACTATTATGGATAGTTAACGGGAAAAAAATATTTTCTAACCACTCTTGACATTGAAATTTTAAATTATTAACTTTATTTGCTACTTCGATAGCCGAAATTTTGTCACCTTCAATAAGTTTTATGGCATTCTGAAAAAGAGCTGTTTGATTGTGTACAAACTAGCCAAATTTTTGAAGATTCTTTTTCAAGAAAACTCTTCTAGCGCGTTTTAGGACATTTATCCCTTCATAGGTAGCAGGATTTCAAAGGATCGTATATTTTAAAATTTCTTTCGACAGCTGGCAAAAGAGCCAATTTGCATGTTTTGCTAAATCGAGGGGGTCTACTGCACAAAGTACCTTTCACCACTCAATACTTTTCAGCAGTTTTTTGAAAATTTCTTCAGGCAAAGTGGTAATCACTATTTAATCCTGCTTTTTATAACGCAATATCTGAATCATCAATTGAGCAGTGGGTCGTGTGATCGACTTTATACAATGTTTAATAAATATTTGTGTGCTGTCCTGACAGTGATGTAACCTAAATAGTGAATATTGACAGTTTTTTTGGGGAACTTGAAGGTATAAAAGCAGATAAAACTTTTTTTTGTATAACTCGAGTTTCTCTCTCTCTCTCAAAGAATTATTGAATTCATGAGTTTAATATATAAAAAGTTGAATGTTTTCTCAAGTAATGCTTCTCTGAGAGAATAATTGTTATATATATATATATATAATAAGTAAAATTTTTTAAAGTAGATTTTCGATTTTTTTTTCGTGTCCTACCATTGCCAGTGAAAACAAGGTTATATTTGTGAAGAAAATGCGTAGTATTTCAAAATTTTTAAATTGTTTTCTTCGTTTTTCACATTGCATTTGCTTATCATACTTATAAATGATTTTAAAACTGAAAATGAAAAGGAAGAAACGAGAATAATCAATTCAAATTTGGTAAGTTTATAGTAAATTTTCTTAAAATTTTTTACCCCTTAACCTATTTACATTCAGAAAAATTCGGTACAGTTATCAAAGATGATGATGACACTAATGTCGTTTGTGAAAAGGAATTGTTTCTTGAACAAAAATTAGAATTAGAGATAACTAAAAAAAAATTCCACAAACAAAATGCACTGCAGAAATTAGCGATATCCAAAAAACCATTCGAAATGAAATCGATTTATTTGAAAAGATGAGAAATTTAGTGGTAAATACTTGGAAAAAATATATCGTGCATTGCTAACAGTACCACCAACTAGCGTAGATGCCGAAAGAGCATTTTCGACAGCAGGTAAATTTTGCACAAAATTATGTTCCACGCTTAATGAAAGTACAATTGATGCATTATATTTTTTAAGATCATATTTCAAAAATTTTTACTGTACCACTAATTGAATAATGATAGTTACACTTTTTGTGATTTAAATAAATGAGATGTTCCCTTCTTTTTTGTGACTCTTTATTTACTGTTATAATTTATAAGTTACAAATCGTTTTTTGTGTTATTTACACTCCAATAAATCTGGCAAGTAAAACAAAGAAACAGCTGTGTTTTTCTAAAATTTCTAATCCCAGTATTAAAATCTAAAAAATACCGAATACCAGTATTGCAATCCCTACGCTCCACTGTACATATTACAAAACTATAGTTTTTGTTTTGCAAGAGAATGTAAATGCTTTTTTTAAATTATCACTTATACCATATTTCACAAATATGAGACTTTTCCCTGGTATGAATGCATACATGTTCTGTCATTCATGAATATATAAATGTTTCTTTAAGGAACCACTTTCAGAGAAAGCTTTGTTGCATATATTACAGACATGAGTCTTTTCCTTGGTATGAATACGTAAATGCACATATAAAGCACCACTTTGGGAGAAAGCTTTGTTGCAAATTTCACAAACATGAGGCTTTTCCTTGGTATGAATACGTAAATGCCTTTTTAAATCATTGCTTTGACTGAAAGCCTTGTTGCATATTTCACAAACATGAGGCTTTTCCTTGGTATGAATACGTAAATGCCTTTTTAAATCGCTGCACTGATTAAAAGCTTTATTGCATAATTCACAAACATAAGGTTTTTCCTTGGTATGATTACGTAAATGTGCCTTTAAATTACTACTTTGAGAGAAAGCCTTGTTGCATATTTCACAAACATGAGGCTTTTCCTTGGCATGAATGCGTAAATGAACATTCAAAGCACCCCTTTGAGAGAAAGCCTTGTTACATATTTCACAAACATGAGGTTTTTCCTTGGTATGAACACGTAAATGTGCTGTTAAAGAACCCCTTTGAGAAAAACCTTTGTCACATATTTCACAAACATGAAGTTTTTCTTTTGTATGAATGTACAAATGTTCTCTTAAATTTTCACTTTGTGAGAAAGTTTCGTTGCATGTTCCACAAACATGAGGCTTTTCCTTGGTATGAATGTGTAGATGTACATTTAAGGCACTAGTATGAGCAAAAGCTTTGTTGCATATTTCACAAACATGAGGATTTTCCTTGGTATGAATTTTTGAATGTTTTTTTAAATGATCACATTGAGAGAAAGCCTTGTTGCATATTTCGCAAACATAAGGCTTTTCCTTGGTATGAATACGTAAATGTCTTTTCAAAGAACCACTTCGTGAGAAAGACTTGTTGCATGTTTCACAAATATGAGGCTTTTCCTTGGTATGAATACGTAAATGTTGCTTTAAGGAACTGTTTTGGGAGAAAGCCTTGTTGCATATTTTACAAACATGAGGCTTTTCCTTGGTATGAACATGTAAATGTCTTATTAAGTTATAACTTTGGTGAAAACCCTTATTGCATATTTCACAGACATATGCCTTTTCCATTGTATGTAGATTCAAATGTTCTATTAAATTATCACTTCATTAGAAAGATTTGCTGCACATTTCACAAACATAAGCTTTTCATTGGCATAATAGGCAAATGATGCTTTAAATCGTCATTTTCAGCAAGCCATTTTACTAATTTAAACTAGGAGATTTTTAACACATAGCAAAGAGAAACGGACATTCCGCACTCTTTATGGAAAACAGTTTATAATTGTATTACTTTTTTACAACAGATTAATTCTTCGTTAATGCCATACTTAAATTGGAATTTTTAGTATTAGATATGTTTTGCATAAAATTAAATGCAGCTAGATATCACTGATTCTGGTACAGAGCACACTTCTTATTAGAACACTCCAAATTTATAAAGTTTACTATTTTCTTTTTTAATTCCTTAATTTGCTTTGTTTTTCAAATCTGAGAATCCTTTGGACATTTTTATTTGTGAATTCAATAGTTGCTTAAATTCTGATAACCCAGCAAGTGTGAAAAAAGTCTGCAGTTTGTCAGCATTCAACTTTTGAGAATAAACAAATAAAAGTATTTGAAAGCAATAAACATTGCTGTATAGGATCCACTTTTTATAATTTTGAAGACAAATTCTTTTTGAATTCTTTGAAACAATACACTATCCAATCATTGGCATTATGAAATGGCAAATGTATATACTCGCATAAAATTTCCCCAGAACTGGATTATGTGCACACTCGGGCTTTTACTGTGCTAGATTTAATAGACCTATAGACCTTTCTATATAGGTTTTCCCATTTTCTATGTTTGTTTTTCAGAAGTAACACCATGTTATTCTCTAATAGACATTGACCATCCATATTGGATTCTGAAAAAGATAATTAAAATTAAAAATCTTCATAATGAAGTAATAATAAATCTTTTATTCCATGGTAAATGAATATTTAAAGGAGTTTCTTTGAGTACAGAAATATTACTGATTTTGGAACTCTGTAAAAGGATGCAATCACATCAATGAATGTATTCATATTTTCTGAAATCTGATAACATATGAGAGTAAATGGTGGTGTTTAATTTCTTTGTTTGAATTTTTGGCATTGAGGCAAACACAAATTTAAAAAGCATTTGATTAGAAATTAAAATTACACAAATCCTAATTTTATTTGATGTCTATAATCTACCAAATTTTCAAATTAAACAAAAAAAAAAGAAAACTAAAGTCACATAAAAAATTGAAAATTTGTGGTTGGAAATTTTCTTGAACTAAAGTTTGAGTGTAAAGTTTTGGACATTTGAAGTAGACAGAAATAAAGTAAAACCTTCAATTAAGAGATGTGTCAGAGAGAAAGAAACCCAATCGCTTCACTAAAGGGATCTTTCTGTGGAGAGTGAGTGCTTATTAATTTCCCACTAAAGCAATGCAAGTGCTACTGGCTAGACCTTGTAATTTTGATGCATGGTCAAGAGATGAAGACAACACCAATATTATTCTCCTGTAAAAGATACCAACGTGTAATTTTGGTGTCAAACTCAAATCCACGCCAAATTAACATTGAGCACAGTAGCCAGTGCTCAAATTCATGGACAATAAGTTATGAATTTGAGTCCTAGTGCCACTGGAGGTTCATCCCGTCGGATTGCTGATGCATGTTAGATTTCTCAAGCCTCAAAGTCCTCATGTTGGCATGTGGTGGAAGTTCTGAGAATAAGATGCCAGCTCAGGTTTTGGCTAAGTCATTTGATCAAGATTCAAAATTTGAGGTTTGCAAAAATGCTAGCCCTCTAACAGCTTTTGTGTGACATTAATAAATATTCAAATCAGATGTCAAAATAATATTTTGTTTTTTAGATGAAGAAGTTTTTTTAATGAGAAATGGAAACTTTATGCTGCATAAATCAGTGCAATATGAAAATGGGGAGGGAAGACATATACTAACTTAAAAGGTCAATAAAAAAACCTCTTAAAATAGAGAATAAAGTTAATAAAGTAAATATCAAGAATGAGCAAATAGGAATTGTGAATTTTAACAATATCATGAGAATAATTACACCTTTTAAGGTTGAAAAAATTAAAAATTTTCAGAACTGGATTGATAATTTTGAACCACAAATGACTTCAGAAAAATCTTCTAATCTAAATTTCATAAATTGCTTTTTGCAAAAAAGTCTTTAAGAGCTAGAACTTTTTCACTAATTAGGAGTGAGCCTCACTAACTCGCAGAAAAAAATTAAAGAAGTTGTTAAAAAAAAAAGATCAAAATTTCTTACAATGCTGCTGAGATTCATGAGATCTCACACAAGTGTAAAAGAAGTCGCCAAATCACTTATAGAGTACATATTTTTAATCCATGAAAGAAACTTCATAGTAAAGTAAAATTGACAAAAAAAAAGCTTCATTCACTTGTTTCATTAATGGAATAAATGATTTAATGGCTCAATTTATCACGGTCACATAAGAAAGGCAATCACTTGTTTGTAACTTAATTCAAAACTGACACATT
>BMAV01017540.1:0-94315 GCA_019973955.1 Trichonephila inaurata madagascariensis | reverse complement strand
AAACCCAGAGGGTTTTAATTATTGGGGAAAGGGAGGTTTAAATACACATAAAACTGGGGGGTTTTTAATTACTGAGGAAGAAGAACTAAACATATAAAACTAGGGGTTTTTTAAGTTTTTTTATAGCATTTATTTTTATCCAACTAATAAAATTTTTTTTTTAATTGTTTTGAAGAAAAACCCTTTTTTTAAAGATAATTTGTGCACGAAAAGGGGGATATCTTCTAAATAATCAAAATAAAAATGAAATTTTAAATTTTAACATATATGCTATCCCCCCTTTTCAGAGTGTAACAAACCGCGGTTTTAAGACACCCACATTTAATCACTTTTTACAGCCATTTTTAGCTTAGAACATGCAGAAATTTTAAGTCATGACCATAAAATTTTAAATGCTAATAAAATATTTATTTCTTAAAATATTTTTTATCCTGCGGTTTGTGACATTTCAGGGGGATCAAGAAGTATATCAAAACGTTAAAATTGCAAAAATGTCCAATTTATTTTTTTTTTATCACGTTTTTCTTAATTTAAAAAAATTTTGCTAAATCTTCATAAAATTTTTTTTAAAAAAAAAAAAAGCGATACATGTTGAATTAATAGTTATGACTTTTTAAGCCTTTTTTTATGTTCTTTAAAACAAAAAAATGATTCAGAAAATAAATTTTTTTAAAAAAATTTATCCCCCCGAACCAAATTTTCCCCAATTGAGTTTAAAACCCCCTTTTTAAAATAAAAACCCTAAGAAGTAATTTTATTTGTTTTTCAAATAATTAATGAGATCTTTACTGTTTTTTTATTGTAACTCCGAAATTTTTTTATAAAAATTTGTAAATAGTTTGAGTGTTCCAAAAGTTTTTTTTTCGCGCCCCAATATTTAATCATCATAATTTTTATGGGCCCCCCATACAATAAAAAAATGAATTAAAAACTATAATACAAAATTTTGATGCTAAAACTGGGATACGATTTTTTTAACCCCTTAAATGCTACCAGCGAATATACGTCCCCACCAAGTGCGCAAATTGCACCGGATGCTATTACGTCTTTTCGAAGTACGATTTTTTTTTTGTGCACTGTTATCGATAAAAATTTATTCCGGGAAAACTTTGGGAAATTTAGCAGAAGTACCTTTTACAGTGTTTGCGTTGAATTTACTTATTTAGAGGTTCAGAAAAAGGGATAAAAAAAAAAGCAATAAAAAAATGCTTTTTTTATTCCTTTTTTCCCCCCCAACTTTTCATTGGTAGTTACGAAAATTATCATAAAACCGACAATTTTCAAGATGAGAGTTAATTTTGTATATAATTTTAAAATATGACAATTCCATGGGTCACTGCTAAGAAAACTTGTTCTTTTAAATTTGTATAGGGAAATTAATTATAAAATGCATTGTGTACCAATATATTTATAAATGTAATAACCGTGGGAAATGTATATTTTTATTTTTTATGTCAGAATGTATTTTGCTTATTTACTTTCAGTAAATTAATAATTTTTTTAAATAATATTTTGCTTTTGACTTTTCAATATGCTCGCGCCCCCCCAAGGGAAGGGTCACGCCTCCAAGAGGGGCGCTTTTACCTTTAAAACGCTGGGTTCAAAGGGTTTTCAAGAGGTAGGGATATAATTTTTAAATTTTTAAAAATTTTTAAAATGTTTCCCAAACCCAAAATTTTTATGAAATTTTGGAGCTAAAAGCTATACAGAAATCTAACTTCTAATAGCTGCATATCTAACTTTATAAAAAGCCGAAACATGATTATTAGTTTCTTTATTACGTAGCTCAGATTAAAGGAAATAATTATTATTTTGAAAATGCTTTTTGAGCTTAATATTTTAGTAACATTTACGTATGGTAGACATATTATTAGATGTCTTAACAATGATATAAAGTTCTTCTGTAAATCTATAACCCTCTTTTTAATATCCTTATTTGTAACATCATAATTAGTTTTATTTCATTTTGCAAGATATTTATTAAAAATTACAATTATATTTTTCAATGGCTTCCAAAGTAAATTCAAATTTAACAGAAAATTTTGTAACAAATTATAGCTAATTTTGTATTGATATATCGTTCACTAGTTATATTGCTATAAGAAAAGAATAAGAATTTCTGTAAAAGATTAGTATTAAGTCTGTATCTCTATATATACATTATGCTTCTTTAACTAAATTCCGTTTATAATTTTTAAATATTCTGTAATTATATGTTGGTCATGTTCTGATCGATAAACTCACTGTATAGACTTAACATTCCTGCATACTTTGACAGGATGAAACAATATTCTAATTAAAGGTTATCGTACATATTCTCTGTAATACAGTCTGTTAAAACTGCAACATTCGGAAGGGAAGCAAGTAACAAAGCTGTACAAAATTGTAGAAAGGAAACATTATTAAATCTGGCACAATCTGGGAATAAACAGGGTCCAAAATTATTACACACAGCTGACGCTCTTGGGAACTAAAACAGCTATTGGTTCCGTTAGAGCTCTAATTTCCCAACTTTTTTCTCAAATTTGTTATATTTAAAATGTCAGTGCATCATTATATTTAAAACATGAATGATTACTATGAATTTAAAAAAATATATGTATGTATTCAAAAAAAATTGTGGTAATTTACAATTAGATAAATACTTGAATTATGTTCACAGTTCAATTTTTATTTCATTAATGTACTCTAAAATATTATTTAGTTTTAATGAAGTAAGTAGAGTAATATTTTTACATAAATATATATTTCTATTTTTAAGTCAGTCATTTGAAATCAGTCACAATAATTTTCTTAAGAAAAAGTGTTATGCAAAAAGAAATACAAAAGGAAAGTTTCCAAAATTTTTCTGCATATAAATGAAAGCTGTTTGAATTGCTTTTGCTAATGTTAAACAGATGTTAGAAAGAAATTTCTATAAATATAATATACATTAGGATTTCTCCTTCCTTTTAAATGTAATAGTACACCGTATATATATATATATATATACAGGGTCTGTTCTTAGTTCTTATAGTAGAACTCAGTTTTTCCTGAGCGAACGGGGAGAAAAGAGGCGATGTGAGCGCGCACGATCGATGGAAGTGGATGTTAAGAATGCTGGAAAAAATCGGCAGTCGGCTTTAGGCCGTTGAAGAGAGCAAGTCACTTGTACTGTGAAACCCTGTCGAAACGCCTCGTCACGGAAAATCTTGGGGCGTTTTATGGAGAAGCAATACGCCATCAAATTTTGAGTAAAGCTTGGTAAAACGGCCAAAGAGACTCACGACATGATTAAAAAGCCCTACGACATGGATAGATCAGGTGTTTTTGAGTGGCACAAGCTGTTCCGAAGCACAAGCAAATGTCAATGCTCATTTGCTTTTTTGATCGACATGGAGTAATCTACAAAGAGTTCGTACCCCCTGACAAGTTTTTTACGTGGCAGTCATCATAAGACCGCGAAAACGCATTGTTCGTGTCTGCCCAACCATCGCTAACAATTGGTGGCTGCACCATGACAACGCAAACGAGCCACACAGCGTTCCGCGTAGCAGAGAATCTTACTCAACACAATGTGGCAACGCTTCCTCATCCCCCTACAGCCCCGACTTGGCCCCGCCAGACTTCTTTATGTTCCCAAGAATAAAATTGACGCTCAAAGGCAAGCATCACGGATCGGTAGATGCGGTTCAACAGGCCGTGACGAGTGAGCTAAATAGCATTTTGGTTGAGGCGTTCCTGGAAGCGTACGGAAGCTAGAAAACTCGTAGGCAACAGTATATAGATGTGGAAGGGTGCTACTCTGAAAACTTCTAATCATTTGTACTATTGCAATGAATATTTTTTTTTTTTGAAAAAATGAGTCCTATACTACTTTTAGAACACACCCTGTATATAGTGGCTATTAAAACTGCAAAACCTGATTATAATCATATAACAAAACTTTACTTATTGTACGTACACATCATAGAAGAGAGAAAATTTATTTAATTTGTAAGCAATTAGTAGGTATACAGGGGTCCAAACGTACACAAAACTGAAATCTCTAGCATCCAAAACGCCTCTAACCAGACTAGGCTGGAATAGTAGAATTATGTTTAGATGACAGATACAAGCAAGTCATTCAATCTATATGCCTTACTTCATTAATCGTAGTGACTGTAGAGAGGTGGTGGCTTAATTTCTCAGCAATCCATGACCTTATATTTTCACTGGGTGAGAGATCTAGGTAAAATGATGACCAAGATAATACAAGAATACTTTCTGTATCGAGTTAGGGCAGGACATGATGGGCATCATTCGTTATCTTTTTGAAAGATGGTGTCTCCGGAACTTCAAAACAAGGCCCAGCAACCGGTTTTAAGATTTGAGAAAGGTAACGTTGTGGTGTCATTTCATTTATTCAATTTTCTGAAACCATATTTTTTACCTTGCTCGACTCCGCTTATTGTTGAATTTTTCGAACATATATATATATATATATATATATATATATATATATATATATATATATATATAATCTAAGATACAAAGAGAATCGATGTTTAGTATTAAAAAAGTATCAGGTCGAGGATTACTTTTTCGGTTTAGAAACAAGTTTTATATACAGTCAAACTTTCCCTTTCTGATTTTGAATGCAAAACAAAATTCTATGATTTACTGGATATATGTTCTGAAACATTTACAATAAGAATAAAGTGTTAGACATAAAAAAAATCATGCGGAAATTCTTAGATCACTGCTTGTATCCAAGAATTTTTAATCATTTATTGCAAGATTCAGTGATCTGAATATAAGTTCAAAGCTTGAAAAAGAAAGGCTTGTTTGTAGTAAATTTATTAATTTATTACTTGTAAATTATTATTGTTATATCTAGGCTAGAGGTACACCAGGTCCACCTAACGGCGGACCAACCTCCATTATACAAATTATAAAACTATTCGTACTCATTTTCAAATTATAAAATTGTAATTTACATGTTTTACGTAGTTCTATTTTTTTCAATATATTTTAAGTAGGAAAAATAAATCTTAAGATAACAATATACCTGATGAGATGAAACAAACCCACATAGAGTAAGTTTATGTGGTAAACATAAATATGTTGTATAAATCAAGAAGAGCGGTGGCTTCAGAAAATGTATGGAATATGATAAAAAAAAAGTGCATATACACGTTTAATTATTTTTACTAGAATGCACACAAACGTCACAAAATGCCATGCAATATATCAGTCTATTAATATATTCAGTTTGCAGATGGCAGATAATAATTTATACATGATAATGCATTGTTCCTAAGATTGATAAAAAACATTCGCTGTCAAGATCAATTACAGAGATAAAATATCGCGTCTATTCGGGGACACTACTTTAAATAAAAAATTTCTATAAGTATTTACAGATTAAGATTAAATAAATAATTATTGCTTATTAAATCACTTATTCATCATAAAAATTTCATGTTGATAAGCTAATATTATTTCAAACTTTGAGATACAGTTTTTATAATTTTTTAAGAAGAATACACGAAAAAAATGGAAGCAATTTTTATGACTTGTATGAGATACTCAGAAATACACTGGTGTAAGAAATTAAGAAGTTTGCAGACTTGATCGATTATCTCTAGAACTACTGGACGATTTTAAATAAAATTTGATATGTGCATACATTGATACAATACAAAACAAGTAATCATTCAACAATTACAATACACACGCATGATCGTGCGTAACACTCGTTGGAGTTGGAAGGTATGAAACAGCAGTTTCTGAATAAGCAAAAGAAGTGAGTTAATAGCGGGTATGGCTCCTTCTTACAGCTATACAGACATCGCGGCATGATGACGTACTTGAAATAAGGTAGTTCATCGTTCTTTTTGGTCCCCTTTGCCCAGCCCTTTTTTTCATTTCCCGATGGCCCGGGGGAGGGAAATTTTCCTCCCCGACTTCCCGACAAGCCTATGGGGTTTGGGGACGGGGAGCCCCGGCTGGTTCAACCATACGACAAATATCCTATTCTCTAGAAATTGTCGAAAATAGCTCGGGTTTCCCGTTATAGTTATTAGAATTAACTCTGGAAAACTGCCCCCCAAAAGGCGAACAGGGGGCTCCAAGCCCTTTTTATTTCTCACCCCAATCACAGAGCCCCTCAAAAACATGGGAGATGTACGGTCATCCAACAGTGCCTGCCAACCATAAAAACCTCAGCCAAAGTTGACTTCGCGGATATGGGGGTAGGGAGCGGGGCCCCGGTTCCCAATATGAATGACGTGAGTTTAGGTTGAAAAAGGGGTCACGGTAAACAGAAGGTAGCCTTTTATCCTACCCAATTCGCTGTCTTTTGCTAAGCCGACTCTCATGTTCGTGCGGGGAGTGAGACGCAAACAGCAGATCTTCTGGCAAAAAAACCCCCCTCTGAAATCTTTTGAAAAAAATCCCCTTTATACCGGGGTTTCTTGTGGACATACATCAGAGAGCTGAGCCTCTTTCGCCTCCTACAAATCAACAAAGGGATCTTCTCTGGCCGTGTGGCCGGACATTGCCCCGGGGGTTTTTTGAGGGATCTAGTATCCTGAAAATTTTTTTCCAAGTTAAACGACGCTGAGCATTAAATTGAACCCCTACAAATCTGACTTCACATTGGCCTACTAAGGCCTCCCGATAATTGTCCTCATTCCATCATCTAAACGTTGGTGGTTACTCATTTTTACGTTAAAATTTGAATGTACCTGATTGCTTTAAAATAACACCAAGAAAATTTGGGGGTGTGCTGGCGTAAATAAGTCTTCTTTCACGCACATAACCAGTTTTTTTTTTTTTTGGCTGGCTCCACCTACAACAAGTGTACCTCTTTTCAGCAAGATTTCCATTTTTATCAAAGAGGAATGTTAACCCCAAATTTTATAAAAAAATCAAATTTTTAATTTTTTCATCAGTGAATAATATAAAATTCATTATGATATTTTAGTGAATGTTTATGGGAAAAATTCAATAAGTTTGAAGTTGTGCACATGTATGTCAAAACCAAGAATTTAAAATTCAACTTATAAACAAGATATTTTTCCTTCCAAGTGTGACTGATGTAACTGATGTAATGGAATGGTAACGATTGCGAATTGATAGTGACCCTTATTTCTGTACATCTATGATTTCAAGTCCTATATAGAAAGATCCACCGTATAGAGAGAAGTAGATGCACATTGAATCTTTTGAGACAAAGTCATCATATCGGTATGGATGAAAGTCTTAAGAGTCAAATACCATCTCGAATATTGTTCTTGTTTTTTGACCAGGGGTTTCTAAGATAAGATCTACAAGCACTGTCATTCCTGCCCGCCAAAGTTTATTATGATTACATTGTAAAATTTACACTATGTAAGTAAATCATTTAAATTAATTGAAAGACGCATTAACTTACGAAAATAATGAAATCGAATATTTTAAATGTAATTAATGTTATGAGATTTATCCTAAAAACTTGATATAAGTAACACATACATAGTTAATTCACATAATAAAATCATTATGGGAATTGCAGATGAAGTTTTCTAGTGAAAATAATCAGAAGTGACTTAATAAAAAATCTATATTTTTTCTCTATTTTACTTCTGAGAATGTTTTTTTCTGCAGATATATAAGAACATTCAAATGCCAAAAAAAGGCATGGGCTAATTTAGGCACTTTATCAAACTGTATAAGATGAAAATTCTTATAAAATTTCATCAATTATGAGTTTAGATAATCAACCGTCATTTTCTACGGTCTTTGATATGAGTGCAACGACACCTTAATTCTTTTAGCATCAGTAGTGATATAGTTCAAATTTCCCCATTCAAGATTGTTTTTCTGAGCAGCATTTTCAACTGTTTTAAAAATATATGCTATGAACACCATAAATCTCTTCATACACTTCATAATTTTCACGTATCACTCGAATGAAAAGTAACACCCGAGCAATATCTGAAACATTATCTGACTTATATTAGGCCAGAAAAAACTACTCTATTATCAGTTTGAAAACCATTCCGCTCGATGCGACTCAATTTTTCTTAATAATGTAGGCTCATATACGACCTTCTCTGTTAATAATCAGTAATAATGAATTTTTATTTCTTCTTGAAATTCATTAAAAAACATTTTTAACTCTAAGAGAATAAATTCCGTGTATAGTGTCAAGACTCTGGTTCAAATAAGACTCTATAAATATGTTTTGCATAATTTAACCTCAAATTTTAAAATATTAATAAATATCGAAACCAAATGTTAACTAAGAAATAAAATAAAGTACACTCTGTCTCAAAAAATAAAGAACAAACAAAAAATAACCATAACTCGAGAAGAATAAAAACTGCAACAAAATTCGAATGTATGTGCTGTAACGTTTCCGCCACCCAGCTGTGAATCGGCATCTTTGTGGATCACCACGGGATTTTCACCTGCATTTTGAGTTGGGTTTCCCTCTTGGATCACCCCATCAAGCTTTGACATCACGAGAGACCCTTTTTCCCTCCGACTAGTAGGATGTAATTTGAAGCTAAAAAAGGGGCCCAAACCCCGATCCCCAAAAAAGAGGGGGAACCGGGTGCTTTGAACCTTCGGAAATGAGCGGACGTCGAAAAAAACTCCCCCCCACAAACTGCATCATTTGAACTCTAATAATCTTTTAATAAGTTTAATAACTTCAGCGTGTATAATCTGTAAATAATAACTGTGACGTAAATAGACTAAATGTTTAAATTAATCAATATCACGCTACCATTACTTATTTCAAACCTCACAGTACCTAGCAGTAAAATTCAAAAACAGTTCCTCAGTAAAATATTTGCATAACCTGTCTGTGTAATTTAATAGATATAAAAACAGATTTCTTTCAGAAGTTGCTATTTCTTTCATTGCATTGTTTGGAGTTCTTTTCATCATTTCTTGGTTCCAAATTTCTGCAAATGAGTCGGTGAAGGAGTTTCAGTAAAAACATACCTGAAATGCAATCAGACGAATCCATTCTAAGTAACGACCGTCGGAGATCACCCAACCCTTAAATGTCAAACGTCCAATCATTAACCTCTTGTGAAATCGCAATCAAAATGAAAATAGTGCCGCTAAGATTTGATAGTGGATGTCCTAGGGTTACAACCACCTGCGATCATTCTCTTTTGTTTGCTTTGTGCTTCGGATGGGGCAACCCCTAACCTTCTTCGGGCATTGAAATTCCGAAATAAAGATATCTCATGAAACAGTTTGTAAACGACTGCATGAAAATATTCTATATTCCATACGATCATCAGCTAGGGTGCCATTGATTTCTGTCTCACAAAAGTGCTTGGTTTCAGTGAGTTCTGAATCGCATTAATTGAATACCGCAGCAATGAGCATATCTATTGTTCACCGCTGAGTCCCAGTTCCGTGTAAACAACGATTGGAGAATCTCAATATATCACCCTCAAGCTTACAATATCACTGAAAGACACGGCTGCAGTCTCGCTGGTATCATGGTTTAGGCAAAGATATGCACTGACGGGGGGAAAATTCCCTTGGCTTGGATTACATAAATGAAATCTGGTAGGTGTGTTTATATATACATTGCTGGCCACCGTAAATGCAACACCAAGAAAGACAAGAGATAGTACAACAAAATTTATTTTGTAGTATCAAAAAATTAAATTTATAAACCAAGTATCAAATAATTAAATTTATAGACTTCGGGAAGGTGGTTCCCGCCAGAATCAGTAGCCAGGTAGCCACCATTGTTAGGTCATCGTTGCCATACGCCCGGCATTAATTCAAAAGGACTTGGGATGTGTTCTTGGGGTAAAAAACCAAGCAGCTTCCCCCGTTGCCAAAGTTGATCTGGTGTGGCAGCGGGGGGTTAATCTTAATCGTTGAGCAACCTTGGATCACGCTTTCTATCCGGGTACCCGGAGAGCGACCCGGCCAGGGAAGCAATTCAATCTGGTGATTGACGAAGAACCTTGGAAAAGGGGCCACGTAGTCACGCATTATCCTGTTGAAACAGGGCGGGGCCCAAACCCTGAAAGTAAGGAAGTACAATTGGCCCAACACCCGGAGATGTAGCGCAGGGTTTTAAAGTACCGGCAAGGGACTAGAGGGGTTTCGAGAGTGATATCCCAAAACCACCCCCCTACCATAATACCCCGGGGCAGAACCAGTGTGGGGTGCATAACGGGGCTTTTTAGCATCCTTTCTCCCGGTGTTCCAGACTAAATCCGACCATCGTGGTGTTACAACAGATGAGTGACTTGTCCAAAGACAATTCATTCCATTCTCCGTCCACATCCTTCTTTTATCGCACCATTGGTGGCGGAAACGTTTGGTTCTGCGTAAAGGTAGACCAAGAAGGACGTCTTGCGGACGACAACTCTCTGAAAATTTGGGCGAATGGTAGCGCAGACACTGAATGATGCGTTACAGACTAAAGTTTTTGTGCTATGATTGGGGATGTAACTGGCGATCCGTCACAGCCCTGGTCAAGTTTTGCCAGTCCTTACGGCAGTGGGCACTGAGGTGGATGTGATCGACCACTTCGTTCCGTCGACCCTCCGCACCCAAATGGTCACATATCCGCACTACAGTTGTTGGTTTTCGTCCAAAGACTACCGATTTTCCTGAAAGATAATCCAAAACCGGTAGGCCACTGTCCTTCCTCTGTAGAACTCGGATACTTGATAAAAAGCTGATCGCTGTTTTCACGAGACGTAACTGATCTTTTTGAAAACCACAAAAAAAACCAATTTGCAGAATTTGAAATCGTCAAATCTCCAACCTTAAATAGCACTTTGAGGTGGCGCCACAGGTGTGTCTGTGATGTGTGTCTGTGCTAAAATTTCCCAATCATTTGATTCTCACCCCCCTTGCATGTTGTAAATTTCATGTTATCTACATGCTTCCTTCAGGCTGTTGCATTTACGGTGACCAGCAGTGTACATCTGAAAGATAACATTTTATATGGTTCCTAATGCAGCAGAGAAATCCATTAATGGCATGCACACATTATACCTGTAATCGCGTGTAAAGATACGATGAGATGAGAATCATGAGTCAGTCGTTCCCTTGTAAATCATCGAATATGGATTTATATTACTGTAGCTTGGTTACGTCCATCACGAATTTTAGGGAAGGGGAGCCCCCCATAAAAGCTTCCCCCTGTCAACCCCAAATACGAGCTCGAATAACATTCCTATTCTTCTTCGTGCCGAAGCTGCTAACACATTCGAAATTATTTACTAACGCAAAGAAGCCACATGAAAAAGTAATTCCAGTACTTTAAGATAACATTCATTTTCTCTTTCTATAGGGCTTGTTAGTTAAAATACAGATGTCACTGATGTGCATCCGGGCTGAAATGTAATTATTTGCTTATCTCATCGAGATATTTGCAGACAGGGAAAATTCCCTACTGTGTGGGGATTCTGAAAGGCTAGTAGTGTATTTACTCACACCTAACATGCGTTTTGTGTGAAAGTGTTTTTATAATACTTTCTATATGTTCCTTAAAATACATTTTCAGCATTCTTATTCTATTCACAGTCGTTAGTTAATTCATTTAAATATTTTCTGATTAATCACACACAATATCTTGATATTATACAGATTTGTTTTTTAAATTTTTTACGATATCTCTTTACAATTGATTGGTGTATTTTGGTATTTTAGTCATAAATCCATGGTCCAAAACATAAAACGTCGAAATTTAGTTAATTGAGATGAGGAAAATGAGGAAAGAATTAATATATTTCATTATTTTTTATTCTTTGTTAATAATAGAGAGTTGAACCCTCTTCTAACAATACACATTTTAGTTCCTGAACTACGATCAAGTGATGCTATAATCAAAATAAAAGTGTTTTTCAGTAAATATAAAATAAAACTGACTCTATACTATGTTACTTTGTTACTGTTACTACCTTCAATTTCTCACATTAAAATTAAAATTTATTTCTATCGAAATGTACATTTAAAAAAATATATATATTCTGTTTCAGTGTCTTTTTTTAACCCATTTGTTTTAATTTTTTGCTCCCCAAACCCCAAATTTTGGGCGATTTTTTGTTTTTGGTCATTTTTCTCAGTATTCAAATATGCAGCTACTCTTATACATATTTATTTCACTGATTATAAAAAACTATTTTGTTGCCTTTTTAGTATCGATACGCGGGAACCTTTTTAAAAGGGGATTGGAAAAATTTATGATATTTAGTGTCACTTAGATTAGAAAATGTATATATAAAATAGTTTTAAGAAAAGTAATGCCACAAAAAAACTATTTTACAATATTTTGACAAAAAATGAACATAGATGACCAATTTTCAAAATATTCTCCTTTTGTGAAAAATGTTTCTATTATAATAATATTTTGCCTTACTATATCTCAGACCTCTGTACAGAGTCTCAACTAGAATTTTTGAAATATATAACTTAGAAGTGGGTTTATCCATGTTTTACGGCAACAGAGGGGAGAAATTTTAAAAAAAAAAAACGCCGATAATTATTTCAATGGGTTGTAACTCTGAAAATAATGCGAATTTTACAAAAATCACACATAGTTGAGCCTCTGTACAGAGATCTGAGCTATATACAGGCAAAATATTATTCTAGCAGAAGCATTTTTCACAAAAGGAGAACATTTTGAAAAATTGATATTTTAAATTAATTTTTTGCCGAAATATTGTATTTAAATAATTTTTTTTGTCAAAATGTCCTTATAAAACAGTTTTATACATGTATTCTAATCTAAAAGACACTAAATATCATGAAAATTATCCATTTATGTGCTTTTTAAAAATCATGTGGTTCCGAACGTAGTCGGATACCTTAAAGGAGCTCAACTAAATTTGTTTATTTGACTATCTAAACCATGTGTTTTCAATGGACAAATCCAAATTGCTATACTTGAAGTAAAAGGGAAAATCTACAAATGTTATTTGAAAAAAAAAGGAGTGCGAGGAAAAGAAATGAGTACTTTTCGTTAGGTTTAATAAATGCAATCAATAAAACTAATTTTAATTAAATTAACATCAAAGCACAAACCTTAATTTTACAAAACTCCACTAGTTGGAAAGGGAAAAGGATATTTTTTTCTCTCAGAACATTATTAATTCATCTCCTACCACGGTATCATTTTATTAAAAAAATTCATTAATGAAAGCTAATTTTTAAAAAGATAACTAAAGTATTTCATGGATGAAAAAAGCCATGAGCCACTTTAATCAAATATTTTTCCACAGACATTATATTAATCTTTTAGCTGCACATATTCCTTTTCAATTGGAAATGAATTTTTATTATGCTAAGCTTTGAATAATAAACATAATTGAATATTGAGAAAAGTAGCACATAAATTTTAATCTATTCAGCACAGAATGGACACTTTAGATTTTTATTCATTACATATCCAATAATAAGTTAATGAACTTTCTCGTACATTGAAATATGCAACGAAATTACTTTTCTTGGGTACTTTAATAAAATTACAGAACACCAAAATTCAATATTGCACTCAAAGTGCCTTTAATAATTGATTTCCTTCAAATATACTTAAAACTTATTGAATTTGACAAAATGCTATTATGAATATTTGATTAATGTTAAAAATGTGAAGAGCACTATGTCAAATTTGTTAGTGTTAAGAATTTTTACATTCTGTTCAACCATTTTAGAGAAATTTGTTTCGGCACTTTCAATGGAGTAGAAAACTTGAATATCCAGGTCCTAAAAATGTATTTTTTTAGAGTTAGGCTTTATGTTGTAAATTAGCATTTATTTTCTTTAAACTTTAAATTTTTTTAAAAATTTTTAATTAGTGATGGAATTTTTTAGACTCATCTTATAATTGAACGATAGATATGTCCACTATTTTGAAAAATTGTTAAAACTATGTGATTTTCAGATAAGAAATCCGACCAAATATTTTAAATCATAACATAATATAATGATAAACTAAAGCTTTTTAAAATAAAAAAATATCGATAAATTATACGTGTAGAGCTGGGGTGTCAAACTCGCGGCCCGCAGGTCGCATGCAACCTACAACGAACATCTTTGCGGCCTGGACAATATTTCCACACAATAATAAAATAACAAACCGTCACAGAATAAAAATAAGAATAGAATTCGCTAAATGTTTTTTTTAACTATGCTCTTTTTTTGCTATTATTAAACACAAAATACCTGCATTTATTTTGAATATACCACAATTAGGTAAATACGGTATTTAAACATAAATAATGTCAAAAGTTAAGGTATCCGACTACCCTAAAATCATGATTTTTTTAAAAAATGGACAAATTTTTTTATGATTTTATTTTATAAGCCCTCTTATTAGCTTCATAAAAATACCAAGGGTTTTATTTTCCATTCACTAAAACAAAAACCACAGGTGTTTTAGTAAAAGCTGATGCCACATGTGTTTACGTAAGATGTCAAACTTTAAAATGCGTTTTACTCGAAATGTGTTTTTTCCGAAAAACTCAAACGGGGACAACGATTGCTCAAAAAGTTTTTAAAATAATTTGCTGAAATTTTGTGTGTATGTTCTGTATAACAGTAGAAGTGTTTTAATTTTCAGATTTATCAATCATTGTTTTATTACAAAATTTACAGTTCTTTATGTGAATGCAAACACAGTTTTTTTAAGCAATTTCATATAAAAGCTAAGATAAAGTGCTCTAGTTTTTGTAAAAATTAAAATATCTCTTATCCTGAAGGTCACTTCAAAAAGGATAAGCAAAGAAATACATCAAAATTGATACATTGAGAATTTGTTCATTTACTATTTTTATAGAGCGGTCCCCGTTTATTCTATATTTTGTCAATTTTTACACATTTTTTCCCATTTTTTAGTTGTAATAATTTATTTTTCGATTCTTAATTTTAGTCTTTTTTTCTTAAAAATTTACAAATAAAAAAAAACCAAAAAAAGTCACCATTATTTAAAAAAATTGCCCAAAGTATCGGATACCTTAAGTTACTAACTTTTCACGGGTGAAAAATTTTGAAATAATTTTAAAGAATGCTTTACGAAAAGATGATCAATGTTCAAATGTTAAATAATTAACAATAATTTGTTGTTAAACGAAAACTAAAAATAGATTATTAATAAGGTGCTCTGTTAAAAAAAATTTTTTAAAAAAATTTTTTTTTTTTATTCAAAGTGAATAATATGGGTCTCTGTTCCCCAACCCCTACTCTTTGGATTGGTGCACGTAACAGAAAAATTTTTATTTGGGAAAGTTGAAGGCTTTTCAAACCATTTCTTTGTCTTGAAATACTTTTGCCTGAAGAGTTACTGACTTGTTTGCCAATTAAATGATCGGATCAAAGCAAAATCATCTAGTTTCGAAAGTTCCTTTGTCTGTGACGAGAGCGCACACATTGGTAGCATAGCTCAATTACCTGTGTTTCTCTTCGTGCTTGGGACACGAATTTTTAACAATTTTTGAGTAATTATTAAACTAATACCACGCACGATGAGTGGCATTACTACAGGACAAGGTATATTTAATTGTAGTTTTGAACTTCTGCACAAATACAATCTACCTGTGTCAAAATTAAATTCTGTTACTACAGATGGAGCTCCTTCATTGACTGGAAAAAACAACTGCATCGTTGCATTACTACGAAAAAAACTAAGCAAAATTCACAGTTCAAAAATTCATCAGACGCAGTATATTATACATCAAGAAGCACTATGCATGAAACACGAAGAATATTTTGTCATCTATAAGGGAGGTTATAAAATTTAGAAGATCTCGAACCGTAAATCTGTGTTAATTTACTTATTTTTTTAGATTGTTCGTATTCAGGTTTGTCCTATTATACCGAAATACGCAGGATATCTTGCTCCAAGATTTTCTAGTAGGGTTTGCTGCCCCGGGATCCCGATATCCCGGATCCCGGAATTTGATTTTTGTCCGAATTATATTTTTAAATTTTTTTCTCATCAAAATTTTCTAAAAATTTAATTTTTAGAAAATTTATATTTTATTTATGAAATATGTACTTAGAATTTTTTGTTGAATTATAAGTGCAAAAGTAAATATATATATATATATATATATATATATATATATACAGCTTTCATTTCTCATACGGGAGAACGTTGCATAGATCTAAGTGGCTCTCTGAAATACTTACACAATAATATGAGCAACATTTTAAGAATAGATTTGGTCACAGTCACAGTTCCTTCTTTAATTAAATGTCGTTTATTAATAACGCGTCTGCTTCAAAGACTTGAGACACTTCAAATCCCATTACAGTACAAACATCTCATGCAAATAAGATAACACTTGAAATTGATTGACAAGCAGATCCGATACCTGAATCAATTTATAAACAAAAACCATTAAATGTAGCAGAAGAATTAGATAAAGTTAGCAAAAAGAAGTATTTGCCCCAAAATGCAGTCTATTAGATTTGAGACGCTGTCATCAAAATTTCAAAGAGAAATGTCTCTTTTTAAAAATGGAGAGGGAGACGTGAGTGACTATTTGAAAAGAACCTACTCCTATTTAATGACGATACCACATACTAGTACAGTCGAACCTGTTTTTGTGCTGTCTTTTTTTATGCGATTTCCTTTTTGTGCGATATTTTTTTATGCGGTGTATGAATTTAAATGGCTTTGGTGCCACTATAATGTTTTCTATGTATTTACCAGTGGTGTAATGGAGAATGTTAGGACCCCCGAAAGTAAGGTTTTGCTTTTAAGGTATGTGACTACCTTCGGAGTACTTTTTTTTAAATATATAAATTTTCAACGACATAAGCACTTTTTTAGTTGAAATGGGGCATAAAACTAGCAATTCAAGTACAATTTCTGCAAAATTAAAAATAATTTTGGATATATTGGGAATTTTAAGTGAAATTTTAGTGAAAAATTGCAGTTATGGTAAGGCTTGTATTAAAAATTCTAATTAATATATTTGAATAATATTTATACAGAACATAAATAACATCCTTATTTATAATTGGAACTATAAGATTTGTAATAATTTTGAAAGTTTTTGAAATATGTCCTTTTTTATGCAAGAACTCAATTTTTTACAAGAAACTAATGTTATTTCCTCACAAAAAGTGCAATGAAATACATAAATATATACACAGAGATTAGATAATAGTCTAGACTGCAGATAAATCTAAATAAAACATTTTCTTAAAATTCAATTTCAATATCTTAAAAAGAAAACCTTTAGTGAACTTTACCGTGAAGCAAGAAATTGAAAAACAGTTTTCCAGAAAATGCATTTAAAGATTTCAATACAGTATAAAAAATTTTCTACTAACTGTACATTTTTTAAATTCACCACATTTATAGGTCAAGACCTCTTTAGTTTCATGATTAACTAATTTGGACTTTTGTTTTAACTTTTTTATGTTTTCTGGAGGGTTTTATAGACTAGAACAATTGTCGTTTTTAGTGAAATTTTGATGAAAAATGGCAGTTACACAAAATTCTAATAAATGTATTAAAATAATATTTATACAATACGTGTATTACATCTTTATATGTGTTAGAAATTAAAAGATTTGTAATACTTTTGAAAGTTTTTAAATATGCCAAATTTTATGCAAAAACCCGATTTTTTAAAAAATTAATGATTGCTTTTTCATAAAAAAGCAATAAAGTACATAAATACATACACAGAGTTTACATTTTAATTCATAACACAGATAGAAATAAATAAAACAAATTCTGAAAATTTCAATTCTATATCTTAAAAATATTTTACTTCCGGTTTTGTAAATTTCATTTCCGGTTTACTAATTATGCTATAACTTTGCTTCTAGATATACTAAAAACAAAAATAAAATTTTTTTGGAATCTTAAATGTATGGGCTATAATACAAAATCATAAAAGGAGTTTCGAAAATATTCACCAAAACGGCAAATTTTGGGTAGTCACATACCTTAATATTTTATAAATTGGGTAAATTTATACGTATTTTTAACGTAAGTAACACTAGAGTCTTGTCCCACTCCAGGTGATGCGAGGGTTACGTTACGCCACTGAAAATGTAAACACTTCAAAACGCTCTGTTAATTTGTTGTAAGCAGTCTCACGACAATGCGCATTCAGTTGCTTTCTCTCAACGCTCCAGCAGCCCGCGCTTGATTGAAGACGAAACTTTCAATGACAGTGACATTATCAATAATTTGATAAATTATGAAGACGGATAAGAAGCCAGATTCCTTGAGAGTGGATAAAAATATGCAGGGATCCAGCTTTCCAACAAATTGGAAAAGCATTTTCTTAAAACAGATACCAGTTAAGAAAGGAGTATAAAATTCCAAAAGGGGCTGCAATCATGTATAGCTGGTTATCATGACATTTACAAGCAACTGTGTGTGGCCACCCGTACTTCGTCACAAAAATTTATCTCTTACTTTATGTTGCCAAAAAAATAAATAAATTGAAATTGCACCTTCAAGTGACGAAAGCAGTTTTGAACTTATTCATTACAGGACTTTGGAATACGATGAGTAGCGATAAATTATATATGTGCCTTTTAAAGACTTATCCGTATATACAATGAGAAACTATATGTTTTTAAAATGTTTCCATGTGTAATATTTAATTATTTATTTTATTATGGAAGTACTCTTACATAAATTTCGTAAATTATTGGCAAATTTTATAAATGCGACTTCTTTTATGTGGTCCCTATCCACCGCACAAAAAAAGGTTTTTTGTAGTATTTCTACAAATTAGTTTAAAGTAAAATTTATGAAATTTTTGAATATTTTGTTGTGAGATTTTTTTCATGCGGTCGCTATCTACCGCACAAAAACAGGTTCAACTGCATAGAATCTGAACGAGCTTTTTCTTCGTCAGGACAAATTGTAACAAAAATAAGAAGCCGTTTGACCGATGAAACGCTGGGAAAGCTATATTTTTTAAAAGCTTATTTACAGAAACATAAGGAATTAAGAAATGTTTTTCTTTTAATTTTCTTATGTACTATTTTTTATGATGAATTAAATTTTGTTTTGATTTGTTTCAATAAAATTAATATTGAACCAATTTTTAATTATGTTTTCAGTTTTATTACGCTGTATCAACCACGCTAATGTGTAAGTATTTTTGATAAATAGTCCAATCCTATTCCACGGATTGGGTTAATGTAATCGAAATCTCGGGATTGAAATTATAACACTGGATTTTCAAACCCTATTTTCTAACAATTTGGGGATTTGAAAAGAATATGTCGGTTTTTAAAAACTAAAAATCAAGACACAAGCTTGTTTTCCGATCCAATATGGTTGCAAGATTTATCTCATGGTTGATACAACCAAACAATTAACCGATTTAAATGTATCGTTATAAGGAAGAAAACACTATTAAAGTTCGTAGGTAAACAAATGTAAGTACGTCTATCTTCTCACGAACCGCACAACGCAGAAACTCGCCAAATGTACCCAAAGATTGAGAATGATCCGAGGAATCCGTTTTTACCATTTATATTCCGATATTCCAATTAGTTAAAAAGATATTAATTAAAAACCTTAAAACGCATAATTAGAGCCATTTTTCACCGCCAGGGGCCAAGTTCAACTTCTTTTTTTCAGTCATTTTTAAAACACAATCTAATTTTTTTCATGAGACTCAGACAAAAAATAATTATAGATTCAGAAAGATCATTTACTTCACCACGATACGGTATAATTTATTTTACAAAATAATTATATTTTCTACTTTTTATAATTTTTTTAAAATGAGTCAAAATCGATACGTTTTTATGAGGATGATTTCTAAATCGTTGCATTTTCTTTCTCTCTAATGAAAAAATATTTTACACTAAAAAAGTTCATGCTTTTCTGTTTTATAATCAGTCATTTAAAAAATTAAATTTCAAAAAAACAGTTTTTTTTTTTTTACGATTTTTTAAAAATTACTCAAAATTTAAACACTTAATAACTTTTTTATTTAAAAAAAATAATCTCACGAAACTTTTTTCCTCGTGTAGAACGATATTATCCGTAATCTGTACAAGGATTGAAAAAATTACTTAAAAATTACGGGTTTTTTTTTAAAAAAAAGTTACGTTTTTCGTTTTTTCCCTTTTGCTAGAAATATAAATAATTTTTGTTACATTTTTTGTTTAAAAATGACCGTTGTTTTCAATCAATATATGAAGTTTGAAGGCATTAACTTAAAAATGAAGCCCGAAAAAAAACTTTTTTTTCGTGTGTAGAACGTTGTTATCCATAATCTGATCTAAGATTGATAAAATATCTTAAAAATTACGGTTTTTTTTAAAAAAAATTGTGTTTTTCGTTTGTTTTTTTTTTTTTTCCTTTTGCAAGAAATATTCTAGCATTATTTTTTGTTGTTGTTGTTGTTGTTTCCCAAGCAACGCCGGGCTAAGTGGAGGAGCTGGGGGAAGTCATTTTGAAAAAGAGAATTAGAAGTGCTGATTTTGTGAAGGAAAGGGGGAAAATTTATAAAAGTAGAGAAAGCCCGCGCAACTCTGGGCCATGCAACTAGTACACATAGAACTAAACAGTAAACAAGTTATCTTAATTTTTTTTTAATTAATTTATATGTTATTGTACAAATTTATAATTTGGACTAAATACAGTGATTCACAAAAGCAAGATATGAAATATATTTATAGTTCTCGTTATAATTATAATTTAAATAATGAAATACTTCGATTCAATTACTGATTTTGTACATTCTTAGCTCTAGATTCCTTTTGTAATAATGATTATTTAGAAAGAATTATAATTATTTAATGTATTGTTGTTCTCCGTTATAATCAGGTAAATGAAAATAAAACTCACTCTGCTCTAGTAAATATTTAATAGCTTAAAAACGAGAGTTCTAAAGATGCAAAATACTCTGACTGTCTTAGTATCGTTTTTAGATTCTTATATCAAATTTTGTATATAATTTTAATAGATAATTTGTGTTCTTATAAGCGACTACTAGTTCTAGGAAAAAAAATTAACTAAATTGCAGGGTGTTTCCCCTGCTTCTAACAATTACATGTCTCATTTATCCATAATAATGAATTTACTGAAGAAGTGAATGTTAGTGTGTGGAAAAAGTCAGAAAAGAAATGGTGATATGCACGTCATCATATCATGCATATCGTCTGAATACATCTGAATTATCCTGGAATATAATTAATAAAAGGGTGAGAAAAAGTTTGAATAAAAATGTCCTTAAAAATATACTACCACTATATCAATATAAACAACCAAACTTGCGTCAGGTCGATTTGCATATTAATAAAAACTGAGAAACTTTACTTTTTCCCCTCTTTTCGTATAAAAAGCAACGCAACTGACAAGTCTATTTTTATCGTTTGTGATTTCATGAAGACAAAAATAAATAAAGCAATAAATTTTACAGAAATAGCTTAAAGTTGGGCATTCCTCCAAATTATAAATCGCATTTAAAATAACAGATTCATTACTTTTTTGCTCAATGAACTAAAAAGATTTTTGAATTCCTACTATTAGCTCGCACTGTCTATATATTTATTTATTTATATATTTGTATATTTATTTATTTATCTTCTTGGAATTTTCAATCATTAATAAAATACATTTTAAAGCGCTGAATTGAGCTGAAATTTTATATACAGGATCATTTTGGATGACAATGTAATAATTTAATTATAATTAATAAAAATTAATTGATTAAAACTAATTATTTAAAGAATTACAAATACAGCCACGTTGGCGACTTAGCGACCCTTTTGGCGACTTGTGTCAAAACTTGAATAGGTTTTTTTTTCTCACGTGTTAAAGCATTCAGTCGGACTGAAATTAAAAGGACAATACGATACTTTAATGATAATTAAAAATATAATTACCACTTAATGTTGTGATTCTGTCCTATGTATATACATATTTATATTAGTTGGAACTATTTAATAAAAAGTAGCTAAAAAATAAAATTTGTCGTTGTTGACCTAAGTAGGAATTGACTTAAAACTATTTTTTATATTACTTGTTTTTTTATAATGTTTGTAAACTCACTGAATACTTTTATTCCTGTAACATATAGTTTATAGTTTAATCCTGAATGTGCTAACAAAAAACCGACCTTAAGTCCCACAATAGATTGTTAGTAAAAAAGAATTTTGCATCTACTTTAAAAATATTAATAGTATATCGGAGAATACTGTCCAACTATTCAAAAAAAACAATTTACTCTCACAAATAATTGTGGATTTTTATATAGTTCAATTCTTAATTTTGAATGCTCTTGCTTTTAAAATTATACAGATTTACAAATGAAGTATATTATCACAAGCTTGAAAATCAATGTTACCCGTAAAATTTATTCGATTTTTAGATTTAATAGAGTAAATAAATTATTTATTTTCAAATTCAATAGTTAAATAAAAATTTTGATTTCCTATTTTAGTAAGATTCCCATTTGTTACCAAAACATTTCCTTGGTTTCAGTCATACTTCTTTATTTACATATTTCCATATTTTTCATCCTAAAATAAATTTATCGGTTGTGCATTGTGGAATGATAAAACATTTGGCTGGGAATTGAAATTCTACTCTTAAAATATTGCTTTTGCTTCAACTCATCTCTAAGAAAAGAAGCTAATCTTGAATACAGTTTGCATAACAAATTGTATTTGAATATAAATTTGGGAAGAGAATTTCATAGAATAGAATATGAATTTGCGTATTTAAACAAAAATAACCAAAAAGAAGGAGGAAATAAAATAGAGGTATTATTTTAGCACATTTGATGTTAAAATAATTATTCTAATAAGATTTCTTCTTATCTTATTAATGAAAGAAAAGTTTCCGACACGTTTTTCACCCTTGAGAATACCCAGACAATGCTTTATTTTTAATAAGAGCAGTGAGAGAAAAATGAATTATACTGATAATAAATACCATACGCCAAAAATTTAGAAATTGTAATTTTATTACTGTGTGTGATTGTTTTCTGAATACCTTATAAAAATGTAATAACACTAAGGTTATAAAAAAAGAAACAGAAAAAAATTTTAATGAGAACTTGTTATTTAAAATTTTGAATTGCAAAAATAATATGCTATTTTTTTTTTCTCTTGATTCGTATTTTTCATAGATTTCTCCAAAGAAATAAAGTTATTATAAAATTATTTCAGTTCCTATTAAAACGAGAAATGATACTTTTATAGATTTGCAATGCTTTTATCAATGGAGATTAATGATTGGTTTTCTCTTCCAAAGGTAATAATTTTATTTGATTTTGAAAATTGCGAGTTTCATTTTGTTCTATTATTAAGCCATTTTGCTGAGTTGCGTATTATTTTCTTCTGTTCTAACAATTCTCTATTATCTATCAAGTCCATTTTATTCCTAGAAGTTTATGAAAATATACAAAAAAAATGAAATAACTGCATCTGTTAGCTTTTTATACATGTGTTTGGTGGATAAGCTATTGAAATGGATAGATGATAGATTAAGTAAATGTAATATAGTAGAAGCTGCGCGTAAGAGATTGCAATATTCTGCTCATTAATCTCTGATATTGATAAGCCTCGAGTCTATATATTGATTATATTATATTGTAGTTGCTACTTGTATCGTATAATCCTTATTTGCAACTGATACAGCATATCCTTCCACATAGAACTTTAATTTGTACTACTACTACCACCAAATGTCTACCTTGCATTTGGATCATTAGGCTACGTGATAAGAAATAAAGGAGAACTCATGCGAAGAGTTTGTTCTATTCGTTATATCTTGATTATCAAGGACTGTCTAATTCCTGAAATAATCTGTATCCATTTATGTCGTACCTGCACAGTGGAACACCCGGAAACAGGAAGATACCAATGTAGGGAATGGCAATATAATCGTTGCGGGTCTTCATTTGAAGGTTTCTACACTTACGGCATTTGCGGTTTATGGGTCCGTAAATATACTTTCCAATTTTTTTATTTTGGATAGTTATGTGGAGCACCGTTTTTGCCATCTAAAAATGGCTAAGTTAGTTTGAGAGAACGCAGAGAATAGACATTTGACCTGATGAGGAAAGTGCCCTTCTCGGCAAAGAAGTCGTTTTTTCCTCTTCTGTTATATTGCCTTACCTGTAGATCTATTGAAACTTTATATTCCACCCTTTGTTTGCGAGATATTATAGGTTTTTTTTCCTACATTCGACTGTTATTTTACAGTCTTGTCTGTGTGAGAAAGGTTCCGTGAGGTCATTTGTGAATTTACAAGAAATACTCCATTTCTAAAAGGGTTGAGTTTGATTAGTCCTGCTGCTGCAGCATATACAGTAGCTCTTTTTCCGTCATAATTGCCAACGAAAAAGTCATCTTCGAAGAGATGGTAGTGGTAGACGGAGTATACTTCACCCGAACCAGGTACTAAGGATCCATCAACATAAACGTGAAGTCATTCTTGTTCCGAGTATTTGTTGATAGTTTGGATATCTGCTTGCCTAAGTTTCAAGTCTTGTCCCTTTAAGGTATATTCAGTTTTTGGTAGATTCTGGTAGATGGGTATTCAATGACGATGTCTTTCCTGTTTATCTGGTATTTTCTTATAGTCTGTTGTAGGCTTTTATGCGGTTGCTTCGGTTTTCAATTAGTACACCCGGTCATTTGTCTGTTTCATTGTTTTTATGCACTCTTTTGTGTTTTTCCCAGAAATGCAGAACTGTTTTTTTTCTCTGAGGCTTCTTATGAATCTATTCTTGGAGAGATAGACCAGTAGACTATTATCTCTCCATATCAAAGTTATAATTGTTAGGAATATATCATTCAAATTTCTCAACTGCCGACATACTTAGAAATATATTAGATCCCGTATCTTTAGAAATATATTGCCATTTTTATATATTATAGGGTACTGATTGCTTTTGCTGCACATGGATTCACAAGTTTTTGTTTAAATAAGTGTTAATTACTGAATTTTACCAAAAAATTACATTTCATTTAATCCTTATTTCATTACGTTTGATTTTACAACATTTAATAGCTAACTACAACATGTTAAACTGTAAGAAATTCAGCCATAAGATAGTAATTTTTAAATTTACAGTAAAAGGAAAAGAAAATCAAAAATATGTGATCACCTGTTTTAATAAAAATTGGATTTTCTACACAAAAAGGAAAAAAAAATGGGAATTGTTTAAATCTAGGATGAATGAAGTAGTGCCTAAGCTGATCTTAGTCTCAAAATTGCCTCGTTTGTGAGAAATTCCACTTGAAAAATACATTCTTAATAATTTTATACCTGAAACCATTGCTATTGTATAGAAAAAGTAAGAATCAATAAAAGTAAATCAGTCGTAAAATTATTGATCGTGATATGTAGTCAAACCAAACTAAAAAAGAACGTTTAAAAACATTATGCTGATTAAATGAGTACCTTTATTACACTCACACTCAGAAAAATTTTATAAAGATTTGTTTTATATCATATCTAAGAGAAATATAACTATAAAATACGAAGGGATTAGAAATTTTTTTAATAAAAAGAAGAAACAGAATTGTTAATATAAATCAGTACTTCTCAAAGTTTCAATATTTGCGACCCAATATTCAATAATAATTTTCATCGTGCCCCTCCCATACAATAATAATGTATTTAATTTTAAAAACTATATTTTGACCCTAAAGCTAAAATATGACTTTAACCTCTTGCCACCAGCGTATATAAACGTCTTGCTCAACCAAAGCGTAAATTGACCCAAACGTGTATATACGTCTTTCCGAAGTATGATCTTTTCTGTTCACTGCTATCCCTAAAATTGTTCCGAAGGTTTTGGAATGCAAAAAAAGAACCCCCAATACATCACATACACTCGCCTACGTGAAAAACGGTGGCATTAGGAAGCGAATCGCGTAACTTTTAATCGGCAGCTCTAAGGGATTAATTATAAACCGTACAAATTATCAAGATAAGTGTTTATTTTTGTATGTAATTTTATATATGACAAGCTCATGGAGTCATTGGTAATTATTAATGTTGTTCTTAACTTAGTATAGTTAAATTTATTGTTAAAATACATTGTCCACATTACTAATACATTTAGAAGTGTATTACGTCAGAATGTACTTTTTTTGTTTACTTCCAGTAAATTAATAATTTTTTTTAAATAATCTTTTGTTTTCGACTTTTTTATAGGCTCGCATCCCCCTCGCAGAGTTACCACAACCCCCATAGGGCCCACAGTTTGAGAAACACTGATATAAATGAATCTCTTAATTTCTGGAATTAACAAAAACAATAAATAATTTAAGTCTGTATAACTTCGGAATTATAGTAAGAATGGATCTCACACATAATTATAAATTCTCAAAACAGAGAAATAAATATTTTAAATATAACTTACTTAGTCATATGTATCTTTGTTACTACTCATAAGTATTAGTTAGTTATGCCGTCATTTAAATTAATATTTCGATTGAAATAACCCCTATCCTTTAATTTCAAGAATAAGTTACTCAAATTTGAAAGCAAGTCAAGACACGATTTTCTTCTTTGAAATCTTCTTTCGATCAAAGCTTTTTGAATTTTTTAAAGCTTGTCTGAAGTTAAGGTCACTGAAAATCGTTTCAGATCATTTTAACTCTAAGTAACATAAAAATCAATACAACGCTTTTGAAATTAAGTGCAAAATAACGAAAACACTAATGTTTAAAAATCTATTATAAAATTGCTTTTTATTTTATGTATAATCTATTTATTTAACATTACTTAAAATAATATTTTCTCAAAAAGTGAAATAATCAATTTATTCGACGACATGGACTATTCAAAGATCCTAAAATTAGTTTTTAAATTAAATCAAAATCAAATAAATAACAAGGTTCTATTTTAAACTAATTTGTTTAAATTATAAGAACGTCATATTAAATTTCAATAAATCAGAAATAAATTTTGTACATCATATCATATTTTATTCATTACTTCAAAAAAGAAATAAAGCTCCTTCTTAAAGCAGCATATAACAAACGATGAACCCTAAGAATTGTTAATCTATCAGAAAAAAGAAAAAAAAACGAAAATAAAGTGTTTTGCTTTAATGAAATAAAACAAAAATAGGATACTTTTCAGAAAAATTATTTTCTTACTTACCTTGGGGTATTTCAAAGCTCTTAATAATGAGAAAGAAAATAAGCATTATTTTCAGCTTTCAATGCATGAGAGTTTATTAAGGGTTTTTCTAGCAAGTAAATAAAAAAAGGGTTAGAAAAAAAGGAAAGACAAGCACAGACCTGTTTTTATGAAAAATGTTGTGATGGTACAATTAATTTGCTGCATTTTTTAAACACTTATTAAAATATCCAAGAATCAAAATGGAAAGAAAATATTTTGTTTTATTCCCAGTCGAACATTAAATTATTAATAATTAATAGTCACCAAAATATCTTTATTAATGTTGCCCTGGCCGTGACTAAAAAATAATTTTAAAACTAGAAAAAAAAACCTTTGTCTGTTATCCATTCTTGTTAGAAAATGTTTATGTGCTTTTGTTCTATGAATTAAAATATAGTTTATCAATAATTTATATCACCACTGGTTTTTATCAAGTCTTAATAAACGTAAATAAAATTTTGTATTGCATTGCAAAAACATTTTTAAAATCAAAATTAAAACTCAACTTTTTCATACAATCTTGTTCAAATTGAGCTTTTGTAAAAAAATAAATAAATATCTATATGTGAAATCAATCGGAATATCACATCAGTTTAATTACAAAAGGAAAAAAATTATCAAGCAATACACATAAATATACAGAACAATTTCGCGAAAGAAAAGAAAAACTGTATGCTAAGACAAAAACAAAGAAAGTTATTTTCTCTCAGAACCCGAAATCGACTATAAATCAGTTTATTTCATAAAAAAAACCCCACAAATCCCTATATTCATGCTTTAACTAGAATAATAACAATAATACCAAAACCTTTCAATAGATATTGGTTATTAGTCTCGTAATTTAGAGCTACTCGTATTATTATGACAAGATGACACTTCAGGTGAGCATTATTCCGCAAACTTCCACAATGTGCCTAATAATGATTCCGGATATTGTCATCTTTGTTCTGCAACAGCCTTTGTCTTTCAACAGACTCTTAAACGAGGCGAGTATTCTCTATCTTCCCATTAAATAATGAGTTTATGGGCTAGCGTATACAGTCATTTTTTTATTGTTTGACTTTGTAATTATTAGCCAAAAGACTCTACATTTAAATGGTGATTCACTTTCTACCAATGCAATAATTACTCAATGGGAAATATCTAAAAATGCACCAATTATGTTTTGACTAAGCTATTAATGGACAAATCTATGTCTCTAGCTATCTAATTATTTGTTTCCTAGAGAGGCCGGGGTCATTCGACGTATAGACTTAGAGTTTATAAATAAGATTCTCTCATTAAGGCTGCCACATCAGCAAGCCAAGGAAGCTATAGGAATATAAATGCTCACTAAATAGAAAATTGTAGAACTCAAACTACATAAGCGTATAGCTAAACATAAAACATATATACAAACAAATACGTATAAATACATACAAAAAACATATATTATTAGACATTTAAAAAAACATGCGAAATATTATTTTTTCGGATCCGAATTTTTATGGTCTCCTTGAGGTGTTTTTCCAATCTCGTTCCATGATCTCAATGAAAGTAAACAAACCGATTCAAACCCGCCCTCTTTGAAAGTTTCGTGATTTGTGGTTGGCAGCAACTGCAATGCAAATCGAGCGACTATTTAAACTCGTCTCGTGTTAGTTCTTTTCGAGAGAAAGAGAGGAAATATTCAAGTGTGTTTTAACTCTTAAATAGAGAGCGGCTGGTTGGCTATGCAACTGTATGTTGCATCACCATTTTAAGATAATAAAATCGTTTTTAATATTAGACTATGTAAGAAGACGGTTCGAATCGGATGTCTGGTAATGTTGATTTTTTAACTAAGATTTTATTAGTCAACTTATTGTTTTTGATCGCTCCAGTGACGAGCACATTAACTTTATCCTTAATTATTAATAAAAGTCATTTTTAAGAAACTGCTTTCATCTTTATGCCTCTTCGACACAAAAATTTTCACTGCTTGCTTTGCAAAAGTTTGGGTTAGTTTACCAGGAAGTGTAACAAATTTAAATAAGATAACAATACTGTTGGGCCCCTATGGTAAACAAGCTGTTGAAGGTAAACTGAAACGAGATGTCACAAGAGTAACGAGTGGAATGAGAAGTTGTGTAGCGGGTTTGTAGAAAATAGTTTAAGAGTAATACGTGTAAATAAACGTTAAATGTCTTTAGATAACTTCTTGATGTCAAGTCATGAGAGCATCTCTCTAAATAAATAACAATTATAGATCCAAGAAAACCATAAATGTACATTATAAATAAGAAAATGTACTAGAGCATACACACAGCAAAAGTATTCAAAAATAATAATGTACATAATAATTTTTTATTTTCAAGTGTATCGAAGACGGAGACACAGGTAAGAAGAAAAGAGCAACCCCTCCCTCCTAAGAATAAGAAAATGTATTTTTATAAATTGTAAAATTTATGAGACATCATAATATAATAATAAATTTATTGTGGAATGGTGGAGTTGTGTTTAGAAGACTTTTATACCAATGCCAGGTTTTGTTCGATTAAATAATTATATCTTGTAAATGTGCGAAGAACAATGTAATGTTTAACATCTACAACAAAACTACAAGGATAAACGGTAATAGTTCTCAATTTAAATTTATGTAAGTATAGGAGACACAAACAGGCCATCGTTAGTTAAAAACTCTACAACAACATGGTTTAGTATTTGGGTTAGATATGGATATGTACCTTTTGAACCTTAAACCGGTGTTCAGTCAATAAGAAGTTTTACTTATAAGACACTGTTCACCTAGAAACGAATGGCAGAAACAAGCTTTTCCCTGTGCATAAGAAGTTGAAAAATTTGATTAGTAATCATCATTGTCATTGTTTGTATCATTATTGTGGTTAAATCCAGTATAAATTTATACACAATGAAAGAAGACATAAATTACCTTAACTCGATTAAAATTTTAAAATTTATTAGAAATACTTGAAGAGAAAGAAGCATAAGATACACATTTGGCACAAATATAGACTTTTGTTTTATTCTGCACTGTTCAATAGACGGAAAAACCAATACTATGTACTGGCACTCGTAAACACACACTTGACTAAATAGTTGTTACGATTCTGGTCGGTCATATTTTAGATTTCGAAGAGAATGGTTGCGGAGGAACACTCTCAAATGGCGGAGAATTATTATTAGTACATAAATATTTATTTGTATAATATACTATAAATATATATAAAATTATAAGCAAGTTCGGAAATTATGTTTCGATATTTTGTGTGCTTTTAGAAAGCATTTCAGATGTACATATGTTTATTTTGCTTTCAGAATTGTCTTTTGTTGACTCCCGGTGGCGAGAATTCCTTTGTATAGATTGCTCCGATTGTCGTGCACCGGAGCCCTCGGAACCCTAACACCAAGTGGGCCGAATTTGAGATAGCTTCTCCCAAATTTAAGATATAAATATGAAAAATTGCAGCATAACTATATCATCGCAATTCAGTTTAAAGTAACTTCGAATTTGTAGGGAATTCTAATTTTTTTTTCGTTGTTTGTTCAGTGTTGCGAACTTTACTTAGTGAAAAGTTTATGTTATTTTCATTTTTCTATAAACTGTTACATGAAAATAAATTTCAAGTTAAATGAAAAATCTTACCATACTTATTGCTACAGCTTAAAAAACCTACACAAAAAGCAATTCCTAGTTAGTTACATTCTATTCTTAATAACAATATGATTCACAACAAGCTAGTTTCCTGTTTCAATATTTCACATTCTTCTCGTGTCTGCAATTCACTAATGTAATTTTGCTCCCCTCTCCTCGGCTCTTTTGCAGAAGTGTTTTTTAAAAAAGTAATTATAGTAATATTACATGCTGGGTGGCGTATTTGGTTTGTTGCGTAAGCCTAAGGTTGTGTGTGTTCGATCCCGGTCCATGTCGGTGAATTTTCACGATGTAGAAAATCAATAGCGGCCATGTCACATGATTTTGTGACATGTAAAAGATCCCTAGAGTGCCTGTTTGGCTTAGGTTCTCTCGGCAAAATTAAAAGTACGGTTTCGCATCACCAGAGTTCATGTGTCTTTCTCGGGGGGAGGAAACTGGGTGTCTTATTTACCTGTGGTGATTAGTATTCGCCTACATGGAGCTGCACTAAAATGAGATAGCAGCTCCCGGGGAATGTACAAGGTCTGTAGTGGTAAGAACCAAACCGCAACCTCATTAGAAATAATATATATATATATATATATACTTGTACTTTCTTCATCAAGCAAATTTTTTGTATCATTTTCTATCAATCTCGCTGAACCATTTTGTAGCTCTAGGCTCTTTGAGTTCGATCCTTCTGAATAAATAAATAAAGAGCTAGGAATTCCTAACGATGTTTTGTATCGTAACATTACGTTTCTGCTTCCTTTTAACCTTAGTAAGTACTCGAGCACATACGAATTGTATTGAATATATTGTAAATTTAAAATTATGGATAAATAATAATTAAGTGGTACGTTTGAGCACAAACAACACCAAGAAAGAGAAAATAGTAAATAAAAGTCGTAGCTTTGTATACTTAAAATATTCAGATTTTGTAACTTAATAAAATCCAACCTTAAAAGAACCCTCAATTTTTTTCCACCAGGGCCTTTGGATACCTAGCCACGCTACTGATCCTATAACTTTTAGATAACTCCTTAAGACCCAACCCGCACAATCGTGCGGGTTAGATATTCTTATACGTTTTTGCTTCTGGAATAGTCGTATTTAAGAAAATCACGAATCTAACGATTGAGCCGGTTTGCAGAAAGTTTTAAGTGCTACTTTTTATTAACAGACGATGGTTGCGGTCAATGTTTTACATTCAGCTGGCAAATCTAGCTTGGTTTTCAAATACAACGAAAACACGTCTTCTTTTTATCTAATTTAATTATCAATATATTTCTAATTCCTTAGGTCCAAATTTTTGTAGTAATGTTTAAATAAATGTAAAATAGAAAAAATATTAATTATACTCTATTAACGTGGCTTGTAGGACTCGGAATTTCACTATCCGCATGATCATGCGGATTGGGCATTACTTGAGTCACCGCAGCTGTAAAGGTAAGTACTTACCATACGAATTTTCTTTTCTGTTTCAATAATTTTGATGAAAGTCTACATAAAGATGAAATATATAGTTATATAATTAATACCAATTTTTGGAGGGGTCGCAATGGATGAGTCCCTTTTTTCTCTCTCTCTCTTTTTGCAATTAATTTTCTTTTTCGTTCATTTATTGAGGAGTATGGCATTTTTATCCTCTCCACAGATATCTGCATCCATCTCCCCCCCCGCAAGGAATCTGGGTTTTCCAGTGGGAGTTAGTATGTGTGGTTTAAATATATTTTCTTTTCTTTAAATAATAAAATTTTCTGATACATTTTACTATTATTCATGGAATACTGTTCTAACTTTTAATCAAAAACTTTTTCAGGTGTCTAATAGGAGAAGAATTCTCACAGAAGAAGAAATTTTGCAATTGATGAATAAATCAGATTGAATTTAGATGAGAACTTAGTGATCTCTCGGATGATGACAATGCTGCGAACAAAACATATGAATTGCGTATACTGGAAGGAGAATCAAGTTCAGATGAGAGAAATGAAGAAACACATGGGAATATTTGAAATGGAAAGACAATTTTGAATCATTCCTTACCATAAAAGTCTCTTGAACACATTCATTGCATTAATTCAGCTGTTGCAAATTCTTGGTTTCTGTGCAAACAAAATGCAATACCAAATGAAATTCCTCTAAAAATCAAAATGGATCGCTTAAAAATTAAGTTAGAGATAGTTGAAAGCGTTATCAGCCTCTCCACCTACTAATAAAAGTATTTTAACTGATGGTGAAGATAACAGTGTTGTGTGTAATTCCTCTCGCAAAAAGATCGAAGCGTTGTAATCCCCCTGCTATACATGTCTTGGCTTTTATCCTGGCCATTTTAGGATAAAAGGCTTGACATTTATAGCCATTTTTGATGTGTTTATGACATTTCAAGGCTTAGAAAGTGCAGATTTGAAAACTACAGAAGCAGTTAAACGTGTTGTGAAAAATGTAGTGCTTATTTATACTTGTCAAAAACAAAATAAAAGATTTTTACAGCAAATAAATAATTAATTAATTAAAGAGTTAACTATACATCAATAATTTCCTTATTTGTAACAATTTTAGTTGAATTAAGATTGTTTATTCTTTCAACTTAGAGCTAAAAATGTATAACTTGTAAAATTTTATAGGTGACCTGTTTCACAGATAACGCCCAGCCCGCACGATCCTGCGGGTACCGTCTACGTTTTAGGATGGGAGCGGGAATTTTTTTAAAATTATTTTTCCCAATGTCATCGTGGTCCATATAGCAGTGTTTCTCAAACTGTGGGGCGCGCCCTGGGGGCGCGATAGCCTTCAAGGGGGCGCGAGCATATCGAAAATAAAAAGTTAAAAAAATTAATTTACTGGAATGAAAAAAAACAAAATACTTTCTGATATAATAAAAAAATACAAATTTACATTGATATGATTTATATATATCATCTTGTGAAAAAGGCCATCAAAAATAAAAGAATCTACTTTGAACGCTCATTAGCTATCTTTGATCCAATAACTAAATAAAAAAAAATATTTTGTTTGCTTTGCTGTAATCCTACGATGAGAGATTTTTTTATTACGTTTCTATTAACTTAAAATATTACTTTTGCTGGCTTTCGAACTTACATGCATCCCTTTCTTTTAGGGAAGTTGTAAATTATATAATTCTGTTGCGCTTTTTTTCACAATGTGAAAGAGTTTTTTGATACATGGATAAGCATATTGAGCACTTTGAAGGATTAATTGGCCAAGATTTATTTTTACAAGTATACTGAAACATATAATACAAAAATCGTTAATTCTGGGAAAACTGCTTATTTGTTACCAATGACCTTGACAGAGAATCCTCTAATATGACAGTCTTAATGGGAGCTAAAATGAATTGATAACATATCTCCTTTTTTGGGAGTAGCAAACGTTTTTTTAGAATCTTAAGGTATTAGATTAGACCGAGGTCCCGGCACGACAACTATTTTTCAAAAATATTTTATTGAACATGCTGCATTTTCCACTATGAATAACTTAGTGGTTTTAATTGTGATGTTGTACGATTGATTATGGTTTATAAATGTAAATGAGCAGAATCTAAAAAAAGAGAATTGGGCATCTGTGATCTCTCTGAAAGGAAATTGAAGCTGATCAAACAAGGGAAACACTTGCTGAAATAATGCATATTAATCATGATAGCGAAAGTAAATTTGAGAATAGCAATAAACATGAAACGAAAGGAAAATTTTCAATAGCTACATTAAGAACTTTATCAAGAAAATATGAAGCCATAACGGTACCGCAAATGCACTTCACCCTGTCAAAAGACACAAGCAGAGAAAAGTTCAACAGGATATTTGTCGATCATCAAATGATATTAAAATTACAAAACGTGAACAAAATGTGACAGTTTGCTTGCAAATAACTTTCCTGTAATGTTAGCAAAAGGTGTCTGTGATTTGTGTCCTTTATTAGGTCACGCACATTTGGAACAATTTAGTTCAGTTTTATTGGATATTTTCTCAAATTATGAAAGACAAATAGAAAAATCCTTGAAATAGGTAAGTATATTTTCTCTTAGTTAAATTATTCACTGAAATTGTGATTTTTATCTTGTATATTAAAAATAATTATAAAGAAAAAGAATTGGGGTGCATCACTCCCAGCAACCATTAACGTTAGTATCGAGTGCACACCAGATCCCGGGCTTTCTCGCTTTAAATATCAAAAAAATAACAGAACTGTTATTCATTAGAATTTTATATTCTTCTTTTATTACTTAACATTTATTCTAAATGCTAATTCTGCGAGGCTTAAAATTACAGTTCATTCAAAACCGTTTCTAATATGAGTATTCATTTCAATAAATCATTTTACATTTTTGTATACATTGTCATGCACTTGGTTTTACTCTCCTTACAATTAAGCTATTATATCAAGAATAATATATTATCATTTTTTAAAAAAAATAAACTCGTGTTAAGAGTGGGTACTTCAACCAGTATAAGAACAAGTTTAATAATTATCAGTGACTTCCATGGGCTTGTCTTGCAGAGCAAAGTTTTTCAAAGGAAGGCTAAAAATTAGAAATTGACACTCAAAGTTATTTTTTGATAATTAGCTCAGATATATATTTTGTCTTCAAAGTAACCATCGCAGAAAATCCGGATTCACAAAGGTATGCTATTAAAAATGGTAATAGTATACTAAATGCTTTTGTTTTCAGTGCAGAAAATTCAGCATCCACCTCTATCCAGAATTCAAAGAGTGATTTATTACAAAATTGCCCTTTAATTTCGTCACTGGATGTGAAATCTATGAAGATCTCTTTTTCGGCAGTTGAGAGCCCTTCTGAAGTATTTTGAAATGGATCCCTAACCCATTCGTAACTTGCTATCAATTTGCCCTCGTCTGTGTACTTGTTGATGCTTTATTATCGTCGAATGATCGATGTGGTTTAAAACTATATCTATGATTTTGTTTTAATCCACTGCCGTAAATACTTAATACCGTGAATTATAATTAACACGTGAATTATGAAATGTACATTCAAGAGAGATTCGGTAGCTAATCGATTCGGCCAAGACTGACTAGAATTGTACGAAGTACAGCATTTTTACATGTTGTGTGCAGACGTCTGTTAGGTTGCCTAGACTCACGTGAACGTTCGCGAGAATGCCAGATGTAATGGATATGATAAAGAGCAAAATAGATTAGGCTATTTTTAATGACATTTGTACTTTTAGAAATGGATCTTGAAGGAAATAAATCTTTAATTAAATATTATTTCGCAATCTGTTTCAATTTAAAAATTAGTGAGAGAAAAATAAAATAATTAAACTATTACTTAAAAGTATATATAATTTACTTAAAATATATATTACTTAAGAGTAACATATATAAAAATTTAATACTTATTTTATTAATACTGAATTAAGAAAAAGTTTAATAAGTATTAGCGACTTCCATGGGCTTGTCTTGCAGAGCAAAGTTTTTTAGAAATTGACCCTCTGAGTTCTTTTTCTATATATAGCTGATATCTATATTTTGTCTTCTAAGCAGCCACCGCATTTTGCAATATGTTCCAATTTAAAAATCAGAGAAAGGAAAAATAACATAATAATTATCCTATTACTGAATTTTTTTTTTTGATTAAAAGTAACATATACAAAATTTAATACTTATGTTATTAATTTGTGTACGGTTTATAATTAAGATTGTGTATTTTAGCTTTAGCGTCAAAGGACATTATTATTGCATTCAGTAATTTATTAATGTATAAGGGGGGCGCGATAAAAATTGTGATTGAAAAGGGGGCGCCAGTATTGAAAGTTTGAGAAACACTGCCATATAGTATTAAAAACCAGAAGAATTTAATATTTGTAAATAGAAATAATTCTGGTCTTAAAGGATTATTCAGTGTTATAGCCAAGCAGTTACAGAGCAGAGTCAACGCTGTAGTAGTATCATCTACATAAGCCATTAACACCCTCCGTTCTGAAGTGTGATCAGCTTGGTCTAGTGGTTAAGTTACTCAGCTGCGGAACCGAAGTTCGCGGGTTCTGTCCTTCGATATGCGCGCCACTTCATAGGCCATCTAGATTTAAGATGGCTTCTTCCGAGTGCACTATCCCCCAACCCAAATGAAATGAAACTGTCTACAAAGTGCGCAACGCATGCAATATATATTCTTCGCTCGCAATAGGCTTAATGCTGCTTCAAAGGTGACGTTAATGAACAATCACTTTCTCAAACGCTAATGAAATTCTGTTTTGTAAATGTGAGGCAACTTCTATTTATGAACCTTAAAGTTTGTTCAAAAGTATAATTCTTATTTCTCGATGTTTCACAGTGGCTTGCAAAAAGGCGAAGGAGAAACACCGACCTCTGAGTATTGAATGAAAATTCTGTTAAAATTTGGAATTGAAATAATTTTTTTGCAATCAGAGATACTTAGAAAAAATTATTCATTATCCTTTGCTGAATTATATGCTGTAAAATTTTCTCTTATTCAAATAATGAGTTGATTTTCAATGGATCCATGTTCTAAAGACTGGATGTCCTTATGGTTTAAGCCCATTCAGTTTTGCCATTAATTTCATCCTTGTAGAAAATTATATTCAATCTTAAAGATGAACAGTTGAACAACTAGCAGTTTTATACGGAAAACGGTCCCTTATATAGATTCATACTTTTTAGTAAGACTGATCCAGTTTTTGTCCCAAAACAGAAAAGATTAAAAGAAAGATTGAAGCAGTTTTTACTGTATTATAAATTACGTTATGATATTAATTTGTTTGTTATTTTAGGAAAAGCCATATTTATATTAATATTATTTATTAGTTTCTTTTTTGTATGGCAGCTTCATATAAGTAAGCCGAATTAGGAAACAAAACAAAACAAAAAAGACATGGCGGCTTTGTATTGAACATTTATTATTATAGTGCACTATAGTTTTTAAGGATAGATTTTTATGGTTATTTTAGCAGTACAAATAGGTTTTTGTAGTTGTTTCTGTGCCAGACGTATATTGGAATAGAGATAATGATAATCCTACATATTTATTATATTTCAAGTCATGTGTTTTGACAAGCAACGACACTGTTGGAAATGTATTTTCGATATTTTTGCACCATGTATTATTTGCAATATTTATTACTCTTTTTATCATTTTATAACAATATAAATATCTGCAATTGCAAAAATGGGAATTTCAGTCTCCCACCGTCCCAGTCAATGTTGCTTGTGTACGAAAAAGATACTGAAGAATTGTCAAATCAAAAACAGTATGTTGTTAGATTAAATGCCAAAGTATTAGCTCATGAACGAGAAAGATTGGAAAAAACTATTCAGAAATCATTTCTTAACTCTCCTAGTAATGGGAAACACTTTTCCTTTGCACAGGGTAGTTATTTTTTAGACCCAGGTAAATCTATAGGCGTTTTACTGCGAAGAATTAGTAACGATGAATTATGTGTTACAAAAATGCAGGTAAGAATTTTTCTTCTCGACTTATTGAGTTTTAAGAGTTGTGGAAGAAATAGTTAATTTGTTTTTAAGTCGGAAAATATTTTAGAACTTAACTAAATATTTGCTCTCATACTTATAGATGTGTCATGATAATCTTATTACCTGAAACATTTTTAAAGTTAAGTTTTATAAAAAAATATTAAACAAGCAACTAATTAAGGGTCATTTGTTCCATATTTTCTTTTCTTTAAAAAAAACCTTTTTCTTTTCCCCTTCATTAACCATTAATGTTTAACATGCTTTTAATAGTTTCGAAAATACTTAAACGTAAAAATAGATAAGAATCTGAAATCCTAATCTGAAAATTTCAAATAAATTTTTTTTAAGTAGCTATTTAATGGAATATTTTAAGAAAGTTTCATGGGAATCTGTATATGCTTTTTAATAAATTTAATTTTATAAGAACAGTGTTTTAAAAGTACAATTTTGAACAATTTATTTGCTTAGCTTTTATAAAATTTTCTAAATGTATTTATGGATATTATATGTGTTTTGTTTAATTATTGAGTACTTACGTATTATCACAGCAATTGCCAACATTCAAGATAACTTGCCAGGTTGGCAACCCCAATTTCGTGTGTGTCGTATGTGCTGAATTGGCAATCATGTGCTTTGTTTCATACAATGTCACCATTAGGTTATCATAATACGTACAAACCAATTATTGATTTGAAAAATTTGGCATACAAAGCTGTTTTAGAGAACTTTTTTTTAAATACTTTTCCATTTGGGGGACCATTGGTGGTGGTTTTATTTTTTCTGTCAAATTAAACACTATGCTCAAAATAAGGTAATAATCTCAGTTCCCAATTCAATTCTTAAAGTATTATTCATTGAGGAGGCATGAAATTTTTTGTTGTTTCTAACATTGAAGAAAAAAGGTTATTTTTTGTGTGGTAGGTTTACCACTGTTAATAAACTATTACTGGCATTTAGTTTTTTTTTTTTTTACATCCACCCCCTCCTGAAATGGAAAAGTATCCCTTTTATTAATTTCTTAAATAAATTAAAAACATTGAAGTTACTTACAACTTCTAAAAATAAACACCAATTGCTTTTTTTAAAAATTACGCAACCAATATTATAAAGGTGAAAGTTTGTAGGGATGTTAGGTACTCTTTCACACAAAAACAACTGACTGGATTTTAATGAAACTTTTCAGTAATATAGCTTATACATCAGAATAACACATAGGCTATAATTTATAAAGATATTGTGTGAAGTGTCCAAAATATAACGACAATTGTCAAGTAAGTAGGAACAAATTCTGCCATCTGCAAAAAAGCCTGCGACAGCATATATCTATCATTTATGTGTGAACCCAAACTTTGCATTTTGTTTTGTCTACGCCAGGAACTGCAAAAGCTTGAACAGGCAAAGTGTGAGGCTGATTACGATTTTAACATAAAATAAATACAACAAAAAGTAGTATTAATGTATTACACTTCCAGATATAAATTATTTATATTATTTTAAGTGTTGATTACACAAAATTTGTAACAATGTGTTACTTTTGCTGAGCAGAGATCAGCTTGGGAAGGTGCTTTCAAAAATCGACCCACAAGAGAGTTACGGGGAGTTATAGACTAACTAAAAATCCTTTTATCAGCTCTTAGATCTACAGACTTAAAATTTAACAAACAGGAATTTTTTTAAATTCAGCTGAGGTATGCAAAAAGTTTTTTTTATTTAGTTTGCAATTCACGTAAAAATTAACTCATTAAAAACTTCTTTGTCCTTCAATCTGTATTGTTTAATTTTTCAATTCACCCATGCAAAAAACGGGTATAGCATCTAGTTTATTATATTTTTATAATAGGTATAAGTTCAGTTTAAAAAAAAATGACTTTGGTTTAGTGCCTTTTTTGGGCGATTTGGTGCCAAATTGTGTGTTGCACCAAACCAGGGATGCTGTAATGTATGGGGAAACTGGTCCTTAGCTTTGAAGGGGACTTTACCCTGTTCTTAACAGCATTTTGTCAAATGTTATTCATGGATGTACTGTCCAAAAAACTGGGAATTTCAAACTATGTGTGACCTAGCAACAATGGCAAGGCTATATTATAATGTGATGTTGGTCGCCATGCAGAGGCCTAAGCCTATCACCATACTTATTCAGTGGAAAATTGGCAGTCGGTCGGGCTGATTTGTGCAGTTGTAAATCATGCACATTCATTTGTTCTAGGTTACCGTTTGTACGAGTATTTGATACTGTTTGCTATGTACTGCCTACTTTTAAGGACTGGGAGGGGGCCTACATTTTCGTAACTGCTCATAGCCTCAAAAAGTCTTTAAACATCCCTGGCACTAACAGCTCATTTTTCTGTGTTACTCAGTATGACAACAATAATTCACCATGCTAATTAATAAAAGTATGTTCTAAAAAAGGATTATACTGTTTCTTACTCATATATTTATGCTGTCATTTCTAACGTTTATAAATTAATAAAATTGTATTTGAATTAGTATCCTTTGTAATAAAAGCAGGTATTAGTTGTAATGATTGAGTAATTCTATATGGCATTGTTTATGAAAGGAATCGATGTAGAATCATAATGGTTTTAATGCACAGATTATTTTAGTAAATGGAAATTTTCTGTATCTTCTCTAATTAGTTGTAAAAATTGAAACAATGAATATTGCTTTTCATCTAATAAAAAGTAAAGAAAAATTATTAAATCCAAAAAAACTATATAATTAAAACAATTAATATTTTTTAAAAATATTATTTATGTTGAATTAGCAAATTTTAATTTGATCTTTGTAGGCCATTTATGACTCTTTGCCAACTTCTGATGTAGTGGAAGATCTAGAAAAAATTCTAGATGAGGTAATTTTTATATAATATGCTCTTAAATTTATCTAATTATCTTAGTAAAATTTATTATATATTTTAATTTTTTTATCTTTATAGTTTAGCACTTTAGTTACTTTGTAAAAAAAACATACGATTTTTATATAAAAGTTTTTATCTTATGTTTTTATTGATTGGTTTTACATTTTCAGTCATAAAATACTAGTTTAACATGAATAAATTATATGTAACTTTAATGCTTATATAATTCAGAAATTCTATGTATTTTATAAGAAATATTGTCATCCTTTAAAACTTTGTTGTTATTTTGATGAATAAGAAAGAAACTTCAAAAATTTTGCTGTTTTTGTTTATTTATTTTTAAATATTGTTTTCATATGTTGTATAAAAAACTGTTTCAGCTATTCTTATTAAATTTTAGTATTGATAGCTTTGCAACAATTATATACACAGTTCCATAATATAGTGTCTAATAATCTCTGAATAATTACTATGGGTTATTTTTTTTTACTCTTAAAATGGATATATAAACCATCAGAAGGTGGTGGTGAGGGGGGGGCTACCCCTTTCCAAAATTTATCTGAGAAATTACCGGAACATTTTGAAGAAATTCTTGAAAATATGTAAAAAGCAAGTAATTGCTTTAACAAAATTGACTGCTGAAATTATGTAAATACAATTATAATATGAGGGAAAAGGTTTTAAAGTGGTTCATTTTGTCTTTCATTATCTGAAGCTATATTTCAGCTGGTGTATCTGTTTTTCAATAAAAAACAGCACCTTAGCAATTACTCACACAAAACTCATCTTAGCAAATACTCACTTGAAAATAAGACTAAAGAAGTGTTTAATTTAGGCTTATAAAGTATAAAAAATGAGAAAATTGTTTTATTATCATATTCACATTTTGCAATCATCTTAGTTTTATGGTTGCTTTAATGTTTGTTAAATTATATTTAAAAAATATTTTCCTTAAGTATACAAGTCTATGGTTTAATTTTTTAAAATAAGTATATAAGGTTTTTGTTTAATTAAATTAAAATAAATAATTTGACTTTTTTTGATACTTTTGCTTTAACTGTATACCATTGGCAATTTTTTGTTTGCCTATCAAAATGTTCAGTAATTAGGATAGAATAGAAGAGAGGTTACCAAAATGGTGGTCTGTGAGAAAATTTTGCTGGTTCCTAGAAACATGTAAACTCACTCATCACGAAAATTCAGGATAATAATTTAAACATTCATCTAAAAGAAAGCCTCATCGACCTTTGGTCCTTCGAAATTCTCAAATTGAAATTCCACTCATCCTTATCAAGATCTAAGTTTTGAATTTCCATAAAAAGTGAATACTCTTTTCTTAGTGAACAGATGATGAAAATTCTGATTCAATTCTCCACAACTTATTTATGTGAAAAGGCCTTTTCATCTGTCGCAGCCATCAAAACACTGTACCTATCTCATCTTGAAATAAATACAGTTCTCCATCTTGCAGTAACAACATTGGATCCAAATATACTTAATCTATTTCAAGTTAGCAAGAACATCCATCACACTAGGAATGCATAATACTAAAAGTTTGATATACTTAAACCTTTTTTTTAATGATTTTGTTTTTATTTTGTTTATTTTATTATGGTTTATATTAATAAAGCCTTCATAATTTGGTTTTAATTAATAATTTCATTTTATGTGTTAGATCACAATTTTTTTAAATATATTTAATACTTAAAAATCCTATTAGTTGTCAGTAGGATTTAAATTATGAATTTACTAGTCCATGAGGTCAAAAAGTTTGGCGACCACTGAAATAAAATATATTTTTTCATTTGCAGTGTATCTTTTCTTCTATATGGAAATAGATTGGTACAACTCAGGGGTCTCTAACCTTTTGACTGTGGTGTACCAAACCAATCGATCAATATGATTCAGGAAGCTGCACAGTAGGAAATATTTAAAAAAATTGTTTCCTGTGCCAATGCTTGCAGAGTTCAGGAATAGAGAATAAGAATACAGATTTAGAGTTATATTTCACATGAATAATGCATCACTTAAAGATATTTATTAACATAAAAATAAACTATAACTATTCCTTCAACATAAATAAAAAATTAAAATTATATATATGTATCTTGCAAGCATATTTATTAAAATAGGAAATAGAAGACATTTAATACAAGTATTTCTTCAATAAAATTAAATAAAAAATATTTTAATGTGAACCTTGTCCATACATAACTGTTTTTTCATGTTGCAATATCTGGGATATAATATGTGACTTTCAGTTTGACAAAATCTAAATGTTCAGTTGTTCAACCACTTTTTTGTAGACTTGAAATATTTTTCATGTTAGAAAAAACTTGGTTCATGTAGATATGTAGAATCCTAAATAAAAAGTAGAGTACCTGCAATTTTCTTCAAACATTTAAATTGCTCTAGCAATGACATCCAAAAATTTATAAAACTTGTTGATGTGTAGTTATGTAAACTTTTCTTTCCATTATTTTAAAAATCTTGGTTCAATAAACTGCATCTTGAAATCATCAACTTCAATCCACTCAAAAATTGATAAATTCTTAGAGTGATGTAGAGTATCACTGAGAATATTATACCACATGCCAAATCTGGCACACATGCTACAGGTTTTCAATGCCTGGTATGGGGTTTAATAAGGAAGCACTTTTTTTCAAAAATTGAAAATCATCAAAACTATTGTTAAATATTGTAAAAAAATCTTTTGTTTACTTCACCTAAATCTTTTAAAATTGATCTGTTTTGACCGATTGTCTATATCAGTTAATACTGGACTTAAACAAATAATTTGCTAAAGTATTATATTTGGTGGGTATATTTTTAAAAGAGTTTGTAATTATTTTTTTGCTTTAAAATGCTTATAATATTTTGTTTTATTTAGTTTTGTATGATAAAGAAATGTATTTTTAATTTTTTTCATTTAGATATAAAACTTGTTCAATTTTTTTTATTGTTATTATTATTTTATAATACTGTGACAAGTAGATTAATAAATAAAATGTTGAGTTATTTTGAAGTCCTTTAATGCTTTCTAATTTAGGATCATAAATCCAATTTTAAATATTTCCTTTGTTGCCTAGATAATTACTTCAAATTCCCTTAATCATTTTAATATTTTTGGGAACTCCAAGTAGTTAAAAATTTTATTTTGCAGTTCATTTTTTTACTTATATCAGTATTTGAAAACTCATATTCTTATTACATTGTATTTTTTTTTTAGATATCTGTCAAGTTAAGCAGGAAATTAAAAGAATATTTGTCAACACTTGCAAAAAATAAGCAGTATATTGAAAGTGTAATTGATTCCTCACAATTTCATTTTGAACATACTGATATTGCCTGTTGTCAACTGCAACCAGAATCCTTAAAGTAAGAAACAGATGTGTATTAATCTATATTTATTTCATAAGCTTTACATAAAATATATCAACTAGTAAGATCATTGGTTTCAAATTCATTTTAACTAGTTGTGCTTATATCAGCATTTTCAAGTCTTATTGAATTATATGAAGTTAAAGAAAGGATAATTTGAACTTTCTTTTGATTACTTATATAAATTTGTTGTACTTTAAAGAAGTCGCTATATATTTTAGAATAAAAATACACGAAATGTTTTCTTTTGTTGCAAAATTAATTTAAATATTTTTAACAGTATTGTGAATAATTCCAAATTAAGCAATTTAAAAAAAATTGTACTATTTCTATTTTTAAAGTTATCTTGATATTTCCAATTGATTTTAATTAAAAATTAGGTATTGCTATTTAAATTTTCAAAATTTTATATGTAGTATATCTTTTAATATTAATCCTGGAAAATTAGTTCTTTGAAAATACTTTGTAACTCAAAAAATTTTTTTTAGTTTGATTTAACTGTATGCTGGATCAAATTTAATTATAATTATTAATTAATATATTTATTTTTAATTATTACTAATTTTAGTTATGGTAAAATTACACAAATAAAAAAGAAATTCATATTTTATGGTTTGTTGATTTGTCTTAAATGTATTCAATTATTTTTATAAATAACTACTGTTAAATACATTATTCAAGTTTTTATTTTTCAGTTTTGAAATAATAAAAAAATTTATTGTGCTCTTATAAACTTTATTGACTTTTTAATAGGTACAATGAGCATTTTGGTGTTGATATTACATTGGATAGAGGATGTATGACTTTCCCTTATTCACACACTCCTGCTGGGTTGTATATTGGTAAATCATTTTGTGCAGGTATGAAGTTATTTTCATAAAATTTGAAAAATAATCTTTTCCTCTTGTACAGTTTTTTGGAGTTATGAAATCTTCCTTATTAATATATGCTTAAATCATAAATATTAATTAAAATTTTATCATTTTATGTATTATAATTTGATTATTTTGTATGTTATAATTAGATTTTTGCTTTAGGAAAGAAATATAAGTATATAGTAGTAATTTTGAAAATCTTATTAGAATACGCATTTACTATTTAATGTTTCTTTTTGAATATGTAAATCAATAAAATTGAAAAGCAACAATTGTTTTACTTGTTCATCAAACTGAAATAGTCTTTTTAAATGGGTAAAAAAAAAATTTAAATGTTTAAACAGATTTTTTTTTTCATATTTTATTTATACAACTACTTAAAATTTAGAATAGTTAAATTTCATCTATTAAAAACTTATGTAAAAAATTGTGAAATATCAATAGAAAATCATTTAGAGGTACCATGTTTTTATTAATCACAATTTAATATTCATATATTAAAACAAAAGTCATTTAAGAAAAAGTTGTTGAATTTTTACTTAAATGTAATATGTATACTGTTTCAGCTTTCCAAGTACATTTGAAGGAGGTCCCTTCTCTACTTTGGCAATATTTTATTTCTCATGATGGAGCTCATTTTGAATATCCCGATCATCCCAAATTTTTTTAAATTTTGATCAAAAACTGATGTCCGGTAATTTTTTAAACTCATTATGTGGGTATTTTTTAAAAAATTAATTTTTAACTATAATGTCTTTTTTTGATAAGATAAAATGTTAAAAATATCATGTTCTATGTGGATATTTTAATCAACAGTTAATTTATTATTCCATTAAGATCATTGCTATTTTCTTCCTTGTGTACTTGTGCTTTTATGCTTATGTATTTAAAAGTATACAATTTAAAGGATAAATACTATATGAAGAGTAATTAAGAGAATAAATACATTGAAATAAATTCTGTTACAATTATCTTTGTATAAATTTACCTATAACTTAAATTATTTTTTTATTTAAATTTTAGTTTAGATTTTGAATTATTGAAATTTGTTTAATTCTAGTTTTTATGTAAAGAAAAGTGTATTTTTCTTTCAATTTGAGAATAATTTCACTTTTTTATATGTTTATACAAATTCTCAAGATAATTTATTTTGTTTTTTGCTTTTAGACAAATTTATCTTGACACTGTAAAGTCAAAGACGAAGCATGCCATCATTGTAATTGATCAAGGTAATTCTTTGAGTATGTTACAATTTGGAAGTGCAAAGACAATTGGAAAGCATATTCTTGGGCAATTATCCTTTCATGACAAAGTAGGTAGATTTTAAAAAGTCATAATTATCCAAATTTGATACTAATCGAAATAAAATATATAATTACATTGATGAGGGGAAGGAAGGTTATTTTAACTTTTTAATTTTATTCAAAAGCATTTTTGTTTTAAGAAACCATTAGATGAAATGATTTATTTTCAATTAAGTGAATATAATTTTTTAATTTAGCATTTGTAAAAAAAATTATCAATCTTTAATTTAAATGCTTAATCCTTTTTTAATTGTTATGGGAAAGTTGTTTCTTATTCCTTATTTATACATTTGTCAAAAAGAAGAATTATAAACAATTTTTTTTTATATTTATTTGGAAAACTTTATTTTTCAAAAAAAGTTTAAAATTTTAAAATTTGTTTTATATATTAAAATTTTAAACATATTAAAATTTAAACCTTAAATTTGTTTTAAACATTTTCAAAGTTAAAGAAAGTAACTTAGTTTTTCATTTTAACCAAATTATATTAAATTTTTTATTTTTGGGGGGTAAAATTTTGCTTTTTAAATTATGGTTTTCATTGGGTTAATGAATGAAAATTATTAAATCTTTCCCATTGCTAAATTCTTAAAATTAAATTAAATTTGGTTGAGAATTTAACCCGGAAACACAATTTGCATTATCTTTCATTAATTTTTGGGTTTTAACCTTTTAAATTTTTATGTTTATAATCTAAAAAGGGGAATTTTGTTCTAAAAGATCTTTCTTGATGCTAAGTGAAAAAAATAGAATTAACAAAATTTTAAAATTTTCCTAACATGTTAAAATTTTTAAGGGTTTTTTTTCTCTTTTCTTAATTTAAATTTTTGTTTCACATTTTTATTTTTATTTTTAAATTTAAAAAATTTTTGTTGTCGAGTTTCTACTTCATGTTTTAAAATTTTAGAAAATTTTGAAAATAATTCAAGAAATTGAAATTAAAAATCCTCAATTATGGTTATTTTGGTTATTTTTTTTTGTTTAAAAATGTTTAACTAAATTTTTTATTTTTATTTTCTAAATTTCAGAAGAAATTTTGGTAGCCTATGTAAGCAGAGGTTTACTATCTTCATTAGTTGATGCTAAACAAGTTTTAGAAATTATTTTGAAGGCAATCAAAAGTCAAAGAGCCATGTAGTTATTAACACATATGCTCTAATTGATGGTAAGATTTGTATTTTGGTTTTTATATGAAATATTTCTTTGTATTTACAAAAAATGATAAACTGTAAGTGCGACTGATAAATATCTAATTATATTATTTCATATTAAAAGCTATTAGTGTACTAAATATTTTTTTAAACTGTGTACTGTTTAATGCTTTTGAAATCATTTATTGTTTTTTTCTTTACCATTTTTAAAGTTTATAGTTCAGAATATATATGAATATTTAATTCATGTAAGATATTTTAAATTTATACACTCTCTGTGCTTATATACTTTGTTGGTAAGCAAAAATTTCTGTTAAGCTATTTTTGGTATAATAACTGATTTTGTAAATAGAACATATGTGAGGAAATTTTGCATGATTGCATACCTTTTGTGATCATTATATTTAAAATTCTTTGTTATATATACATGTATGCACACATTTAAATACAATATAAGATCCAAAATTTCATAATTGATCTTATTTTCTAAATCCCAATATATACTTCATTTTTTTTTTAAATATATATTCTCTGTGTTGATAGTAACACATGGTATTTAGCCTTTGTAACAACCTACCTAAGGAATTAAAGGAAGGATTTTGTTCTTTATGTGTATTTATATTTTATATGTGTTTATTTTACATGCATTAGCTTAGTTCTAATATTCCTATTTGTTATAATTGACAAATTTTCCAAAATTATAGACATTTTTGAATTATGGACGTATTCTAAAATTAATGAAAATACTGTGCAGTTTAAATAAAAGGAAAATTAATAAATGAAAATCATCCTAATCCTTATTAAGAAAATTCTAATGGATTAGGATGTTATGTATTTGGCAATATAGTTAGTCATTTGTTATTGAAAGAAAAATATTCTTATGAATTGTACAATTGTCTCAGTTTCATCAAATCAAAAAAATGTCATCAAATGCAATGATATGTATCCAACAAAGAAAATCTGTGCTCTCCATGTTCATGCTCAAGAATAACCCTTTTTTGTAGGTTGCACCATTCCTATGCATGTTCAAACACAATATTCTTCATTGTGGGTGCTTGAAAATAACATTATTAATAATTAGCAATATTCTTCTGTTATTTTGTTGGGGAAAAGAGATTAAAATTTAGGATCTGTTTTCTACAGAAGAGAATGCAGTGAGTATTTCCAAAAATACAGAAAAATTTGTTTTAGTAAAACAATACACATCACAGATCTGCATGACAACATTTAAATTTATGCTAATGCAAATTTATGTGCCATGGTTTATATGAAGAAGATACATTTATTGTGATTTTGAATGCAATTACAATGTTTTGTCCTCTTGAATAATGTTGTTGTTAGTATATCTTTTATTTCAAGGGTATTTTTTAAGTATATTATTTGATTCTCTAAATCTCCAATTATTTTTCAATATGTATTGAGCATGTGTGAGAATTTGTTCTTGCTTATGTGTGAGAACAATAACAGCATTTGACAAAATTGCTTCAGAGTAAATATGTAAGTGCAGAAAAAATTCTAATATGTTATGTGAAATAGCTAAAGTTGAGAAAACTTTTGTTACTTGCCTTTATATAATTAGGAATATAAAGTATATCTATAGAAATTTCTGTCCTAGAAGAGTGACTGTGAATTATGAAATTGTACTTATGATTTTGTAAAAAAAGTTTTTTGCATAATTTTATCATGTTTTTCTATTACATGATTTAAAATTCAGCAAAAGCTGCATAAGATATTTAATTTTACCAAATTTCCATTTATTGACCATTTTGATCCAGTCTGGTGGATTAATGTTTCAAGATGTTTTTTTTTAAAAAAAATCTTTGGATTTGTGTACATTATGAAATGAAGTTAAAGTATCAAATATTAAAAGAAATATTTTTTTCTGTATGTCCTTTGAAAATTTAGCTGAATAATGATTAATTTTTTTAATTTTAAAAATAAAGTTATTTGAATTTTTTAAAAATATGTATCTTTGCTGCTGAATATTGATGAAATTTTTATGCTCATGTTTTCTAACAATCACAAGTATGTTTTTAACTGTGTATTATTAATATCTTATTATGAATTTAAATATTTTTTCATTTTTTAAATTATTGCAGTTATCTTTTCTTTTGTAAATCATTAGTGTATGTACTCCAACATTTATTAATGATATGTTTTTGTTTCATAGTTACCTGGATAATGTATATCCTATCACCTATAAAATTTTTTAAATATCTGCTTAGTACTTCAAAAATCTCTGTGTTGCTAATTATTCTTGCTTTCAGCACTTTTAATTTTTTTTCTTCATATTATTTTCAATAATATTATTTAAAATGTTAAGATTGTTATGTATTTTTAAATATTTCCCCACCCCCAAGACATGACTTGCAACATTACATATTTGTATTCTTAAAAAAATTAATATGATAAGCTGTGATGTATAAAATGAGTTTTTAGTTCTTATGTGAAAAATCAATCATAGATGTAATTATTTTCTAGATGATCGACCTGTAATGTATGAAACAGATTTCATGCAAGATATTGCTCAGCAGAATTTCAAAAAGTATAGTATTCATCCAAAAGTAACAAAAAGAATCAGGTATGTTAAATTTAAAAACTCCTCCTCCCATTTTTTTCTCTCAAAATTATATTTATGTGTGTGTTTAGAAACTGTATTGGTTATAAATACAAATTTTCTCACAATCTACAATTTTCTATTTTCTTCTTGATAATTATTGTTAATGATTAAGTAGAAATATAATTGGAGATATATATGGTATTAAATTAAATTATATATAATTTTGAACTTCATTATTTTTCACAATAGATATTCTTCCTTTATTTCTAATATTAGTTTTGAAGTATTTTAAAATAGTACTATATAAGTAACTGTAACATAAGCTTTTAATGTACAGAATTATATAAATGTATTTCTTTCCCTTAAAATGCAGTTTGTGAATTTTTGTCAAAATTTATAGAAATTAAAAATATGCAAAATAATGAAATTTGTTGCAAAAATGCTTATTAATGTAAATTTATTACATTTTGTTATGTTGTATAAATGCTATTTTTCCAAAATATTTTATTGTTTCAAAAAATAATTTTAAAAATTAAATAATATATTTTATGGTTGTATTTTATATGTTTTAATATACTTCAGGTATAAAATTTTTAAAAGGTTAATTTATAATTTATTTTATGTGCTAGAAAATCATGTTTAAAATAAATGTGTTATAAAAATAATCATCAATCATATTTCAGATAAGTAACAATTAGCATAATAAAGTTAAGAATTATAAAAAGAGTGTAAATAGTGTATAAGTTATTATTTTCAATTTTGCCTAAAGACTTTAAAAATCTCTATCTATATATATGTGAAAATATATTTTTTACATAATAAAGACATTCACATAATAACTTGTATGAAATGACAAGTGTTATTCATGTATAATAAGAATAAAAGTGAAAAGAAAAAAAATCAGCAGTTAATGGTTACTATTTACATTGTTTCATGTAAATAAAGGATTTTTGTTATGTTTTTAATTATATCATTCTAATTTTCTTGAAAATTATTCTGTATTTTTATTGCATAACATTAACTTTTTTGATGTACTAAACTTGCAGAAAGGAGTTATGATAGCAGTTAATACCACAAAAGATATTTCTGTTACAATTGGAGACATTTTTCAAAATTTTCCAAATCACCATCATCTAAACCAGTGTTTTCTTTGCCATATTTTGATTCTGTCAATAAAGGTAAAATATTTTGATAGCTATATTTAATTTGTGTTGTAAAAACATAGCTGTACTACAAAAAAAGGTTTTTATACGACAAGAAGGCATTTGTTTGCAAATAGCCAAAGACTAACATTGATGTAACATTTTGATGACTACAATGTTTTTTTCAATTTTGCATTATGTTAGACCTAGTAATGGTATGTGTTCGATCAAGAAACAAAAAATGTATAAATTTCTTTCCATTTAAGATTTTAACCTTACATTTAATCTGTTATCTAAGTGTTGAAGAAAGGCTAGTAAACATAACTATTACTTCTAGAGACTACAAAATGAAAATTTTAAATAAGAAGAAATACTTTTATATGACTTTAATGAAAATTGTAGGTTTTTTTAGCAAAGTGGCTATATGTAATATGATTCAAAGTATTAAAATATTAATTAAGCAGAAAAAGGTATTTACAGAAAAATTAAATCCAAAGGATTATACCAAAAATTTATGTAGGAAGAGTATGACTTTACATTAAATAACTAAAAATTCATCTTAATGCTGTTTAATTTTTAAAGTTTTAAGTAGGTATTTTATTTATTAAAAAGATCAAATATTAGTTGAGCATAGTGATTTGTAGGATGTTATGAATTATCTTTTAATTTAATTTTTGTCCAGAGAAATCAATTTTGGAACTTTATTGCACTAAACATGCTTAAATAAAATATTTGATAATGAAATAATGCAACACTGAAGCTATTGTTGTGTCAAGTGATAAAAGGTTCTTTATAAATATCTAATATCATTGAATAATTATGATTTTTGTCTCAAGGAATTATCTCAGAATGATTTTCCATTCCTTTGTTCTGCAAAGAACCAGATTTTTATAAGGTAGTCCTTAATATATAAATTTTAAATCATAATTAAATCCATACTTCAGCTCAAAAGTCATTAATAACACAAAATCTCTAGATTGTTCTTAGAGTGACTTAATTTTTAAGAATTAGTACATCATGTTTAAAATGATGCATAATATGAAAAGATTTAGGAACTTTTCAGGGATAGTAAAATGAATATATTTAATACACTATAAATATTTCAAAAACTGACTGATGCTTGTCCCAGTTTGGCAATATTGTTCCATTGTATTAGTCACAAAAAAAATTAAGGGAAGCCTTGCATTACAAAAAAGAAATGTTTATTGCATTTTCATATGAAAAAATTAATAAATTTACCTGCAATTACTTACAGTTTTAGTTTAGCTAAGTTATTGCTACTTTTTTTATGACAAAGTAATTTATTGCTTAAATAGTTAATTACGAGTGTAAAATTTCATTGTAAATATTATAATTTTTTAACATTATACATAATTTGAGAATAATTAAATTATAAAATTGAATAATATAAGAATAATATTTATTTTATTTAGGAATGGTGGTTAGCATGTCTCAACAAGTCTTTAATGGGAAAAATATATTTGGAATCACAGGCATTGATGTATCACTTGCAGATCTTACAGAAAATATATCCTATTTCACAAATTCTGAATCTCTTTATGTTTTCCTAATGGATGAAACAGGTACTGTTAGTTTTTTATAAAGTAATTAAATTGTTTAATGTCAAATACCACGTGAATGTAAATCTGTTATAAACAAAATTTTATGACAGGGAGAAGAAACCTTAACTTGGTTTCCTTTTAAAATTAACATTTAAACTAATTGTGTATTTAATGCTGTCTTCACCAAATGTGTGAGGGCTTAAACTAAACAAAGAGCATATTTTCAGACAGTAAAATGACTCAATTTCCATGAAAATTCGCAACATTCTAGTTTGTATATTTGTTTACAACACAGCGTTGTTAAAATTTCAATATGTCCTATAAATAATTAATTTTTCCTCTTAACATGTAAAAGGATACCTCATTTAGCATTACGATATAGGAGTAAAAATGCAAATCACATTTTAGACGAGAAAATTTTAGTAATATCGATTAAAAATGAATGGTATGATAAATAAGATTCTCTATAGGATAGAAAGCAAAAATGTAATATTAATACTGCAGTACTTTTATATCTGAAAAAATAATCTGGATTTGGGTCCCATTCTTTAACATTAAGGGAAAAGTTAGCCTTTTAAGAAAAATGTTTTGAATACAGATTATTTGAAAGTACTTTTCATTCCCGTCTTTATTGAATTATAGCATTTTGATTGCTAAATAGCTTAATAAAAATTGTAAAATTAATTAATCACTATGAACAGAATTAAGGATATGAGAAAATTTAAAATGCACAGCTGAGATATTTAAAGCATACTGAATTCAAGGTAAAAAAGTTGGATAATTCTAAAGCAGGAATGAAAATGAAAAGGTTGTATTTTCACATGCTTTTAAATAAATGAAAAAAAATTTTTAATCATAATGCATTCAAAAATTTAACAGTCATATATTTCTAAATATAAGCTGATCTATGTATAAGCCAAGAGAGCAAATTTTGTCTTAAAAAGTTTACTGACAATTCAAAACCTGTATATCAGCCAAATTGAAAATAATAATTTTAAACATTTCACTCACCATCAGGCTAGCACTTTCCCCTCATTCCTTTGTTAGTTTGTACATTAGATATAAAACATTTATTTACATTTTAAAGAATTTATAGGTTATGTGCTTATTTTATATGACTTATTTCAAAGCACAGATAATTAAGTTTGTGGGAAATCCTAACAGTATGGCTGCTTGGAATTCCTTTGCCATTGAGAAGCAGGCTCAAAAGTGAAGGGTAAAATATTTTGAATATTAGGGGAGATGCCAAATAAAAATAGGTATCCCATGGTCAGAGGAAAAATGTGTTGTATGATGCTGATCATCCAATCAGACATCCAAATGTGTGAATTTTACTGATGTTTTGGAAACTCAGATTCTGACACTGACTTTAGTGGATTTATGTGACTTCTTTTAGTTGAGATTGCAATCTAATCATCCAAAAAGTTAAAAGATGAAAATCACTTGTGCATGCCTTACATAAAATGTAATAAATTGTTTCCTTTAACCTGTGTTTTTTCTGAAATTGCAGATCTTGACACTGTACTTAATTTTAAAATGCATTCTAAAAATTCTCATCTTATACACTGAAATATATTGGGTTGCAACAAATGGATATCAGCTATAAAAAGAAAAGTTATCCGAGTCATAATATAATTTTTCAACCTAGAGGTTGTTTAGCCAAGGATATTGCAACTCTTTAAAGTTTGTTGCTGACTTTTTTTCATTATTTTATTTAAGTAACTGAAACTAAGAAATTTTTTAACTCAATAAAAATATGAAGTGTTCCCAAACTTGTGTCTTTTAATTTTATTGCATAATTAATCTTACATAAAATGAAAGTAATTTTCAATGTTTTGTTTTTTTTTAATGAGTTACAAATTATACATAGGGATGGAATGAAACATTTGATTTATTTAAAATGGGTAAAAATGATTAAAATAATGAAAGCAAACAAAAAATAATGTATTATACTAAAATTTAGATTACAAAAAGGATAGATATAAGTTTCAAGCTTGGTTTATAGCTGTAGTTTAATTAATGAAATTTAAGATTGAATTGAATTTTACTGCATGTTTCATTCAAGTTTCACTATCTCTGGAAAAATTTTGAATTGTATTTAATTTAGTCACAAAGACTAAGTTGTTAGTTCTAGAAAACTTTCATATTTAAAAAAGTAAAAAAGGAGTTGAATTTTTCATTAACTTTGGCATTTTATTATTCATTCCTAGGAATCCGAATAATTAATTAATCCAGGTTAATTCAGTTCAATTTAATCATCAAAAAGTTTTAATTGCATTGAATAACTTAAAAAATTTTTTTATTATTATTTAAAAGTCATGTTTAACACGTTGAACATATTGGGAACTTTTAATATTCTAATTTTTAACCTTTGAAAATGATTGTTTTAATAAATTGAATCATAATGAACATTTGTGTCCTTTGAAGTTTATTTGTAATTTACCCCAAATCATTTAATTTTTGTTCCAAATTAGGTATTGCTCTTACTCATCCATCATTTAGTCATCCAACTTATACAAACTGGCATGTACATACCTTCATATGGCATCTTGAAGATAAGCTTCGATTCCAAAAATATTACAAAGCAATGCTGAGGTATTTAAGAGTTTTATTCCTTTACAATTCTAAGCATTTTTTTTAATGTAAAAATTATTTTTTCTGTTGCAAGAAAATTGTATAATAATAAATGTAGAAAAGTGTGTTTATACAATTTTGACTATCCTTATTTTGTCATTTAATATTTGTGCTAAAAGCTCTAATCATAAAAATATATGTATTTTTATTTGTTTTTGATAATTTTAAAAAGTATAATATTCATATAATTCTAAAAATTTTATGAATTTGTTTTTCTGCAAGATAAAGTGAAATTATTTTTCTGTTTTATTGAATAAAAAAAAAGTCGAAATGTTTATTAAATGTAACACTCATGAAATATTGATTTTTTTTAACCTCTGTTTATTTATATTGAATGTTTTAAAAATTGCTAGCAAAATTTATACAGATTCCTTAGATCTGAATTATAAATGAACTAAACTTGGTGGTTTGAAATTAAGATACCAGAGCAAATGAATATATATTTGTAATCAGAAATAAATTATCCATTTTGTATTTTATCTTTCATTTTTAAAATACCAATACAACATGTGCAAATTAAATTTTAAGTAAAAAGTATATTTTAAATGTTTGTGTTAACAGAAATCTCTCTCATTAATAAATAATACATTCTTAAGAAAAGTTGATTGTAAGTTATATTTTATTTGCTTGTGTACAAGTATCTTTTTTATATTTTTTACATTTCTACAGTTTTTTTAGCTATTGGTTCTGTTATATATAAATGAACTTCATTAAATTTGGTTTTGATTTAGTTACATACTCATAGTAAACAGGCATCTACTGAGTTCTTCCAGATGAAAATCAATGGTTTCCAACCTTTTAAATCTGCTGTGAACTATCTTAACATATGTTGCACTATTCCTATACATGGTGTGGTATCTTTAGCACTATTGTATTTTTAAAAACAATGCTTTCTTTGGTTTTCCATACTTAGGTGGTGTACTTAAGACTGCATTGTGAATTAAATGAATTCTATGACAGCTAAAGATTGCCTGAAGATAAAGCACACTGCAATTGCTAGATTAGGTTTTTTTTGTTTATTATAACCTTGCCAAAAACAGCTGTGTAAACAAAACAAAATGCATTCGGGTACAACCTAATATAATTAACATATTTTAATAGCATAAATATTTAAACAAAATTTGCATTGTATTATCTTGTTCATTATTCTATTTTAGGGAACCCCGTGGGCAAATAGCAATACCTTTTAAACTTCCAAAAGCTCAAAATAAGGATGAAAGCACAGTGGAAGAAAAAGTGGCCATCTATAATTGGAAAAAGGTAATTTATAAACATTTAAATGTATTATATAAAAATATGACGCATTTCAAATTACAAAAGCATTTTTTTAAAAATGTAAAGCTTTTAGTAATACTCTGTATTAAAAAGTTTATGCCTATAATGCCTTTAATTTTTTTAATTATTATTAAATTAGGTGGAAGGAACACCTTACATTGTTTGTGTAGTTGCCATTGAACCAACTAAAACAAAAAAAGCTTTGAAAGACTTGATCTTTTCTGGTCGTGGGGAATTTTCCTATCATCGGATTGATATAATGCCTACAGCAACTTCTTGTAGACACATGAAGCAATTATCATCTCTTGGTATGTTCTACAACTTTTGAAATACATTACTATTTATTAATAAATGTTTTTATATAAATCAATAAGCTTAGGTTACATATATTATAATAAATGAAGTATAATTATTTTAAAATTGCCTATTTGTGATGAAATTTCCATTCTTTATCCACTATATTTTGCTACAGTTATTAAAAACACCTATTAATATATTTATCTCTTTTTATTGTGTTGTTTATCAAAGTTATATTTTTATCTTTCTATAATTTAAGGCTATAAAATGATTGATACACTTGTAAGGGAAGTCGTGTTGTAGGTTCTTTTTCTATTTTTACAATGCTTTAATCGAGCATTGTACTAGTAATATGCCCTTTCCAAGTGTCATGAAGTTAAAAATATAAGTATATATATACATATATATCTATATATATAAAGTTCAAAGATTTTTAAAGAATATAAATGAAATGAATTAAAATTAAACAAAATACTTTGATGATTTCTAAAAAGGTTATTGTAATTATTTTATATGTATACTGATAAAATGAAACCTTTTATGTAAAACATATAATTTTTATTCATAGGTGCAACAGCTATATTCCTTTCTGCATCTTGTTTTAAATCCCCATATACTTATATTAGAGAGGAAGAAAATTTCAAAACTGTATTAGGTTACATGACTTACTTGAAGGATAGAAAAAATGTTATTAATAATCCAGGATTAAAGGTAATGTGATATTGATATATATGTAAAATATGTGTTTTCTTTTAATCTAAAGAAAATAATTTGTACATTGGCTTATTAAATTTTTATGTTAGCTGTTTATTTCTCTACTTAATATAAAATTCATTTTTTATGCTTTCTATGCTGAAATCACATAGTTAAATGTTTTGTCAATATCACCCATTCTTACATTATTTGACAATATTTCTCCTGCATTAGAAATTCCATACTAAAACTATTTCTCTTTTGTGTGTATTTTTGCATTGTTTTATTGTTTGTCTTAGGCATGGCTGCCGTGTTTTCTGTCATTCAAAGGGTTTGTGAAACAATGGCATTGCAACATTTTTGAGACTTTCATTGACTAATGGGTTTTAAAGTGGTTTGGGTTTGGTGTGGTGCGAAGCATATTGAGTAAATGTGATTAATATTACTACTTTTAATTTTAATATGCTTTATAAAATCATTATATTAAGTAAGAGGTATTGATATATTTTGTCACCTAGTGTTGCACTGGGAAGCAAGCTTTTAATACCTGCTTGTACTTTTTGTTTTAAAGTAGCAAAATAAGGTAATGTAAACACAGACCAAATTTACCTTTACAAGCCTTGAACTGACATTGTGAATAATTATTATTAGTATCCAAACAGTGTGAATAATTATTATTAGTATCCAAACAGTTTTAAGCATTTGCAGATATTTTACATATTTTTTTATCCAAATTATGTATCAAGAATTTTTATTTTGTGAATATTATTGAAAATTAATAAATCTTAAAATATTACATTGATTATTTGAACATTATATTAAAGCATATCAGTTTATACATTTTTCACTCAAAATTTGGTATTTTTTACTATAATCAGAGGAAAATAAAGCCATCCTTGGTTTCTTGATTTTAAAATAGTTTTATTTTATAAATTTGTGATATCAAAAATTATCTTGAAGTTAATGTAGTCAAAAGGTTTAAAACATGCTGCTTTTTTAATATTTTAATTCAAATGAAACTTCTTAAGGATGGTATACGGAATGAAGTTCTTGCTCTTGCACAAATCACATCAGCCTGGAAAGCTGCAGCTGAAAATGAAGAATTTTCAAATTATATTGTTAGAAGGTGAGTGATTATTAATATTAGGTAAAGAAAATTAGTTCATATAACTTGTTAAATTGTTTGAAAAAAATAATGTAAGAAGTGTTGAAATATTGTACTTTTATATTCTATAATAATTCATATCATTAATTGTAAAGTAACATAATTGTGTGATGGGATTTAGAAGAATTAACTACTATACCACTTAACTAATTTATCATAGATCATTGTGCACAGATATAGCTTTTAAATTGTGCATGCAGATCTATTACTCATAGTTAACTTGCTATGTTTATTATTATTACTTAACTTAGTTGTATATATTTTCCCTTCAGTTAAGGCTCTGGAAAAGATAGCTATTACAATATTATTTAGTTTTTATTAATTTATCTGTTGCATTTTTAAATGTGAGAAAAACCTAGCCTTTTTTAATCATTTCTGTGAGGTATAGTATTATAAAAATTCTAACAATTTAGTATTTTCTCCTGTTATTAATTGTGAATCAAAAGTGAAAAAGTAGATAATTTTTTAATTGGGTAGGTAAGTAAGCTTTAATAGCTCTACTACTTTACAGTTTTCTTGATTTAATAATTCTTCACTAAAAATCATGTATTAAAATATTTTGTAAAACTTCCGATTATTTTAAATAATTTTTATTTTCATTTTATTTTTGTTAGATTTGTGGCTACTTCCAAAAGTGCATTCTTAGTATATCCTGCTACCCTAATGGATAAGTCATATGATGCAACCCGACGTGACTGGTATATACGTGCCTTGGAACATCCCGGTAAAATTATCTTAACTGCACCCTATTTAGATGTTGGTGGAGCTGGTTATGTTATTACACTCAGCCATACAATATTTGAGGGAAAGTAAGTAATAAGGTTTTTTTCTAAATTATAAAGTGATAATTTGTTTATATTTAAACACAGAATGAAAGTTAAATACGGTTAGATAATCTATTGATAAAAATTGTTTTGACAAACATTATCATAGCAACAAAATAATGCATATTAATTTGTAGTTTATTTCCTTTTTTTTATCAATATCCTTTTAATGAGCAAGATTTTTCATGTTTAAAAAATAAAATTCTTAATTTATTTTTCTCATTTCATTTCACTCATTATTTTTTTTTATAATTGGTCAAATAAAAGGAGTGAAAAATATTTAAGGAATTTACATTACACTTTTTTTAAAAATCTAGAGATGTAGAAATTATTTATTGCACATTCAAAATGTAGGAATGTGATTCAAATGATTAAATGCATATTTTTGGTTTCAAAAAACAACACAAATTAGTTGGATACATTCCTCTTCCCCTTTCTAAAAAATTTAATAAATCGCTTTTGTGAAGAATATCGATTTTTCTTCAATCTTGGTTTATTTTTGTCAAATGCATTTTTATCTTGAAATGAGCATTTCTTATATCAATATATCTCTCAACAATACATCCCAGATTTTTAATGAGATTCAGTGTGGTAATATTTTTTAAATTACACTCGCCAACATCCTCTTGGACATAAGGCGTCTTGCAGTTCAGTATAAAGCAGATGCTGCGCTAGTAGGAGGGAAAACTCCACAGTTGTCTTGCAAGAGAACATGAAGTAGAGAGGGGTAAACAAATAGATGCTCCCCAATTATAGGCACAGATTTACAGAGAGGGCAAAGTTGTGAATCAGCCAGGTTTGGTAATATGGGAGCCATATCCTACAGTCTTATTTTTTCCTCCACTTGTTGCTGTGGTAACCGTTGTTTAATAAATACTAGTAATGGTAACATCTCTCCCACTCTGTTCAATCTGAAAAGTCATTCTTGATGATGAATTGAAATTTCTGGGAATATCCCAAAGGACCCCATTTGTTTATCAACAGGTACAATACACCGTGCCAGGTAACACGCTTCATAATGGAGTGTTAGAAGCAGATATGTATAAATGGGTTTTCTGGTACTTGATTTATATTTAGATCAGTAAAATGATTATCCTCAACTTTTATACAAATTTAATTTACATGGTAATGTAATCTGTAGTACCCGAAACCATATAAGTGGTCTGGAACTTATTCTATTGACCTACAAAAAATACATGTCCCATTGAAATAACCTCTGAAATATATTCTGGACAATTCCATCATGTAATATCCTTGGTAGTGAATATATGGAAGGAATATTGATTAATATGCAAGAGTGCTTAGTATAGTTTTGCGTAAGATGAAGTAGTTTGATATTTATGAAACTAAGATGATAATTTTAATGAATATAATAGCCCCCCCCCTTTTTTTTTGCTTCATATTCCTCACAGCCCAATTTATAAAACCATATTTAATTTCTTTGAATCAGTTCTGAAGTTATGTAAAGTCCCCTCCCCCCATCTGGCTAGTAGTAAAATTTCTGTTTCTTCTGGCCATTAAAGATTATCTTAATTTTTATTCTCTTGAGGTGTTACTCTGTCCCAACTTTCATTGAGCAGCTGTGCCTTCTGTAACCAATTGCCATGCAACATTCACACTTATTTATTTATTTTTTTTATTTATTTATTTAATTTTTTATCAAATCTGCCTTTTAAGTACTAAATTCTTTCAGAAACCATCATTTTCCCTTGCATTTTACTGTTTAAAATTTAGACCGAGCAAAGTAAATAAATTATGTGCTATGCCTTTTATTACAAATCAAAGATTTTGACCTACAATGTCTTTTAAACTTATCTTTATGTTATTACTTAAAAATTTGATTCATTTTCAGCAGTTAAAAAATGTATTAAATGCACATATTGTTTTCTTAGGCCCAATGCCATGCACAGTCTTGATGATAACATAGTTGCAGTCATGGGCATAGATTTTACATTTGGATATTTTTACAAAGCTGCTTCTTGAAGAAATACCTGTTTGTAAATTAGATCACATGATGTAAGTATTTTATTATTATTATTTGAGGAGAAATGAATCAAATTTAAATCAAATAATCTGCACTATTAAAATTTGTAAGTAAATGTTAGTTATCTATGTTAGTGTGCTTGCTTAATGTTTCTATCTTCTCACGAACCACACCATGCAGAAACCGTCGAAGGTACCAAAAGACGGGGAATGATCCGAGGAAGCCATTTTTACCATTTATTTTCCAATATTGCAATTAGTTAAAAAGATATTAATTAAAAACCTTAAAATGCATAATTGTTTTACTCCTGTTGGGTTTTTTATTCTGCCAAGCGTCATCTCCATTTCAGCAGAGTGAAGTTCCGTCTTTCCCCACGGTTTTAAAAAAGCCATCTAATTTTTGCTATCAAACTCGGACAAAAAATATTACAAAATCGGAAAAATCATTTCTTCACCACGATACAGTATAATTTTTTTACAAAATAATTATATATTCTATTTTTTACGATATTTTTCTAAAATGTGTCAAAATCTACGTTTTTATGAAAATGATTTTTTAATCGCTTCCTTTCAATTTCCTTTCACGTTCATTAATTGATATTCTACATTAAAAAAGTTATGCATTTTTCATTTAGAATCAGTCATCTAAAAAAATAAAATGTCAAAGACTTTTTTTATGACTTTTCAAAAAATACTCTAAATTTTAAACATTTAAGAACTTCATTATTTTTAATAATAATTTCACGAAACTTTTTTTCTGTGTGTATAGAACAATATAATCCATAATCTGTATAAAGATTGAAAAAATTATTTAAAAATTATGGTTCTTAAAATTTCTTGTTTTTCGTCTGTTAGCCTTTTAAGATAATTTAATAAAACAGTATTTCTCTTATATTTTTTATTTAAGAATTAACGTTGTTTGCAATCGATGTATGAAGTTTGAAAGCATTAACTTAAAAATTAAGCTTTCAAAAAAATAATAACTTTCAAATAAAATTGAGTTTTTTATTATATGATGGCTAAAAGTTTTGCGCATGTGCCACAAAATGGTCGAAGGTCAATCTTTTCTGGGTTTCAGTTTACAACTGGGAAATGGATTACAGATAAACATTTTAAAAATTGCAAGCTTTTATTTTTTTCATAACAACTGATAGTTTTCTTCATTCTTCAAGAATGATTTATTGAAGAACAGTGGAATAAAAACCTTAAAAATTCTGAAATATATTTTTATCACCTAGTATATTTTGTTTTTAAATGATTTTATACAGTGAATGTAAATAAATTTCCATACTTTTTACCTTTTTATTCTTATATATTTTTAATTCGCCGCAATTCTGTGTGTTCTTTTTTTTTTTACAAAACAACGAAAATTTGCATGCTTTATGATTTTTTTATAAAATGAATCCAAATCGATGCATTTAAATGAAAATGAGTTTTGAAAAGTTCATACTTTAATCTTTTAGAATCAGTGATTTAATAAATGAAATGCCAAAAACTTTTTTTTTACTAATTTTTAAAAATTACTCAAAATTTAAATTAAATTGGAAATTTCCATAAGGATTAATTTATACACTTGGTAAAAGCCCAGTCTAAGCAGAGGTGAAAGAAATAAAGAAAAGTCTAAGTAATTTCGAAAAAGAACATTGGAAGTAATGATTTTGTGAAGAGAAGGGAAAATTTATATAAAAGTAGAGAAAGCCTGTGCAACGCCAGGCCATACAGCTAGTACAAAATAAATTCCGTTACAATTGTGTTAGAAATTAAGGTCTTGATTTAGAAATCAATATATTTAATCTGCATCTACTCTAAATATTAGCTATTAGACATAATACATATTTGTAGAAAAGGATTTGTAAATATTTTTTTTTTGCTACATTTTTTACAAATGAAAGCTTGAGGGTTGCTCAGTTTTATATAATCTGAATAATTATTTTTTAGTTGTTTTTTGCTGGATGATAAAGGTTATTTGGTAGCACATCCAGATTTAATAGATCCAACTGGACGTGGTCCTGTAGAACAGCAACATATTACTCATAAAGTAAGTATTTATTTCTGAGAGAATCATCTCTTTCTTTACTAATATGTGGATATTTTTCTTCGTAATCTTATGTAACATAATTTCAAAATATTTTATTCTAAATACAATAATTTTTATAAAAGTAGCTGTTACAGTAATACTTGTATAGTAGTAATTTCTCCTTCTCAAAAGGAAAAATTTTAATTTTCCTAAATTATTTTTAAGAAAAAAAACATGAACTTATTTATAAACAAAGTGGCATTAAACCAACCTACTTGCTACCCTACAGTAAGCTAGAGTAACAGGGTGTTCATGAACATGTTAAGAGTTAGAGTTTTTTCTTGAGTAAATGTTTAATTTTGATGTAGTGACGATTGTGTTATTTTTTTGAAAAATCGTTTTATTATTATATTACAGGAACCTTTAGTAGCAAATGATCTTTTAAATCATAGGGCATTTGTCACTAAGAAAGTGTGTGCCAGTTATAGCGATAGAACTATTCAGCGATATTATGAAGTGAGTATTGACAGTGTTGTGTCTATATTAATAATTTGCAGCTGTATTGAATTATTTTAGCGAAATTAATTATTCTCACTTTTATTTTTAGCTCAATACAAGCTTAGATACAGTTCTTACAAATCTTGTTCATGGAGAACATTGCACTAAGTATCAAGTAAGAATATTATCTTCTTTTAAGAATAGTTGATCACACAAAAATATTCTGTCAATACATTTATATTGTGTAAAACAAAAATTAGTAAACTTATCTGTTACATTTTGAAGATATTTGGAAGTTAAATATTGTGAAGGTAACTAATTAAACTTAGATTAAATTTCTTGAATTTTGCAAACTTTATTAAAACCTTTTCATTGGTAATTTTTTGAATAAATATTTTTTTCTTATCTGTGATATATGTAACTCCAACTTGAATTTGAAGTTTGCAGAATTTTTTAATATAATTGATAAATGGTTTCTCTAAAAATGGCATTCATTTTTCCTTTTATATGAGAATATGCATTATATTTTTATTTGCTTAAGTAAATTTAACATAATGGAATGTAACACTATAATTATTAAGATTTAATATTAATTTCAATTTTTTAATACTAAACAAAAATAATTAAATTAAACTTTTAAAATTGCTATCATAGCAGGGATAAATATAAAGCTTTTTTTTTCTTTTTGCTGGATTTTTGGATTATTCCATGATGCACAGTGAAAATTCTGTCTTTAAGTACATACAAAAATAACATATAAAAAATTCAAACTGAAAGGAATAAAACTACTAACTAACAACTACTCATTGCACCTTGATAATAATTGTGTACATTTATTATGAACTGGATCAAAGATATGCTTTAGATGCGTGTGTCATATATGTCTAACACAACGTGGTTTTGTGTGTGAGATTCAGATGAAGAATTTGGGATACTTAGCCTTGGTTGTTTTTTTTTCAAGCTGTTTATATAATTCTTTATATCTTGATACAGAAAACTTATGAATGCTCTGAAATTTTAATGCATGCTCTTTGTCAGCATCATGAGTAAGAAAATGTTGTTCAATAGAAAATTTCAACCATCGGCTGTTAAAAAGGGTTTACCTTTTACTTTTTTCATCTTAAAAATTTGTAAATCGTCCTCCCCCAAAGGGCACAAATTTGAAATTTTTTTGTAATTTGTCGGGGAAAAAAAAACGTTTTAAAAAATATTATAAAATATGGATCCTGTTTTTTAAATTCTGAAAAAAGAGTTGGGTGTAGTTTGAAAAAGCTTATTATTTTTTTTTTAGAAAAGTTTTGCGGGGTTTCAAAAAAAATAAAAGATATAAAACGTCGGGCAAATAAGTTTTAGACTGTGAAAAAGTAAAAACAAAAATTTTGTTTTTTTTATTCAAAATAGGACCCTCTGGTTTCAATGTCTTTTATGAGATTTATTAAGGTCGAGCGACTGTTCAAATCACTTTTTTGGGGCCCAAAACGGGTAAAAACTTTTAAAGTTGAAATATCCTCAAAATAAACCCTTTAAATTTCATTTTAATTTTTTGGGAACAAGGAGTAGTCGGGGGCAAAATCAGGTGAATATGGTGTTTGGTTCCACATGAATATGTTTTGAAAAAGGGAAAAGAACAAAAAAGGGAGGTGTGACTGGGTGCTTGTTGGAAAAAAAACACCCTGCTTTCAGGCTATATTCTGGACAATGCAACGAATTCTGGCCATCAAACGTTTTAAAACAGCTAAGTAGTACTGACCTGAAATTGTTTGTCCAGTTGGAAAAATTGTTGGATAATCCCCTAGCATGAAGAATAAAATAGGCATTGTTTTGATTTTGGATGAAATTTTCCTTTTTTTTTGGTTTGGTTGTTTTCTAATTTCCCCGTTCCCTTTGTCGTTTTTTTTCCCAGGGTATATTAGAAACACTGTTTCATCACCTGAAACAATCCCTTTAAAAAGTTTGGATCATTTTCGTGGCTGAAATGATGTTTTTTTTTGCTCTTCTCATTTTTTTGTTAGGGATAAAGTGTGGAAAAATTTTCCCTTTTGTTTTTAAAATCTTCTTTAAAGGATGGCGAATTGTTTCTTTGTTGTTTTTTTAAAGAGTCGACATCATTCTTAATTCCGTGTTTTTCCCCCAAAAATTTCGTACTTTCTCAATAATTTCAGGTGTTCTCGATGTTTGTCTTCCGTACACTGATCATCTTCCTATCTTTCCATCAAAACGTTTGTGTCACACAAAACGTTTGATCTATAAACAACAGTCACCGTAAATTTTTTTTCGAGGTTGAAATGCGTTTTTGGAAACATTTTTTACCAGTTTTGCAAAAAATTTTTTTATAGCTTTTTCTCCATCTTAAAAATCAACAAAAAAATTCATTTTACTGGCTCGTCTTCTCTTGCTTTTAAACCAAATCCATCAACGATGCGGTGTGTCAAAGACCATGGACATTAGTGCTGGCATTTACTAAGCCCCCCATACAGCCTGGGGCTCTGGGGCGTTTAAAACTTATTTTATGATTTGACTTAAAAATAATGATGCAATTTTATGACAGCATTTTAAAAATATTTTTCAGGTGATGCATGTGTATGGTACAAATGTGTTCTTGGGTATTGTGAATCAGACTTGTGATGGGATTACTGCATTTTGTCCTTGTAGTATGGTAAGTACTTTTATGAAATTAATCATTTTAATTTGGTTTAAGCATTTGTTTTTATCTTTTACTTTATAAATGTTTTAATGCTTTTGTTCTTAAGAATGAACTTTTACATTTCTATTTACTAGTATAACTTTGTCCTGCTAAATTCTTTTCCATTAAAATTTGATGGTCTGAGAGAAAATGTTTTAAAATAGCTATTTTTAAATTTTGCCTGTTGTAAAAATGAGATGTACTAGAAAATACTAGATCATCCAGTACTAGAAAAACATAAATTTTACACAAAATGATAGTCTTTATATCATGTTCTTATTATCAGGGATTCAAATCATATATGAAAAGAGAAAATATGTCTGATAAGCTATTTATTATGTTTATTAAATGGTATAAATTATTTTATACTTTATTTGAAATAATTTTTACTTTGCTTTAAGTATAGTCCTTTTTGAAGATATTAAGCTAAGAATATATTGATTTTTAATTATATGTGCTCCCTTTTACACTTCTTACTGTGAAGTATTGATAATAATTTCATCTGTGTAATTTACTAATGTATCATCCTAATAAATTATACTTTATTTGCTTCTATGTATACATTTTTTTTTATTTTTTTTTGCTGATATTCAATTTTTTTAAAAAAAATTTCCAGACTGATAGATTGTGCCTCAATTGCCATCGTATGGAACCTACTGAATGTGAATGTCCTTGTGAGTGTCCTTTAAAAATGGATTTGTGTTCTGGACAGTTACATAGTAGTAATAACCAGTAAGTATATACAAATAATTCAAAACATTTTTCTAATATACACCCATACATATAAGTATGTTCTTTGAAAATCATACGAATTGAGCTGTATTAAACAAATTTTGTCTTTTTGTTGATGTTATAGGACAAGCTGCAAATTTAAAGCTATATTTTTCACTATAGAATTTAATTTATAAATAATTTTTTATTTATAAGTAATATGTATCATGTAAAACTAATATTTTTACTTCATTTAATAACTGTTAAAGCAAAACAGGGTAAATCAAGTACTGTACAACAAGAAATGTATATGTGTATTCACAAACAGATTTTTCGATAAAAATTATTTCATCCTTATATAAGTATTGTTTGTTTATTTTTTGTAGTTATCCAACATGCCCTCATTTCCCAGAATTACCTAACTTACCTATTGTCAGCTATAATCTGATGGAATATCTGAAGCCATGTTATGAGCATCATTGTTCATTGCGAACAGAATCAAGGTAATTTTAATCTCTAATTTGCTTTGTATTTAATTTTCATATTTTGTTAATGCCTGTCACACTTGGCAATATTTAATGGTCATCCTGACCACAAGAAAAGCATGTAATTAAATTATCAGTTGTAAAATATATATATGGATTCATGGAATAATTTATTATTATTTATTAGTACAGTATATCTAATATTTCTTATTAAAAATTAATACTTTATAATTAATTACCAAAAACCTATTTGTTCATTTCTTCATTGTAAGCATTTTGAGGAATTAGGAGATGGAGCTCTTAATTCTGCATACTTGCATGTATTATAGAATGCATACACATTATATTCAATAGTTTAAAATGTAAGATAAATTAAATATGGAGTCTTTAAAATTTTTCTGTAAAAATATGATATGTGATTACTTTTATATACTTTTTAACTCGTTAAAAAAACTGACCTTTTTTTATGTAACTTTGATTTTTTCCTTAATACTCTGTAGTAGTAACTTGAGTGTATCATTAGATTAAGTAAATGTTGTGTAGATATCCATTTTTAAAATGCAATTTCATTATTATTTTTAAGTGATTGTTTTGGAGTTCTTGGTTGTGAGTGGTGTCAATTAGAATCTGATGGTGTGACACCTCTACCAAAATTCTGTACAGAGCAACGGAAATGCTTTGGAGGTGTTTTAGGATCAAGAACGCCATATGCTGATGAAATAATTGGTATGTTATTCATGATTAAAAAATAAAATTATTGTATAATCAGAATATTAGAAATAACTGTTTTAAAATTTATGAGGCTTAAGTTAGATTTGCCGTTCTTTTTGAGACAAGTTTTTTCACTATTTTTGTTGATAAAGATTTGTGAGATAATTTTGAAATGTTAAAGTATGATTGTCAAAGTAGATGCAAAAGGAAAGAAAAATATTTAGTGCAGCATTTTGAATTGAAAAAATTACTATCATATTTTAAATAAAGTTTTACATAGTTTTGTAATTAATTTTTTAAAAATAAAATAAGAATATATAAATATAATTCTGCAGTTGAATTTGAAAAAAATTGTTGTTTCAGTAAATTTTTGTTATATTACGTATGTACATGCATTTACCCTTTATCTACCGCATTATGATTTTCTGCAGTTTAAAAAAACTGCAGAAAATCATAATGTGGTTAATATTTTTTTTAATACATAAACAAAATACTCAACTTTGGGCGAATTAAATTAGTTAGAGCTAATTATAATTAATTAAAGATATTCAACTGTAAAATTAATTTTATACACTGTTTACTTAAAACAAATAGTCAAATTGTTTCCTAAGGTCTTCATTAACACATAAAGAAAAGTAAGACACTTATCTTTTGACATTAACTATTTTTTTGGAACAAAAATGGCAATCTTAAACCCGGGAAACCGCCAGCTGAAAAAGCAAAAATTTTTTGCTAAAAAACTATTTTTCCCCTTCTAAAATAACAAAACCCAAAACCCTTCCATATATCTTGGAAGAGTGGGTTTAAAAGAATATTCCTAAAATTCCAAAATAAAAAGGGGTTTATTCTTTTAAAATTTTTAAAATTAAAGGGGTACTTATAAGAAAACCGCAGTAGATAAAGGGTTTAAATATTATGAAATATTTTTAGTTACATTTATAGTCCCAAACAATTTTTAGGCTCAAAATATTATCAAATAATTTAAATAAAATTCTTGCAATATTTTAATAAATTACACATATTTCTTTTTCAAAAAGTTTTTAATAAAAAGGAAATTGGTAAATTTTTGGGGTTTTATGTAATAAGACAGCTTCAAATCTTTTAAGTATTCCTAAAGTTATTTTTAAGATAATCAGGCTTTGGTTAAAATATGGGTGAAGTTTTATTGTAAATTTATATAAAAATAAAAAAGAACCTTATTTCTTTTTTTAGAAAAATTACCTGAGAGTGATTTTCCCTTGTTATCAAAAGTAATCCAATCGGTCCAGTTGCTGGAGGACTCATAGCAATTTTTGTGTTAATCATAATTTGTGGGTATTTTATTCGTATACGCCGACAAAACATTTCTCATTATGGACCATCATCCCCAGATACCAATTTTAGAATGACTCAACTGAATAATGAACCTGAGGAAATGGAGCCTTATCAAGAACCCATTAATCCAGGTAATGTAAATTACTTCTCAGCTTTAATTGATTTCCTAGATCAATATCAATATTCCATGAGTAATGGTTAATATCTTTATTCTTTTGTAGAGATGAGTTGGGAAAACTTAAGGTTAATTCAATTCAGTTCTTTTAAAGAAGCAGATAAATAATTAATTTAGATCAGCGGTACTCAACCTTTTTTTTTCAGGGGGGCCAATATATATATAAGACAACTATTTTCGCACCATAGGTTTTGGGGCTATAATATCAAGGATATTTAAAAGGAAGAAATTGTTATAAATATTAGTAATTTTAATTTCTTTTTAAAACTATATTAAACTCCATCAAACTCAACTCACAAAACACAGGTTATATGCATTTTTTACTCTTCATGAGATAATTTCAATTTCCTTTCATCTATTATTCCAAGTCCCCACCCCTGGTTGCTAGCAAAATTTTTTAAAAACAAATTTATCTCATCTTGAAAAAGATCCCCAAAAAACAACACAAAAAAAGGAGATATTGAAAGATTTGTGCATTGGTAAGAAACAACAAAATTATATTTTTAAAAAAAATTTTTTAAATTTGTTATCCATCATTTTTTTTTCTAAAACGTCAAGATCCCAATCGTCTTGAAATAAGATATTCTTATATATTTTTTGCTTGGGGACAGGGAAAATTAAAAATTGGGGGCATCCATAAAAAAGTCATTCCACGTTTTTGTTAACCTAACCCTTCAATTACAAAAAAAAAGTTACCCCATTTGCAACACATTGATAGCAAAATTGATGTATGGGATTGCGTTTAAAGATTTTTCCCTAAATTTTTAAACATTTTCTAATTAAATGGTTGGCAAGGGGCAGCCGGGAAAAATTAAAAAACCGTGGGCCACATGGGGCTCAAGTTGGACCCCAAATCTAGATTAACAAATTATTTTAATTAAGATGCATAATATTTTCCCTGTTGAAGAAATATGATTATTATGTATTTGAAGAAAATTTTAAAAATTTTTTTTAAAAAATTTTATTTTTTAAAAAACTTTTAAAATGAAAAAGATTTTTTTCAATGTTTTAAATGAACAATTGCTGAAAGAATATGATAAATTACACTTTTAAATTAACTTAAAATTATGTATATATAATCAATACCTTTAAATTTCGAAAACCATAACCTAATGTAAATTTTCTGAGTATTTACCTACAACAAAAAGACACTTTAACAATTATGATTTAACAGGTGCACTAACATTTATTTAAAAAAGTAAATTTCTGCTTCAATATTTTTTAAGTACCATATTAGAATAACTGCACATGTATTTCCATTTACAGCAACATTCATTGCAACGAATATTTAGTTACACCAAAAAATATGTAGATAAAATCTATATTGTAATAACTTCATAGCATTTTTTTAGAACAAATTTTATAAAAAATTTTCTTTCTGAAGAATACATAAAATACTTGAATTACTTTATTACTTCTTTATATTCACGAGTCTACTTCACAAAATAATGTATTCTTTGTTTTCACGTGATTTTCTAAATTTTTTTCTTAGCTGCAAATTTTCATTTTTCGGAACATTGATGAGGATACCTTCAATTTCCTTGAAATAATAAATACATACACATTATATAGATTTTTTAAACATTTCAAAAAATTGATAAATTTATTTATAGTTTTAGTTAATATTATATCATTATTAATAATATGTAAACATTGTAACACATTCTGTGTTGTTTTCTAAAAGCATATTTTTAGTAAGTTAGTTTTAAGAAATAAATAGTTTTTAATGAAAAAATCTAAATAAAAGGGAAATTCTTTTTGGGGATAAATATTTTTTTGTGAAAAAAAACTTTTTAAAAACATTATTGGAAAAATTTTATTTTATTATCTGCTCTATCATTCACTTACTGGCATTCATATGATCGTTTCAATTATTATCTAACTAGGTGATCAAGTATATTGGTTGTAAAACTGCTAAACTTCAGAGAAAGCTTTTCTTTACGTATATCAATTTTGTAAAAATGTTCATCTTCAAGATTAGCACCTTCTAATCAGTTTAAAGAGTAAAGCAGTTTATAAATGGTTCTGCTTACTAATGTAGAACAAAGTTAAGTTAATGTTGAAGTATTTTGTGTCTAAGTCACAAATATTACCTTTAACATATTAAGGGCATTTTTTATTTACTATCTGTCAATGATTCATGTTCAATGCCGTACTGGTACCAATACTCTGATCTATGAATAAACCTTAAATATTATTTTTAAAAAATTTTAATGTTTTATATAAAGTTTGATTGAAAATAATAAAATAAGGACATGAATTATGTGTTGTCTATATTAATCATTGTAATCTGATAGATTTACCATTCATAACACACACATATATATTTGTATACTTAGTGGTTATTTTATGTTATGAGGACAATAAAATAAGTATTCCTAAAAAGCAGTGAAATGTTCAAGATTTATACAAAAAATCATAGTAATGATAAACTGTAGTTCTCATTGCATATATTTATTTTAAGGAAAAACTAATTTTTAGATATTTGTCACACTAGTTTTAAGTGAACTGACAAGAACCTACATGATTTAAATTTGAATTTTTTTATCACAAAAAGTACCAAAAATGTTTTCTCCTAATTTTTTATTGATAACTTTATCAGGCATGGGAAACAATGAAGGATATGATATTGCCTAAATTGATCGAATTAAAACATTTGTATTATTGTATTTCATTGATCTATTGCATCTTGTCTTCTGGAAATTACTAATTATGGCAATTTCTTTGTTATGTGCATCAATGAAATGCATATCTAATTTTTTCACCCCTTTTCACTCATAATTGTAAAAAAACTTTGTTTCAAAAAAGAATAGTATTTAAAAGCAAAATTGGTATATATCTTTTTAAAAAAATTACTAAGTTATTAAAAATTTAATTTATAATTTGAGTGTTTTGAAATTATTGATGTTCTTTCAAAATATTTAAATAAATGTATGATACTTTAATGAATTTAAGTAGTTTGAACAATATTGGTAACTACTGAAATAAAACCAGTGCAGATTTCCAAAGCAATCATCAGTATGTTATTTAATTCCTAAGCATTTGGTTTAGTTTAATCTGATGGTTTATTTTTAAGTAGCAAAATTTTAAATATATTCCCCATGTCTAGTGTTTTAGTTTTCAAAATTACTTTCATCTTATGCAATGCTAGTAATTCCTGTAAACTGTTTTATAAGTATGGCAAGAGAAATTTTCTTCAATTTATGCTTGTAATGATAGGGCTGCTGCATATTAAATCCTGCTAAATCTAAAAATCTGTGTCAGGCTCATGATTTTGGTTCATAACTACCAATTCCATCATCTATAATAGCCCTTTGTGATAGCACTTGTTATGTGACAATTTTTGTTCAATTTTGTGAGCATCAAAATTATTTTATTTGTCAATTAATATGACCTTCATTTTCAGTTACTCCATTCTGCCGCCAGTTGATACCAAATGTGGAAAACGTTGTATCTCCATACAGAGTTCCTACTAATTACAGGAGGCCCGCTGGTGGAGACAGTGACCATGGTTACAGTACCATGACTCCCCATGAAGATACTGAGCTGGCTCCTTACTTTGAACCATTACTCTTGGGACGGGTCTCATCTGACCAACCTAATTCACAACATTCTTTAAGTAGTGGTAGTCGCACATCCTCACCTGTATCCTGTGTACCATCAACAACATGCTCTGCTTCTCCATCTATTCTAAAAATGGAGAGTGGGATGCCATCTTGGATATCTCCAAAACCATACCTGTATAGTACAGATCCTAAGACTAGAGGAACTTATGTAATAGCACAAGTACAAGTTCATTCAGAAAATCTGGACTAATATTTAAAAATGTATTATATAGTTTGTATATATGTACATAGAATGTTATGTTTTGTCGCTTCTGTAACATGCAGGTTGTGTTACATGTACCTTGATTTAACATGTTAATCATACAGCATCATCTTGCAAACTTTTAAGTTTTCATTAATCATTTTTTACAAAAAGTAGCTCATTATCATTTTGCATTATTTATACATCACTCTTGCATTTGATATATGAATAAGACATTGAAATTTGTTGTTGATGACCATTTTATATGTGTTAACCAATTTTAAATGTTGGAAGAAATGCTACTTATGGCAGCTATATTTCTGTCAAATGATTACTCTTCCCCATCTTTACTTAAATATTTTATAGCATGTTTTAATGAATTTAAATAAATATTGCATAATCTATATTACATTTTATAGTATTATTTTACTTGTAATGTTCTCCAAAAGTATGAAGGATAAATTGTTATTTTTTAACAAATATGATACAATGACATATATTTCTGTTAAATATTTCTATAGTATCTTGAATATATATTTTTTAAAAGGTAAAAAAAGGGTGGAGAATTACAAAGTTTTCATTTAAAAGTTACGTTTAAATGAATTTTAAAATAATTTATATAAAGATTTTGAGGCAGTGTGTAAAATAAATATAGGAGAAAAATATGTTTACACACTTTCATATCCATATTAATGACATCACTTACATAAAATATTTTTGTTTTCCTTATAACTTAAAAAAAGTATTAAGAATATTCTAAAAACAATCCAACATGTAATGAACTTTAATTTGACTGTATGATTCTGTGACCCTTTTTAAGAAATTCATTTTTACTGAAATTTAAAATATTATCCTAAATTTGTATCTCATTAAAATTTCTAAGTATTTTTAACTTCTTTATGTTTAAAACTCATCATACAACAAATCCTAGGTAAAATAAAGGTTACTGTAATTATTATTTTCCTTTCACCAACTTTTAGTTCTACCAAAGATTGTTATACGAACAATGAAGAGTTATTGTGTATTAACTTTTTTACTGAAGATGAAAATACTTTAGTGGATATGAAAGATAGATACCAACTTAGATGTATTTGTCACCTGATCATAATTCAAAATTGGGAAGTGGTTCCATTTGCCTTTGTGTTGCTTTGAAGAGTCACTTTGGTTAAAATGTAATTTCTATAGTGATCACTGTCATAATGATAGAGAAATTTTTTAAGAACATATAGACAGCAATTAATAAGCACTTTATAAAAACAAATGTATATGTTTATTATTATATAAAAATAGCCAGTTGTTAAAACTGAATTGTAAGTCAAATTTTCTTAGCCATTCATGTGTAATTAAGCCTTTTTAATGATTACCTTAATCACTTGACAAATTTGTATTTTATCACACAAATCTGGAGATTATAAAAACAGAGAAAAATGCTTGTCTTTTTTATAAAATAATTTAATAAGAAAGTGAAATGTCAATTTAAGAAAATACTTATGACATATAATGTAGCTACATTTCCTTCGAGAGTGAGCTTAAGAAACTTGCAGCTTTTCAAAATTTATTAGTTGGTTAAATGCATTTAACTACCCTGTGAGATGATACAATTTATTCCATGACTTTGGAGAGCATTTATCCTTAGGTTAACTACTTGATTCTAATCTGAAGCCTTATATTCATGTCATGATCTTAACAAGCCAAAACTTTAAGGTATAATACTGTTATTTTTTTATAAATTGTTTTATTGCTATTTATATATATAAATGTTTTCTTCATACATTTAGTAATATAAAGGATACTGTCCTGACAGTGACAGGAATTGTAAAAATATTGCTTAGTAATTGCTCTTCAAGAAATGAGATGTATGTAATTTATGAATCATAACTTAGTAGATATTTTAGTTGGTTCAAGGATATACTTTTTAAACATAAAACATTATTCTAATTTACTTGTATATTCACCCAAAGATTATAAATTAACATTATGATATACAAGACTTATTATGAAATAAATACATCTCTTGTTTGTTAATGGGTACTGTTATGGTAAAATGACTACTAAATTGAAATCATTCATTCCACTTAATAGATTTTAGCATATATATATACCAAATAAAAAATATATTATAATTAATTAAATCAGTTTCTTACGTTCTTAGATAGATATTTATCTTTGGGAACTTTTTTATAAGAATATGATAAATATCTAATCAAATTACCTGCTTTTAGCACAAGGTGATAGTCTTCCAGCTATAATAATTTTTTCTACATGAATCTCATTTAATTAAGGACATGTATAAATGCAAAAAATATGCTCCTTAATAAGATTTAAAGTTATTGCTATTTTAAAATTAAATTTGATGTCTTGTTATATTAACTTTGAAAAGTTAATATAACAAGTTGTATGTTATGTATTTACTTGTTATATATATAAATGAATTTTAGATTAGTCTTTTAAGACTTGTGAAATTGTTTTGTATAAATGTAATTCACTTATTTTTTCCCTCTACAGTATGGCATTTAATGTTTATGAATACTGGTTTAACAAAATTCACTTAAAAATTTCTGTTAATCATATTTTGGTATTGAATTTAAACTTTTTCAGGTCTGCCAATACAGTCACTTGGGCTTAAAACTTTATTTTGACTAAATTTTTTTATGTTCTGTTGTTGAAACTTCTCCCTCTTATAAATATGTATGTAAGGATGTCTATGCTAAAATTAATAAAACAATTTCCATGAGAGGATGAAAATAAGTTTAGATAATGATTGAGAAAAAAATATGCTGAATAATCTAATACCTTATATCAATCATAGTCTGCATTGCTATTTTTTCCCATTCATATTACAATGTACAAAATTAAGATATGCTGTCCTTACATATGAATTTGCTCATTTTTTGATATTTTAGTCTTAAGAAATATTTCATTAGAAATTATCTAAAAAAAAGATATGCTGTGTTTGTTAATCTAAGTGATTGTTATTCAGGTTTAAGATACAGATCTTTTATAACTATTATATATGGTGTTTGAAATTTTATTTTTCAAAACTATATTTAAATATTGATTTAATGTTATGGAATACCATATTAGCAGTATTATTAGACAAGTCGCTAATGTGTTTGTAACTAGAAAGTGTGCTTTGAATGAGAATTTTTGAAATATTGTTGATTTTTCTTAAAGCATATTTAGAGCTTCGATTAACCTGTTCTTAAAATTTTATTTGACTATTTTTTGTAATAAATTAGTTACCAAATAAAAATATATTTTTAAATAGTGTGTTACTTTTAATGTAACATAAAATATTCAGAATATTTAATGCTTTACTTCTGTTTTAGATTGAGACAAATGCTATAGTTGATTCCAATTTTTAGGATTGGTAAAAATATCTTTCATGAAAATAAATTGAAGTAAATAATAGTTCAAAAGAATTTTATTAAGACAGTAATACATTGCAGGAATGTTAAACCATGATCAAACATACAGTTTCCATGATATTTATGACTAGATGCCCATACCTCAAAAAATGATCTTATCCATGTAAAATTGTAAGAAATATTTCTTAGTGTCAAATAATGAAAACATTTTCAATCTAAAAATGTTAATTAAGATAGTTGAACATCCATTATACCTTTTCTCTGGTAAAAGTCAATAATAAAACAGAAAAAATACAATTTTTGATGAAAATGTTTTTAAATAAAGCATTCAATTTAACCAATTATTCTAAAATACATGTTCAAGCAGGATGCTTTGAATCTTAATATTCCCCCACTGAAAAAATAATCATTTGGAAAAAATTTAGATTGCCAATTACCCAGAGAAAATGGCAAAAAGAAGAATAAATATAGTTAAGTGTTACACACATGTGAAAAAGGTACAATTAATTGGCTATATAAACAATAATACTGTCACATAATATAAATAATTAATACTAAATGGTTTACCTTACAGAAAGAATTTCACAAATACTATTTTAAACTTCTTGAACTTTTCTTTTAAAAGGAGTAAAACTAAATAAATATAGTAAATTTAAATTATCCATCAAAACTCAAATATAAGTTAATAATTTTAAAAATGTTTTAAAAAACACACCTAGCTACTCAAAACACAAATAATAAAGCAGGTTTTAAAACTGTTAGATGCTTTTCATTATTAGGTATAATACAGAAGATGCAATACACTAAACTTTACAACAAGTGATATTTATAGAATTTCTAATTTTTTTAACATCTTAAGCTATGTTGAGGAAGACTATAGTATTAAAGAAGTTATAAACAGAATAATCGGTAATAAATAAAACAATATTCTTAAATAAATGACATACACAAAAAAATGACATTTGCTTAGTGAACATATATAAGGAACACAAAAGTCCATAAATGACGCAACTTCTATAATAATAAAGATGCTTAATAATTTTAGTGCATGTTGAAAATGTTCTTATAAAATGACTCATTTAGAGATTCAATGTTGAATAGGAAGTCTTAAACAGAAAAGCAATGAGTTTTGTTTAATGCAATTCCTTTTATAGACTCAATTTTTAAAAATATTGCATTGTAATAACTTTAAATTTACTTTAGCTTAGATTAACAAATTCATGTTCTTTATATATATATACATACATAAACTGTTCTTAAAATATTAACGACCTAATTTTTAAATTTAACGACTTTCATTTTTATAAAATTTAAAGAGAAAAAAATTAGATTGTTTAATATTGCAGTTGTAATGAAAATATAGAATTAGAATTAATGAATTCATTTTGCCTGTTAAAAATATTTCATTTACTACTTATATTAGATCAAATTAATTACAAATATTTCTTATCACAAAAAAAAATACACAGTTTGAATTAAGTTTAGTTTACCCTAAACAAAAAAATTCATTTTCATTCAACAAAACACTGCTTCCCAATAATTAAAATATTGAATCTAAAACTGAAACATTTTGTTAAGTGCAATATTAAAAAATAATTTAAATTGTTATAATAAATGGTTCACTAATTAAACAAAAATGAGGAAAAAATTCACAATAAGCTGCCATTACAACAATTTTGTTTTGTTATTTAAAAAAACATGGTGTATTGTTTCATAAATAAATTTTAAAAAGTCAGGATTATTCCATTATTAAATACAGCAGCACCACACAATTGTCTTATTATATATCTTCAAGAATAAACTACGTTTCTGAAAATGTGTATAAATCTCAAACCAAAATTAACTTAAAAATAAGCTGAATGCTGTATCACAGAAACTTAGTCATTTGTAAACAGTCTTTCTGCAGTAGATCACTAAGAAGTCACGTTATCTTTAGTGTAATTCTTGCTGTCTAATATATTGGAAGAGTCTTCTTTAGATAAATGGAGACTAGTAATTGCTTCAGTTAACATGTGCTCATGGGAAGAATCATCAGTTTTGTGTAGTTGACTACTGATGCCATAGGGACGTAAGTGATAGATCATATATTCTAGAACATACATCATGTTTGGACTGACATAATGGAAGGAAATAGCACTATCACTGCAACAATCCATGCCCTGCAAAAATAAAATAAAATTATTTTATTATAAATGCATACTGATAAATATTTGTTATTGAGTTAACTCCTAGTATTTGGAAATAAAATTGATGGTTAATCAATCATGAAGCAAAACAAATTTTTTGTGAGATTAGATATTTTATTAACTACTTAAGTTAAAAAGTTTTTATAACTGAAGATTTCGCGAACAATTACGAATTTCGAAATCTTAAAGGGAAAATAATACGTTTGATGACTGAAAAAATCGGCAGTTAATATATATATGTATGTAAGGATAATTAAATTAGATTAAAAATTAAATTCCCTATCTAGCACTTCACTTTTATTTTCTCCTCACCACCTCAAGTATCAAACTAATCACCCTTTTATTTCTTCCGAACATATGGCCTAGCCAATAAACATGTCCAATTCCAGATCGTTATATTTAATAGCCCTATATGTCAGCATTAACTTTCAAGAGCACTCATGAACACCGCGATCGGTGTTTTAAGTGTTTAACTCACTTAAGATTTTCGGTGGCGTTCTTTTTTCTCTGCATCGTGCGTCAGAGATGTACTCATTCTAGAATAAAGACCTTTTTTAAAACTAAGTCCGTTTCTGACTCCAAAATCATGTCATATATATATATATATTGGTGAAATTTCTAACAAGACATGAATGCCAATGAAGAAGGAATAATTAAATTAGTAAATTTTCAACAAAAAAAAAATTCATTTTATATATTTTGTTTTAGAACCTGCAGAATATAGCTGGTAAACATAACAGGAAAAATGTGATGATCGTAATCTTTCTTCTCCATTAAAGAATTTATAATTTTTATACAAGACGATGAAATAAATATTTCTGAATCTACAGTATATTAGAAATCACTAGGATGCATAGATCTCAGAAATATTTGCCTAATAATTGCAACTCATTTGTATTGATAAAAATCTTTTTCACATCAACACTTTTACATTTAGTTACAATACATTCAAATATTACCAATAAAAAAAAGCATTGTAAAATTATATGAATGAAAATATTTCAGAAATTTTGCAATTCCGGTCAGATTGTATAAAGTGAAAATGACTTATTCTTTTCATGAAGCATTTTCACAAATGTTATTCTCGTCGAACATTTTACAAAAACTTATAACTCACAATAATTTGTTCTTTATATATAAAATTTCTTTTCAAATGTATATGTAGAGAACTATTCTCAATTAAATATATTGTATTATACCATGCAAGAAAGTATTTTTTTAAATTGAACTTTGCTCTCTATCTTTCCGCATAATCTTAATGTAAGATGTTCCTTAAAGTAAGTTTAACGTTAAGTAACGTAAAGTAAGATGAGTATATATATATATAATAGGTAAGATGATCCTTCAAAATGTAGGGATAAATAATTGTTAATTAAATGAATAAACTAAATTTCGATGTTAAATATAAATAAAAAAGCAGTAAGGTGTCTAATATTTCGAAATATTAATCTATTTGTAGTGGTTATTATATATGTATATTAAGGTGACCAATTTTTTTACAATGGGGAAACACGCGCGAAAAATTAAAGAAAAAGTTGCAACGTAAATATATATATGAAACATTTTATTAATTCAAATAAAAATACACTAATTACGCTTGCATTCCTTTTAAATATTTACTGAAACGAGTATTTTCCCATTGAATTTTTTTTTTTCAATATATCATTTTCTAATACATGGGAAATTTCGGATAAAAATATATCCTTTATATTGAGCTTTACAGTAAGTGCTAAAAGTATAAATCTTGATTTCTCACTTGTCCAAAAATCATTACCAACTGAAAAAACCCTTTCAATTTCTTCATTAGTTCCAGGTCCGCACAACGTAAATTCAACAGGAATAACTAAATTATCATATGGAAAGTGTTCAATTTTGAAATGGTTAAATATTTCCACCCAACGTTTATCAATTTCAGCATGCTGATTTACCAATTCTTCCAATTTATTAGAATTTAAATATACATTCAATCTTATAATTTACTCAAACAGATAATTGTCATCCATTTTAATATCAGGCATTTCTTTCAATAAAAACTCAACACAATTTTCTATATCTGTCCAATTTACTTGCGATGGTCAAGAAACACCATTAAAAACTGTTATTTCCGTGATATTTGTTTCAGACCATTCTTCGACATATTGGAAACATGTTCGATTCATCTCTGAATGAAGATTAACAGATCAATTTCAAAATATTGAATAGGAGGACACTTTTCGAGGAAGGACAGAACCTATAAAAGGTGGACTGTCCTCCCTAAAGGAGGACGATTGGTCACCTTATATATAGCAGTAAATAAATTAAAAAGAAAACTAATAAATCCTTAAGATCAAACCGAAAGAACCAAGAACATGGAACCATGACAAACCAAAAGAGAAATTTAGCTAGAGTGGAAAAAACTATTATGATTTCCCGAGCTGTCACTGGTTTAGGACAGTGAAACAGGGTTAAACAGTGTTTTGTGAGATCTCAACCTTCCCCTACAGCGGAAATTTTCGACATAGTAGCACAGGAGATAAACCAAGGCATAGGTGGGTGAATATAACAGCAATAGAATAGAATTGGAATATTAAATTACTATAGGAATCAGGGAGAAATAGACAAATATAAATATGTAAACAAAAAATATTATTTGTAAAAGAGGATAAAAATGATTATAACCATAATTAAAAATAATGTAAATGAGCAAAGAAACTAGAATCTTACCCGATGTAGACAGATTCCATGAGTGTACTGACTCAATGCACAAAAAAACAGCATAACTAAGAATAGCGCCATCTATATATATTTTAGTAACTATATATATATATATATATATATAGGGATGGCCACTCTTAGTCACACAGTACGCCCAAATAGAAAATCATAGCAATTTTGATTAAAATAAAACAGTTCAGAAGATAAATTGGCTAGTTTATTAGTGCAAGAGCTATATTTAGCCAAGATGTATCAAGCCCTCATTAACATACAAAAAGGTATATGTGTGATAAATATCACCTAAAAAAACTTTAAATAAAAGCGAAATTATTAAAGAAAATAGAAAAAAGTTACGAATTTTAAAATACTTAGAAATAAAATTTAAAGCTCAAAGCAATAGTTTTCAGTATGGACTTAAAAGATCCCCGCGCGTATAACTTAGTGTTGTAAATAATCTATGGAAGACAAGCACTTGGGCACTAAAGTGTAGATTAGGTGGAGATTGAAAGATGTCATTTCTTTTGGCACAGAATTCGGTCGCCAAGCTACAAATTACACAGTCTGCAGAATGAATTCGTTATCTCACCATGATATCTATATAAATATCGCCAAATTCAAATCCCCCCATCTGCACTTTTAATCGAGGAAAAAGTTCAGAAGAACCTTCCCAATACATCAAAGGACTTTATAATGGGACATATGAAACCATTAACTATATTTAATTTTGATTGCAAAACACAGAAATATACCAAATGGTTATAATTAAAGTTACACTATTCAGAGGCCTGTAAAACCCTTTCTGCTTTTCGGATTTTGATGAAACTTGGAATATAAGCTATATGGACCATGTGGAAAAGGTTTCTGCAATAAAAAAAAAGTTCAAATTTTGAACACCAGGAGGAAATGTGGTGACCAAATGATATGTTAGAATCGTTAAAATTTATTGAATAACAGAATATGCTCAGTATGTGCTCCACTGACATCAAAAACGTGTTGAAAGCGCATTATAGCGTTTTCAATGGAAGCGCAAAGCAACTCAGGAGGGATTTCTCAGTTATATGGCGTATAATGCTAGCTTTCAAATCAGGTAAAGTCCTAATTCCTCCGGTCCTATGCCACGGTCTTTTAGAAATCCCCACAAGTAAAAATCACAGGGATTTAAGTCGGGAGAACGAGAAGGCCATCATCTGGAAAATGTCTGGATATTACACGATTATCGCAAAGTTAGAACTAAGCAGTGCTTTGACTTAACGACCAATGTGAGGAGTTGCTCCATCTTGCATAAAGATAGTGGTTTGCAAACATCGTCGTTCCTGTAAAGCAGGAATGACCTGTTGCTGAAGATGTTCACTGTACCGTGGACACGAGACAGAGCATCTTTTAGGACCTTGTGAGTGAGTTTCAAGGAAAAAAGGTCCGAGGATAAACTCAGCAGTAAATCCACACCAATGAGTCACGTAATCAGAATGCAATGGCTGTTGATGCAGGATATTTGGAGTTGAAGTACCCCATATGCGCAATTTTGAGTATCCACAACCCCATCTAAATAAAAGTGTGCCTCATTTTACCATAAATTTTCCAAGGCCACGCATCAACTTCCATTCTCGCCAAAAATCGGCAAGCAAATTCTCGACGTGTTTTCTGATCTTGAGGTTTCAGTGTTTGCATCACGTGAATCTTATACGGATACCATTTCAAAACTGTATCGCAGAATTTTTCATAGTCAATCACGGGATCTCCAACTCGCGTGACACTGATCGACCACTTGCTGAAGAAAAGATGGAACTGGAGGTACATTCAACCATAGCAATAGTGACTTCTTCAACAGTTTCAGTTCCAACCGGTTTTTGTCCGCTTCCGGGCAGCACACTCAAATTCCCAGTTTCTTCAAATTTCATAATCTTCCTCAAAACCAATCCTCGGTATGAGGCCTTTTCGCAGATCCTTTAAGCGACGATATTCAAGCAGAGCAGCTAAGTGGTTGCTGCCGTTCTGATAAAATAGTTTCACAAAAAAAAGCTCGATTTTTTTGTAAGGGCATGACTGACGATGAAAAACGCACGCTGAATGATTATTTGGCTATGACTGCAAGTGTTTATATTGAGGTTTTACGGATTTGCATAAGGAATATTCGATAAAAGCCACCTGGTGGTCAAAATTTGTACAACTTTTTTTTTTATTGCAGAAACCATTTTCCCATGTATACATTCCAAGTTTCATCAAAATCCGATAACCAGAACAGGTTCTACAGGTCTCTGAATAGTGTAACTCTTTAATTATAGCCACCTGGTACATCCAACTTGCATGCTTACAATTACAAGAACATTTTCAACTGATTTCTTACCTCAGCAGATGGATAGTAAATATATTGCCAGTACCAAGAATCTTTTGGCACATGACCCGGAATCAGATGATGTTCCGGTACGAAGGGGAAGAATCTTCCGCGGCCAAGACTATCTCTGGAATCACCGGCAGTAACACCGACACTTTCCAGGCATTTTCCCATCTCCACGTCCTCAGCACCTCCATCATCAGCCCTGCATTTATCTTTGTCAGGAAGTGCTTGTTCAATAAATCTCTTGAGCGACTCGCGACTCAAAACGTATCCGGCGCCTCCACTCATGTAACCCTGCTTGACGTACATCTTGAACTTACATCCGAAATATATTGGATCATCCGGACTGTGAGATTGAAGCATATACCTAGAATTTAAAAAAAATTATTATATTAGTGCCATGGAGATTTCAATAAATATCGCATGATAAATAGGAATTGTGTTACACGAGGTTTAAGTTTATTAATAAAAAAAAAATTAGTGAATAAGAATATATATATATAATCTTATTCGTAGTAAATAATAAATTAAAAAATTAAAAAAAGCACACACATTTTATACAAAATAAGCATGTATCTTAAAATTGAAAAACTAATTTAATAGTCATCATTGTTTTTAGAAAAATATATTTCACACAAGTTATTTATTTATATATAAATGGCTAGATGCCGCGAACCCGTTTGAAATTTCTTCACTATCCTGTATGGAATTCTTACAGTTTTGTTTCGGTTGTTTTTCTAAATGAAAAATAAAATTCGTCTTTACTTACTCACTACGCCGCAACAAATTTAATTATATTAGTCTAAAATGAATTGATTGCTATAGCATTTTAGAGGTACAGAATACTCACACGATTAAATTATTTAACTTTAAATGTTATTAACAAACATTCACACAAACTATTTTCGAAACTAAAATTTTTAACTGCGTGGTAAATAGACACTAAATATAAAAAAGGAAATAAACGCATTTGTAACTCAAAATTGTGATGCTAGTTGAGATTTGATTATTGTTAACTGTTAATCAATTTAACCTACAATAGAAATATTTTGAACACAAAATCTAATTAATTTCCTAGTGATTCTCCCTTTAAGGAAAATAAAAATTTATCCAGCAAAAAAATCTTCAGAGTTAAATTTGTAATTTATTGTGATTTTTTCTATTTAAACACAAATTATTAACACGATTTTTTATTTCCTTAAAACTATTTGGCATAGAAACGGCAAAAGGGACAGAAGTTACGGAGTTCTAATCCAAATGGAGAGGTACGAATCTTAGAAATAAAAAGAAAAACTTACAAAAATGTGTTTTACTTAAAAAGAAAAAAAGATGATGGAAATGAAGAAATAATAATCATGCTGCGTAATTCGCTTGTTAAATCTGTGATAAGCGGAAGTTGCTCATCTTAGATGGTCAGTGTCCATTTTCGGCATCGAAATTAATGAAAATCCAATTTTATTTGAAGTGGGAAAAACTAACTTGAAAAAATAAAAGAAAAAATGAACAAAATGTACTTTGTGAAGCAAATTTTTAAACTAAAAAAGCATACCTATTTTTGGAAACTAGATACAAATTCAAACATCAGACAGTATTCAAATCAGATTTTTGAGTGAAAGAATGCATTCAATAAAAGTCGAATTTCAGAATATTTGATAAAAATCTATGCATTATAATTTTGTTTTTGTTGTTTATTTAGAATAAAAAATATGCCCATATAGCAAATAATAAATTCAAAGTAAGAATCAAACGATATATATATATATACACGCGCGCGCACACACACATACATACACACACACAAAAGTCGCCCATCCAGTATAGTGGTTAGCGACGCTGACTGCTGTGACGCAGGGCTTGTCTCAGAATCCTGGAGAAGACATGGATATTTGTAAATGTATAGTAGCCTTTGCGGCATCGGGCTACTCTAAATAGCCGTCGAGCCGCAGGTCCTTTTAAGAGGTTGGTGGAAGGGGAAGAGAGATGGGAAGCTCCTGACCACCCCTCGGTATTCTCCCTCAAAATTGGGGTGGAACCGAGCCAAAACGTACGTCACCTGTATGGTGTTCAAAATTACGGTTAACGACAGGCGTATATTGCCGCGAAGAATTTCGTGGGCCTTGATCTGACATCATCAGACAAGTAGCATTAGTAAACAACAACACACAAACATAAAATATAAATGTATCAATCTAAAATAATAATATTCGTATTCGTCGACAAATACATTTCTTAATGCATAAAAATAATTACAAATATATAACTATCACTTGAATAACAAGACAAATGAAAACACTTTAAAATAGTAGCATTTAAGCTTGGGGTAGAAATTGGACCAACTGAACTCAAGCAATTCTCATCGAAGATGAGAACAGAATCGACATTAATATTAATGGCTGAAAGGGAATTATATTTTATTATTAATTTCCATTGCGAATCCGATTTTTTCTTTTCTTTTTCAACATTTGTTTATACGTTTAGAAAAAGGCAGCAGTTTTAAACTTCTGATTGAAAATTTCTGAGTTAAAGGAGTTAAAATTACGTCCTATAATGATAAATGAGTGTCTCGAAACATTTGGTGATAAAGAAAGCTTTCTACTTTAAAGCTTTTAAAAACTCTATATATATCTTTACTAGAGAGATAGAAATCATTTGAACATCAAAGATATGGGAAACAGAGTTCAGAACTTAAAAATATGGTTGCTGCAGTATTATAAACATTGCTGACTTAGTAACAGCTTTTAATGATTTATATAGAAGTGTGGTTTAACCAGTTTTGCAACAAGCCGAATTTTCCCTTTCTGTTTATAATACTGAGCGAAATCCTATATAAAATAATGAATAGAATTTCTATAATCCATTAAAAAAAAAAAGAAATTTGTTTAAAGTGGCAATAAAAAATGCATAGTCCACGAAGAATTTGTGTACAATAAACAAATTATTCCTAGATTCTGGTATCCAAATACAATATTTTTAAATTGATAACTTTATTAGAATAACAATAAATAAATAATACTTTTTTATTTTTTTTTTTCTGCTATATATATCACAAAAAATCAAAAAAGTAAAACATTTGTTATTCCAATAAATTCATTAACTTAAAAATGTTTTGTTGTATATATAATCATTATACATTACTAAATAAAATTTTCATTACGTTGGAACGTGAATTTAGTCCAATAATAGTTTAGTTTTTTAATAGAAATATGACTTGTTTGCAATCATTTTAAATATTAACAATGCAAATTAATAGGTTTGAAAAATACCTTTTAACAAAAGGACATTATAAAAAACCCCAAAACTTTTAGAAGTACTTAAAAAACCAGAAAAAATTAGGAATACTTTTCAAACAGGGTTTATAGCATTCCCTTTACGAAATTGGTACCCCAAATTTTTTTACACAAATTTTTTTCCCGAACTAATAACATGCAAAAAGGGCCGTTTTAAAAGAAAAAAAAATTATGTAAAAACTTTTACATATCAAAAAAGAAAGTTTTTAAAACTTTTTCCCCCGCTTTTTAAATTCCAAACCCAGTTTTAAAAAGGGGAGGAGTTGGGGAGCACCAGAACCCCCTGAATCTAGACACCGGGATTTGTTTTTTATAAGATATGTAATTCTTAACAGATGTTAACCATTATTGATTGCATTGCAGCAGAAGGGACTTTATAACGTTAAAAAAATTTTTGGGGTTTTTGGGTTAAGATTTTACAACGCAGATCATAAATTTTTTAAGATGTTCAAAATTAAATAAAAAAAAAAGCATGAACTTTTGGGAAAGCCAAAAAAAATTTTTAATGTCATTTTTTTAAAAAAAACCCTTTCGTAAATATTTTTAGTAATTTAACGGCGTAAAAAAAAACATTTTTTGTTAAATAAACCTTAAATTTATTTGAATTTTTTTTTTGATTTTATAATGTATATTGTGGTTTTATTTATTACATCCAACACAGTACACAACGTTTTCCCTTGTTTTACAAAAAAAAAAATTTTGATCTATTTTGTTTAAAATTTAAATAATCCCAAATACCCCAACGATAAGAAAGAATTTGAATTGTTTTTAAAACCCCTTTTAAGTACAAAGGAGTTTAAAAAAAAAAAGGGTTTTGGGGAAAACTAATTTAGTTTACCATTGACAGAAAAAAACCCTTTTATTAAGTTTTCCTAAAACAGGATGGTTAAAATTGAACTTCTGTTATAAAAAGCATCCAACAGCTAAGACATAAGTGATTTTTACAAAAGTTGGTACAGGGACTATCCCTGGGGCATTAAGTCGATCGCCGAAAATTTTTGGGGGTGATCGCCTGTGGTTTAAGCAGTTATTAATTATAAAGGGTTTTAAAGATTTTTTGACAGTATGAAAGAAAAAAGCCTTTACTGACTATAACTACGAGAAGAATTTTAGATGAAAATTTTTTTATGTTTTATTTTAAAGGGTTTTTGAATTGTTTAAATAAATGCATCACATTTGATTTTTTTATATTTGGTTTTTATATTATTTTTTTTTATCATGCGTTTTGCTTTGAACGGGGTTTTTAAAAAAGGTGTGGGGCGGTTTTTTTTTTTTTATTTATGGGATATATTTCTGTATTTTTTTAAATTTAATTAAAAATATTATAGATTTTTTCACCCTCACCACAAAAATGTGGGACCGCGACCCCGAAAAAAAAGTACCCCAAAATTGGAAAAGTTTGCCCCCCCTGCCCATACAAAGATGTCTTCGGAAATTTTTTAAAATAATAATAATAAATGTTAGTTAGATGGTTGCATGAAAAAACAAATTTTTCAAAGGGCATGGTCTTCACGGAATACCTGAAACCTGGAAAAGCATAAGAGATCTGTCGATTTTAAAGAAGAAAAGTTTTGTTTTTCAGCGTTTTTGATTAAGAAATCACTTAAAGGTTTTATCCTGAAGGTGTTTCAACGTAGACCAACTTGAAGAACTTTTTATCCCCAGGGTGAAACATCAAACCCAGTAATGACCCATTGCACACCGTTCGTCGTATTAAAAGATAAACATGTACACGGGGGGCAATATTCAGCAATTTTCATAACACCATCCCAAAACATAGCAAGCAACATTCCATTTTTGTGATTTAGGGTCCTAATGGTACAAATATTTTCGACTAATTAAATTTATTTTTTTTAATTCATAAAAACCCAAAAACCCCGGACCAATATGGTTCGATGACAAGGGATGATGAAAAACGATCAAAAATGTTGAAATTGTTTATTCCGGGATCATTTCCGGTTGTTTTTTTAGTGGTTGACCCAAAGGGACGTTTATTGATTGAGTGGCTTTTTTTATGGACTTGGCAAAGAAATTTTTTTTTGGAGGGTTTTATATATATATAGGTTTTTCTTACAAACAAGAGATAACATCCAAAAAAACACAATTTTCCCCAAAAAACCCCCCAAACAATCACAACAAACAAATATATATTTGAACATTTTTTTAAAAAAATTTAAACTAAAAACATTTTTTTAAAAAAACCCAACAAAAGCATTTTTCTCGCCCTTTCAAACTCGCCCCTTTAGCCAATTGTTCAATTTTTTGACAGTTTTTGAGTCCTTGTTTACAACAAAAGGGTTTTTCCATGGGGATAGAGGACGCAACACCCGGTAAAAACGATGATTTTCAAATAGAATGCCACCCCAAACATTTTAAACCATTTTTTTTCCCCTTTAATTTGAAATTCCTTGAACGCATCACATGTATATAATTCACAAAAAATTTGGTAAAACCACCAACCCTCTTAGCAGCAGGATGCGGTGGGGAAGGGAGCCCTTTTCATTCCGCCTGTTAAGGGGACACCAATGGAAAGTTAAAACCCCAGATTTTTTCCCAAAACTTTTAAGAAAAATTTTATTATGAATTACATTTCAAAAATTAAAAAAAAAAATTAAAAATTTCCCCTGTTATTAGAAATTGCAAGTTTAGATTGGGGATATCTTCCTTTAAAGTAAGATTTTTATCAGTTATTTTTTAAATTTAACTTTTTGTTTTAAATTATACAATTTATTTTTTTTAACTCTTTTAACCCTTTTGGTAGATTCATTTAAAAACCCTTTTAAATCATTTTTTTACATCGAAAAAAATACCCAAGAAAAATTAACGTCTGGGAAATTTTCCCAAATGAGAATTTAAAAAATATAAAAAAAAAATTTTGAAGAAGTGGGTTTAAAAATTTTTGTAGATAAAAAAAAAATTTTCCCCACACAGAAACAATGAACATCAAAAAGATTTTTTTTTAAATTAAAATTTAAAAATGCAATGGGTTTTTAAACCCCATTTTTTTAAATCACGAAAAGGGATAAAAAAACAGAATAATCAAGCGCTCATTACAAATAACGGGTTTCAACTATATGGGTAACCCCAAAAAGGGGGGCACATGGGGATTTTCCCCCAAAAATCCGTACTTAAATGTCCTTAAAACCATCCTATTTATCACCTGTCTGTAATATTATCTTTAAAAAGGGGCATTGCAAATAAATCAAAAAAGAAAGGAAGAAAAAAGAAAAAAAATCCTAGTATGTAATTGAAAAAAAGCCGGAACTGATTTTTTTTTTTTATTACATCAAGTAATATTTTTTATAACATTGGGTAAAAAAATATTAAAAAGGACATTTTAAAATTTCACGCGGAGAATATTTATTTTTTTTTATACTTACTTTAATTTTATGCATTTTATTTTTAACAGCTTATTTTTTTAAACTTTTTATATTTAATTTACCTCTTTTGATTTGAAGTTTTTAAGTCATCAAAATCTTTTTCAAAAGTGAAAAACACAATTAATCTAACTTTAAAACATAATTTTTTTTGGAGGAAAAAAAAATTCAAAAAAAAAATTTTATTAATTACTTAAGAAATAAACTTAGTTTTCCAAAAAAAATTTTAAGTCTCACAAAAAAAGTAAGGGAAAAAAAAAATTTTACAGAAAAAAATTTTTTAAAAAAATTGACTTTTTATAAATACATACAATAATGAAAAAAAAAAATACATTTTTTTTTTGTGCTTATTCCCAATATTATAAGGACGATTTATTCTAAAAAAAAATTAGCTCCAAAAATAGACTAAAAAAATAGTTAACTTTTAATTTTTAATCCATGGATAAACTCAAGGCAAAAAATACTTTAAAAAATCTATCATAAATCTTAGCCAACATAATTCATTTGATCTCGCACTCAGTGAGCAAAATAGAGAATTTAGAAAAGGGGACAAACTATGCAGAATTGTTAACCGCATCGAAGAAAAACATTTTTTCACCCTTTCCAAACAAAAATGTTTTCTGCGTTTTTACCCCCAAAAGGGTTCTTGGGTCTTTTTCGTAAGATTTAGGTTTTTAAAAAACAAAAAAAATTTTATTTCCATATCCCAAAAAAATAACCAAAAATTTTTTTTTTGTCCCAAAAAAATATGAATTGGAAAAATTTTAATTTTTAAATTCAGATGGGTCAATAGAATTTTTTCTCAACATAATTTAAAAATTTTTTAGCCATTATTTTTCCTGGAAAAAAACACAAACAAATAATAAATTTAATTTTTTAAATTTTCCCCGCCTTTCTAATGAAAGTAAAATGGGCATAATGTTTCAAATAAAAAAGTTTTGTGAGAATTTAATGTTTCAAAAAAAAAAAATTTAAAATAAAGGGCCCCAAAACAAATTTTTTTCCTAAAAAAGAAAAATTTCTTCCGTTTAACACGAAAACAAAACGAAAAAAGTATTTTTTATTAAAAATCATCCCTTCCAAAAGAAGATGTTATTTTGTGTATTCAAGAAAAAACTTATACTTACATTGAATCTCCATCCCGTTGTAGTCGATACATTTCCTGGATGCGAAAATCGTAGGACGAATGTCATAATGGAGGTGAAAAGACCCCCTTGTTCGGGTACCTGGCAATTTTAACACAGAAAATTTTACATCCAATGAGAGTTTAAAATTTGTTTTAAATTTTAGAGTAAAAATTTTTAACGAGAGCCGCCACTAGATGGTGCCACCATAAAATGGCTCTCACATCATGGGACTTGATGTATCTGTAAAGGTTTTTTTCCAAAGCCATTGGGAAAAAAAAAGAAAACATTAATCACCTCTTTAAAAGTGTAACTAGTGATGTTAAATGCCGCCATGAAACTAAAAAAAATAAGTATATTCTAAAAAAAATAAACAAAAAAAAAAGGGTGGACTCATTTTCTGTTTGTAATTTTTTTTTTAAAGTGTCTGTTTCTTGATGCCCAGGCAAAATTAAAACCGATACGGGTTGTCTCAACTCGGTGCCCCCAAAAAAAAAAACTGGGGTAAAAATTCCTGCGGCGTTTGGGACCCCCCAAGGGGCCGCACTAAAAGTGATACCAATTCCAGGATGACAAGGGTCTGAAATGGTTAAGACCAGAAAGCCCATTAAAAAAAAAAAATTTTCCCATATAAATAACCTAAAAAAAAGTTTACCTTCACGCAAAACAAATTAAAATAAGAAAAAAAATTGCCGAAGGGGAATGTGTTAAATCTGCGAGGCTCAAAGTGTCCCCTTTAAAGGTACTGAAATTTTTGGGGGCAACTAGATTCCGTCAACTGACCGTAATTCAAAGTTTTGTTGTGATAGCCCCCGATCGGCGGGATCAGGCCCCCGCCCTCATGGAAAAAGGGTGGACGCCTGTCGTTTGCCGTAACTGAGCACCATAATGACAAACAATTTGGGGCACCCCCCCCCCCCTTTTGAGGGGGAACACTCTGGGTGGCGAGGCCTCCCACCTCTTCCCCCTTTCCCCCAACCCGGGGGGACTTGGGGCTCATGGGGATTTAGAGTACCCCCCTGCCCGCAGGCCTATACATTTACAACATCCATTCTTCCGGCGAACTCAGTCCTAGGGACAGCAGTCAGGGCGTAACCACATACGAATTAAGTCCATCAACGAAAACTTCGAGATACTTTGAGTAAGATTTTAATAAAAATCAATACATATAAAAAATACATTGATTGAAATAGATTATGGGAAATTTACATTAAACAAATACAAAATTATTAAATGTAACTTACATTTATTAACATGTAACTGAACCAAAGCAAATCTTTTATTAATAAATAAAAAAGATCAAAAATAAAAAAAATACTGAAAACTGTAGACGAAGAGAAAGTCCCGAGGGTTTAGTGATACTATAGAAACGATTTCTTTTCACTTTCCCCTGGGGAAGAATAAAAAAAAAGATTCCTCGTTTTCAAAAATTAAGAATAAATACAAAAAATAGTAACTGTTTTTATTTAAAGTGATTTTATAACTTTTGCTTCCATAGTTTTTTCGTGATTACTCAGACGAATAAGGACATAGGGCCAGTTTCAAACTGTGGGGCATGATAAACCCCACTGGGGATTAATGAAAAGACCAAACAAAATATTTTAAATAATTTTAATTTATCAAAAGGGAAACAAAAAAAAAAAATTCTTGACCAAAAAAAAAA
>BMAV01017539.1:168488-197807 GCA_019973955.1 Trichonephila inaurata madagascariensis | reverse complement strand
CTCAAATTTAATACAAAAATAATAATAATAATTTAATTTTGAAATGTGTCGATTTTGAATTGCTTGAAAATATTTTGAAGCGTTTTCACAAAATGAGTTCAAATATTGCAATTTTTACTGTAGAAATAATGGCTGAACATAATTTTTAAATAGAAATAGACTTTTTTATGTTTTATGACAGTATATAAGTATTTAATTTTACATGAATTTGATAGTATATAAATATTTAATTTTACTTTGTTCATTTTTTCAATTCCATCATATAAAACTGCTAAATTGTTACTGTTTACAATATTGTTAGATTTTTTTATATTGTTTTCAGTTAAAAACTTAATAATTTTGGACGCAAATAAAATATTCTAAGTTTAGCTGTATGAATAAGAGAAATACAGTAGTGAGTCACAAAAACTCGGCCTAATGTTGGCCAAAGGGTAGCCGAGTTTGTATCATCGAGAATCAGGGTTCTTTTTAACTGTTGTTCTATTGAAAACTTTCTCCCGAAAAAGACTTGACTTATGCAAGTGAGTGGTTCTATTTAAGCTTTGACTTTTAGGTACGCAAAGTTAGTTGAGAGCTAGTTGAGAGTTAGTAGACGAGTAATTTCTGGATAATCAATTATTGCTAATTGGCAAATACTTTTAGGATAGAGTTTAATGATAAAGACCGGAGGTCGTAAAACAAATAAAAGAATTACGGCGAATTAGACCCTCGAAGTCCAAAGTGTCCCAAGAGTAAGTGAATTAGATTATACTCAAATATTAAGTATCCTTTTTGCCGTGTGAGTGCTGTGCATTTTCTACCCTGAATTGTCTGATTTAAGTTAGTGAGAAATAATAAAGAAGAATTTGAACTAGTCACGGCTGATCTTTACTCGAACTCCAAACACCAATAACCTTAAAGAGAACTTTACAACTTTACTAGAAAAAAAAATGGCTTTAGAATGGTTAACAAAATTAATTTTCTTCCAAATCAATTGTGTTTTGTTTAAATAATTTTTCTAATATGACATTAATATGCAAGTTGTATAATTACCATTAACTTTCATATTGTATGGAATGTTCTCAAACTTTTAGTATTAGCGCCCAATCATCAGTAATATTTTTCATCGCCCCCATCCCTCCATACAATTACAAAAGTATTGTTCATTTTATATACGCGCTAAGGCTACAAACGACTCTCTTTCCCCCGGCGTATATAAACGTCTCACTCAGCCAAAGCGTTAATTTCATCGGGCAAAATATACGTCTTCCGAAGTAAATCTTTTCTTGCACTGTCATTCATAAAAATTTAAAATAAAAGGACTTGAAATGGTTGCAAAAGGGTTTACTTATTTCAGAGGATTTGTTATTTATTCCTTTCTACCTTCCCCCCCAATAAACCCCGGGGGAAAAACGGTAGTTAAATTTTAATACGTATCTTTAATCAAGACGAAATTTAAATTTTAAACTATTCAAATTATCAAGAGAAGTGTTAATTTTGTATATAATTTTATTTATGAAAGCACATGGAGTCAATGGGTTTAAAACTCATTCTTAACTTAGTATTCCTAAATTTTGTAAAAAATTTGTGTGCAGCACTAATATATTTATAAGTATGTTTATTAAGGTAAATGTGTATTTATTTCTTTTTTTCATAATGCATTTTTTTTGTTTACTTCCAGTAAATTAATAATTTTTAAAAATCTTTTTTTTGACTTTTCAAAATCTCCGGCCCCCCGGGGGTCCCACAGTTAGAAAAACATTGTTGTATAGTTATTAATTATCTTTCAGGCTTATCAGCACACCTTAAGGTTGTTTTCGCCATATGTACGAGAGTGTGAACTTGACGCGAAGCACATTTTTAGACAGAAAAAAATGCCTCAATTTTTATAAAAAAATGTAATTGTAACTCATGCATTTGTTTAGTGTAATATAGTGTTTTTAAAATTTCAAAATATTTCATAAATAATTAGTTTTTCATTTTAACATGTGAAGGGATAGCTCATTTAGCATTACGGTACTTTGAAAAAAAAAATGCAAAACACATTTTATAAAAGAAAAAAATGTGTCAACTCGGATAAAAATGAGTAGTGTGATAAAATAAGTGGTTCTCTACAGGATAGGGAAGCCAGAATATAATATTAATGTTTGAGTACTTTTATATCTGAAAAAATATTCCGAATTTGGCCCCTATTCTTTAACATTAGCCGAAGATAGCCTTAAGATAAATTTTTTTCTCATTTCGCACTTAGATAACTTTGTCCCCCTTGCAGCATTTTCAAATAAATCGTGGATCACAAAATCAAAATCTGCATTTTTGCTTCTCAGGCAATGTTTTCACGGAATACTAACCTATGTGTTTGTATTGTAATGATTCTGTGTGTGTGATTCTGCTAATTTTTTCGGGTGGGGTCATGTAATTTCTTAACAGACACTTTGTTTGATTTACAGAAAACTGAACAGATTTTAATAAAAATTCAATTAAATTTTAAAAGTGCGATTAGTAGAGTAAGTGTTTCAAAATTAGTTTTATATAAGGTAATTCGGGGGAAGATGCCATTTGTTAGTAGTATTTTTATGAGTCGGTAGATGACAACTTTGAGTCGCTTGAGTGAAGAGCCTGGTCCGACATTAAGCGTGGCTTGTGAATTTATTTGAGTTAATCGTCTTTAATGGCTTTATTTTTAGATCTTGTGAGCATTTAAAGTGGGGAGTACAACTTTAATAATATTCCGTTCCTCATATTTAAAGTTCACAAACGTGCTTGTTATTTTAAATAAGATATTAGCAATGTGAGTGAGTTACGCAAAATGTTACACATACGATGCATGTAGAAATGGCCATAACACTGCAGCAATAAGGAAATAAGCGTGTGTGGCATCTGCTCCCTATACTTGGGGAACACGCCACATGGTTCAGAAATAAATGAAATGAACTTTAATTTTTTTTTTCATTTTATAACACTGTATATTATCGCATAAAATATAGCTGCAATTAATAATTATGCTGTTAGGATGGCACAGGAGATCTCCATAGGACGAAGATGGGCATGACTGAAGTCGATTACTACTTCAGCCTGCTGTAGACCACTCTACAGGAAAATTCGTTTTTAGCAAACTAATTACGAAAGAATTTAATTTTGTTTTGTTTTTCTATACTTATTATTATTTCTCATTTAATTTGGCAATGTTTGTCTTATTTTTTTTTTAATTTACTGTGGTGTTGTTGCATTTTACTCCATGACTAGTGGCATTTTCCCCATATATATGGGGAAGATGCCATAATTAAATGGATTGCTTTAACATTAAATTTCTTATTTATTTTCATACTAAGAAGAGAATTAATTTTATACATAAACAATTAAATATTGAAAAATGAAGTGTATTTTTTTCCATGGTCTTGTTATTTCAATTTCCAATGTAGTAATCGAAAATTCCTTAGATGTGGCATTTTCCCAAATTTATCTTGTTATTTTTTCCTCATGAGGCTGCGGATTGGTTATTACCAACAGAACTAGTACATTCCCTAGGAGCTGGTACCACTTTTTAGTGTGGCATCATATAGATCAAGGGTACTCAACCTTTTTTTCTGCTGGGACGCATACATATGTCAGCTATTTCACGCGGGCAACAACATGAGGATAAATGGGGAGGAGGTGTGAGAAATGCATTAAGACCAAGGTAATAATGGAAATTTAAAATGTTGAAAATTGATCAAAATATTACAACTCCTGTTTTGCCTTTTTTTAATTATTATTTTTTATTTTTGTCACTAGCACTAAATTAGAAGCCCTTAAAAACACTCCTGCACAATTTCTGAATCAGTTAACGGTTTCATATGATTACCAATAATATAAAAAACTTCATAGAATGTCTTTGTTACCGTTGTGATATTACCACTCACTGACAAAACACTTTGTTGCTGTTGCGAACATTATTCAAGAAAGCCTATTTATCAACTCTTGAAAAGAGATCTTCTAGGACAGGGGTGGCGAACCTTTATGGATCAACGTGCCATTTTTTCCTAAAGAAGTGTCTAATGTGATGTAGACGTGCCGTCAATAATTTTGACTAGGGATCATTGGGAAAATAATAAAACTAAATATTAAGAACACAAAACTCTTTACATAAAAAAAAATATATTTTGCGCTGTATAGTTGTAAATGTTTTAGTTATGCGTGTAGTTCAAATTAAAGTAACATTAGTGTGAGTTCTGTTGTTGCAAATTGGGAGGGGATGACAAATAATTTATGTTAGGATTCTAAAATGTTACTTTTAGTAGAATGCATGCTCAGTTAGAGTCTTCTGCCAATTTGCATTTAAGCAATAAATTATTTTTGCTGTGGTTCACCTTTTTGACAAGAGAATTTGCGATTTGTTTCAAAATGCCTTTTTACAGACGTTGTTCAACATACCACGATTACAGAACATAAAACACACGTCCCCTTACTAATAATGCCAAATCTCTAGATTCACCAAATTTGAAATTATTTGTTACTTGCCTTTTTTTATTCTTTTGCTGAACTAGCCGTGTTAAATAACACTTAAAAATCGTAAATATATCACAAACAAATTTCAAAACACAGTTGTGTCAATGAAATTGACTATGGTATGCGTAGACAAACTTTGCATCCAAACTTTGCAATTGTTTTCCACGATGTAACTAAGAAAAGATAAGACATAGCCATCCTGTGATAACTATGTCTGGGGTGATTCGCGTAAGCTAGAGGTGTGGGATTATCTAAATGATGAGACATTTTGGATTCTTAACACAACTTTTATTAAGAATAACTTAAATTACTTAATTCTAATTAACAACTTTTTTAAAAAGTGAGAAAAAACCAACAATTAAACTTTAAATTCAAGTCAGATCGGCAACTAGAACACTTATTTTAAATTATAAATAATTTAACTGTCTAATCTAATTTCCCTATACAAAATATTACCTTTTATAGAGTCACCTCTTTCTAGGTTGAAGAAATTCCTATTATGTTAATAGTGGTGAGAAGATTTCAGGCTTTCTTAATCCTTATTAATTAATGATGAGAGCGTATCCTTCTTCCAGAGCTAAAGACGCAACATTTATTTCGAACAATACCGTACTAAGTTATCTCTAGGTTTGCCGTTCTATCTCACCAAACCTTCTATCCTTTTAAAGTATATCTCATTTGCATACTCGTCTTGTTTCTCTTCTTGGTATTGGGTTGGAAAAGTTTTGCCATTAATCGTGGCCGTCAAAGAACTTAGGAGTTATGTTAGAAGAAGAACGCGAGAGACGTCACAAAGACATTAACAAACGAGTGTACGCGCCGCACCACGAACGATCACTCGCGTTTGTTCTTAATACTTCATAGTAAAGTTTGTTATTTTGAATTATAAAATGCAAACCCCATTTTGTCACTGGCGTGCCCAGAATATAGTGTCGCGTGCCATAAATGGCACGCGTGCCAATGGTTCGCCATCCCTGTTCTAGGAAAAGCATCATTGAACGATTCCTGTTTATTGGTATTTTTTAAATACAGCACCTTCGCGACAAATCAAACACTTACTGATCCATGTTTGTTTTTCACTACAAAAGTCATCCTTCCAATTGTCTTCATACCATATATTTTCTTCGGATATTTTTCGTTTGCAAAATTAGTTCCACCTATAAAATTATTGCTACTCTACCGTTGTCTGTTATTACTAACCGTAACCGTTCCAAATAGAAAAATAATATCAATTCGAACCCTATGACACCAACAGCAAAAAGCAAAATTGATACATTTGATTTCATGACAAAGAATTTTTACCAAATGACAAAGAATGGCCACCAAATTTTTAGTATAATGTTTTTAAATAAGAGAATTTCTCAGAGCAACGGGCCGTTCCTTGTGCCACTTAAAAAGACTCGGTGGGCCAAGTTGAGTATCACTGATATAGGTGGATATCAATTGCCACAATGTAATTTTGACACCCAGTTTCCTCCCTAGAGGAAAATAACTGAGCCCTGTTGACGCGAAACAGCGCAAGGAGTTTAATTTTTCCAAGAGCACGCAAGCCAAAAAGGCAATCTAGGGATCTTTAACATGCCGCATAATCAAATGATTTGGACGCTGCCGATTTTCTGCATCATGAAAATCCACCGACTTGGGCCAGGGTCAAATCCGCAAACTTAGGCACACAAAGCCAGCGCCAAACAAACTACACCACCCAGCCGGTTTTAATTTTAGATACTTTTTTTTTAATTTCCAATGGCCAGTGTTACAGAAGACCACTACACCACAAGGGGGTAGGTACAAAAATAAAAACAGACAAAATAAACAAAGTAAGAAAAAAAAATGGTGGGAAAAGTTTATGAACCTAATAAGTCCCTAGCTTGCTAATAAAGATAGCACAAAGAGGAACCCTTTAGAGTCGGGCAGCGGCGAGCAGCATGCATGTCTAGGGATGGCGATCTGAGATCGATTAATCGAAAAATCGATTTTTTTAAATCGATGTGTAGCACTGAATCGATTCAGTGAATCGATATTTCATCTTAGAAAATCGACATTCGCTTTTTTCTGTTTTGGTAAAACCAGAAAATTATTTAAAATTAGATGAATGCACTGGAAAGTCAGGGCTTAAACGTAGAATTTAAACGTTATTTATCGTAGGCAGTTGTGCATCTGAAGTGTGATCCTGTACTTTAACGGCAAGAACAAAAAAAAAAATTATAATCCCGTTCACTCAATAGCCATGATGTATATGAGTGTCGTGGGATCATCTGTTCCTTGTGAGCGCCTTTTTTCGATTGTCGGCAACATCGCAAGTGATGAGCGGAACCACTTATAGATCTCAGTAGACTTGAGAGACTGTTGTTTTAAAAAACTTGATTTTAAAAGCATTGGGAACTATAAGCTATATTATCTTTTTTTCTAAACTTTTTAATGTAACAAATACATTTTGAAAATAAATGTCTTCTTTTATACCTGATACTTTGATATGGTAACAACAAAAATAGTTGTAATTGTCGAATACCCTGAACTAAAAAAATTCCCGATTTTGCCGATAAGAGATCATTTATTATGGTATCTTTCTTGTTTTGAATAAAATGGGTTATATTTTCATTGTAAATGCAGACGTGAGAAAAAAATCAATTTTTTAGAAATCGATCTTTCAGACCTTGATTTTTTTGTCAATCGATTCATCAGGTTTATAAGTGACTTTCTCCTGAAGTCGCTTCCTCATTGTCCTGCCTACCTAAAGGTGTGGGAGGGAATGAAGCATGACCAGAACTCTCCATGATAAAGATAATTTATTATTATTCAATTGTACTAATCAACCCCAAACTAAACTGTAAAAGGAAGTCCTAGAAGTGATATAAAGAAAGCAACGATCCTAATTGAATACGCGCACGTAATCAGATCAGTTTAATCTTAATCAGTCCTAACCTATCAATTCCTAATCCACTAATTTAGTATTATAGCAAAACTCCATCCTAAAGTCACACACACAAGTTGCGCAAACCTTAAATCTCACCTTAGTAACGCTGCATTCAGATGCTCCGCTCCTTCTGCAGTACAATTACCAAACTCTAACATTATATACTCTAACTAATTTGCATATCAGGGTTTCTTCTTGAGAGGGATGGCTGTGAATTAAACGCAATGCTAGCCCAGAGATTTCCCGAGAGGATTAGTTGGTGAAGGTCGCGTTAAGCCCTGCCACAAGATTACGATTTGAATCGATTTAAAAATCGATCTTTTTTTGGAAGGAATCGCCATCCCTACCCATGTTTTCCGAAAATGGCACAGCGTGCAGAAAGGGGCCTGTGCAACATGAGTTCGATGTAGATGTTTCAGAAGACAGTCATGTCCAGTGCTCAGACGAAACTCGGCAACTACTTTACGTCTTGGCCAAATAGGAGATCTTTATTCCACCAGATCTTATTGGAATTTCTCTCAGCGTAGCAATGATAGCGTTTTAGATATACCCACTGAAAAATTGCATGTTATGGGTTTTTTCAATACCTACTATTAGCTCATGCTCTCTATGTATTTATTTATGTATCTTAGTGGAATTTTCAATCGTTAATAAAATACATTTTAAAGCGCTCAGTTGAGCTGAAATTTTATATACATGATTATTTTGGATGACAGTACAGTAATTTAAATATAATTAATAAAATTAATTGATTAAAACTAATTATTCAAAAAATTATAAATACAGCCACGTTGGCATCAGTTTTGGCGATTTAGCGAGCCTTTTGGCGAATTGTGTCAAGACTTGAAAAGTTTTTTCTCACATTTTTAAAGCGCTCGTTTGAGCTGCAATTTTCTATACACTATTGTTTTGGGAAAAAATACGATAATTTAATTATGATTACTTAAAATTAATTGACTAAAACTAATTATTTAAAGAATTACAGATACAGACACGCTTGTTTCATTTTTAGTGACTTTGGTCAAAATTTTAAAAGATTTTTTTTCCTCACGTATTGAAGCATTCAGTTGAACTGAAATCTTATATACACGATTGTTTTGGATGACAATACGATACTTTAATGATAATTAATAAAAATTAATTACCATTTAATGTTGTAATTCTGTCCTTTGTATATACATATTTATATTAATTGTAGCTATTTATTAAAAAGTAGCTAAAATAAAATTTTTCTTTGTTGATCTAAGTAGGAATTGACTTAATTTTTTTTTATATTACTTGTTTTTTCAGATATGCACTAATTTGTCAATGTTCTTATTTCTTAAATCAATGTAAAATACTCAAAAAAGTATAAAAACGGAGATTTTATTTTATGTATCTACTACATTATCATTCTGCAGAAGAGCACTTCTTTTCCGGTTGTAAAGTGTGCAAAAAAATGTGAATAATGAGCAGCAACCAAAAAATATACCAGCACACAAAAAAGTTGTTCGACCTCCGAGGTAATCGAAGCCAACACCAGCAACTATATTACCTATTCCAGCTCCTGAAAAAGAATTCGAAAACATTAGAATACCACAAATTCATTTTACACGACAAATTCTATAGAAAAACTATTTAAAATCATCAAATTCTAGTGAAATATTTTTTTTCTTGAGAGTTGTTAAGGTATCCGACTACGTTCAGAACCGTGATTTTAAAAAAGCGTATGAATGGATAATTTTCAATGATATTTAGTGTCACTTATATATATTAGAATAAACATATAAATTATTTTAAGGGCATTGTCACAAAAACAAATTATTTAAATACAATATTTTGGCAAAAAATTAACTTAGAATAACTTTTTTTCAAAATGTTCTCAAAATGTTTTATAAAAAATGCTTCTATAATAATAATATCTTGTGTGCTTAGATAAAGCAAAGACTTCTCCAAAGAGTCTGAACTAGTATTTTTGAAAAGATCACATTATTTTCAGAGTTCCCACCAATTGAAATAATTATCGGCGTTTTTTTTTCTTAAAATTTCTCCCCTATGTTGTAACAAAATATGGATAAATCCACTTCTAAGTTATATATTTCAAAATTCTAGTTCCGCCTCTGTACAGAGATCTGAGATATATACAGGCAAAATATATTATAACAGAAGCATTTTTCATAAAACGAGAATGTTTTGAAAATGGGTCATTCTATGTTCATTATTTGTCAAAATATTGTACTTAAATAATTTTTTATAGTAATAATATTATTAAAACATTTTTATATACGTTTTCTAATCTAAGTGACACTAAATATCATAAAAATTATCAATTTTTACGGTTTTGCAAAATCACGGTTCTGAACGTAGTCGATTACAGTAATTTAAAATTAAACAGAAATTAAGTAAAGAAATTAAAACAACAGCGACATTATCTCGTTCCATTCGTTTATTTATTCTTTTGTAAACAAAACAAAACTGTTGCCACTCACAAAAAACTTAATGATTTTTATCAGAATAAGAATTAATATTTATTATCAGAAATAAATAAAAATACCGCAAGATGACGTCATTATTTTGAGATTTTCAAGCGTGCAACAAGAATGTTCATTGTCAATGTGGAAATCTTAGAGGTACACATATTAATTTGATCGAATAAGATGTCAAGAATTAAATGACACTACTAATATTTCCTGTATTCTAATGAGCTAAATTCATGTGACATCATAGCCATATGATAATGATAATCACGTGTTTCTAGCCAATCATATCAAAAACTAATGTGACGTCATAGTCGCGCGACAAAAGCAATCGTGTGTTTCCAGCTAATCAGTTCATGCGCTTCGTTGTTGCCAACTTTTGCTCTTTTCAGAAACTTTCTTTTAAAAAGTGCATATTTGTCAATAATAGCGCTCATAGGTAAACAAAATGCATTTAATTTTTTTTTAAAAAAAAGCCTAAAAAGATTTTTTAAAATTTTAAAATTGTTTTGAAGAATCTTTTCTTAAAACTTTGAACAGCTTTACCCACTAATGAAATTTGAAATTTTACTAAGTTTTATAAATAGAAGAAGTACAAACTAGTTAAAAGTCTGTTTTGAATTCAATGGAAAACATGTGTTTACTTTTATCATGTGATCGTCATGAATTGAGCCTATTGGGTTTCAGAAATATTTTCAATATAGTTTAGAAACCTGAAATGGGAGAGAGAAAACAACTATCCTCTTATACTATAAAGAGAGTTAATTTATAGATCTAAGTAACCAGTTCGCGTTGTGTTTTATTGTCTTAGTTAATTTCTTTTGGAATTGAAACACAGCCTTTGCCAATAAAATCATGTTTTGAACTAAATTATGATATTAATTTAATTTTTCATCTCTCTCTCGTACAATTACATTTTATTTTAGTTTACCATTTATGTATAAAACAGTTCTGATACTTGGTGTGTTGTACCATTATATATTGTACAATAATTCTTTATAACGCCAATTACAGCTACTTAATGATGGTAGGTTCAAATTAAGTAATAATTCAACGTAAAAAAAATTGAAATGCAGCTTAAGTGCACACACATACATACCCAGTATCACAAAAATGACTTACGATTTGAAAAAACAAATGAAAGAAAATGAAAGTGATAGAAATATGTGCTGTTTTCTGCATTGGTATCTGGAGAATTTATTCTCCCCAATTTTCAAAATTAATCACAAAGTTCGTCAATAGATGACGCTTCTGACTGGGAAAATTATGAAACAATGTTTTATGTCCGGACGTCAGATTGGTACTTTATATATATATATATATATATATATATTTCACTCAACTTTTTAGTGAGGGCTTTGAAAAGGATTTATTCGTTGTAACAGCGAATATTCCTTGTTTTTTTGCAATGAGATGTGGTTTCCAAATAAACTTCAGTGTTAGAAACAGACTGGCAAACAGTACAAATCCGAAACATTTCGAAGTACAGAGAGTGTCAATGGGGGCCATTTTGGAAATGTTGGTCACCGAATCGCAGCAGTTATTGAGGCAAATATTGCATTCGTTCAGCTGGTAATCCAACAGCAACCACAAATTTCAGTTCACAGTGTAGCTTGTCAGACTGGATTACGACGAATGACTACGCCACAGCTTTCAAATGTTTCCTTACAAGATTCAGACTTACCAACCTTAACTACCAGACTTACAAGTTCTGATGCCATTAATGCGGATCCAATGTTGCTGAGTGAGTGAGTGAATATTAACGTCGCACCGTTCAGTTACACGAGGGCTTTTGGCGACGGACGACGTAATTTTGAACCATGGTCAAGTGACGTGGACGACACCTGAGCTGGTACCCCCTCTCCTAACTACCACACCAACGGGAGGACGTTTCAGCTCTCGACAGATTTAGCGTGCATAGCTGCCCTACACGGCGAGTCTTTAGTGGTACCGGGCTCGAACTCGTGACAAAGCCAGCCACGAACCGATACCTATACCACTCGGCTACCGCGGCCACCCAACGTTGCTGAAACTGGAAACCTACGAAATCCTTGTTTTAAACATTTCGTTCTCCGACGAATCGTATCTTTACCTAGATAATTTCGTCAATAAGCAAAACTGGGGTAATTAGGGAAAAGAAAATCTGCATGTAGCCATCTCTGCAGCCCCTAAAAGTCATAGTTTGGTCCTCTATTTCTTTTAAAGGACTTATTGGATTCTTTTCGGATACCAAACGATTACTGCTGCATACTTGGACCTCCATGAATTTGTGGCCATTTCGAAAGCTTTAGAAGACGGTATTAACTACTCGGGATTCATGCAATACAGTGCCTGACCCAATTGAATGGCGGAAATGTTTGATTTCCTCAGCGAACATTTCGATGATCGTATCATTGCCCTTGACTATAAAAAATGCATACACAAAGTGCCATGGAATGACCTCTCTATTCTCAAGATTTAACGCCATTTGATTTTTTCTTTAAGGTATCCGACTACGTTCGGAACCGTGATTTTAAAAAAGCGCATAAACAGATAATTTTCATGATATTTAATGTCACTTAGATTAGAATAGATGTATAAAATTGTTTTAAGGACATTAGGACAAAAAAACTTTTAATACAAGATTTCGGCAAAAAACTAATTTAGAATAACCTTTTTTCCAAATGTTCTCCTTTTGTAAAAAACGCTTCTATTGTATTAATATTTTGCCTGTATATAGCTCAGACCTCTGTACAGAGACTCAACTAGAATTTTTGAAATGCATAACCCGGAAGTCGGTTTATCCATGTTTTACGAAAACGGAAGGGAGAAATTTTAAGAAAATACGCCGATAATTATTTAAATTGGTGGTAACTCTGAAAATAATGTGTAATTTTTAAAAATTCTAGTTGAGCCTCTGTAGAGAGGTCTGAGCTATATACGAGCAAAATATTATTATAATAGAAGCATTTTTCACAAAAGGAGAACTTTTGGAAAAAAGATTATTCTAAGTTAATATTTTCCCAAAATATTGTATTTAAATAAAAAATTTTGTCAAAATGTCCTTAAAACAATTTTATACATGTGTTATAAATAAGTGACACTAAATATCATGACAATTATCCATTTATGCGCTTTTTTAAAATCACGGTTCCGAACGTAGTTGGATACCTTAATGAGCGTAACAATCCCTAAATGACAGCTGAAATGGAATAATACATTTCTGAGGTATGTCAAACTCTTCCATTTGAAATCTTTGCTAGAGCATCTGAAAATTTTGTCCTCAGACTTTCCATATTATTGCAGCAAACGGTGGTCTTTCCGAAAAAAATTATTTTATTGTTTTCCCGGTCATTCTCTTTTGACGAACTTAGCAGCCAATTTTGAAACTTAATGAGAATAAATTCTCTTGTAACCAAAAAAGAAACACAGCAAACAGTAGACTTCTACCCCCATACGTTTTACTTTACCTTATTTTTCAAATCGTTGGTCATTTTGAGAACATCCGGCATATATGTATATTATAACTATATTTAAGCCTATAATGTTAGTAATAATTTAAGTTTAATCTTTCATCATGATTAAGAAGTGTTGGAAAGCTAAAATCTTATTTTTTTGACAATTTGATATTTTTACATTTTTAAATAGTATAGATTTTAACCTTTCTAAAAATACCTTACTTTAACCTCTAGGACAATTAAAAGCCCTTAAAACCTATTTTTAAACAATCTTTGAAACTGGGCCACGCCCATTTGAATGGCGAAAAATGTAAACAAAGTACTTCCTTTTTGCTTAAAAGTTGAACGTCTGATATAAACCAAAACATGTATTTTTTATTGTAAATTGAGCCTTTTATTTTTTTTTATTTCCTAGCCGATTAGAAAAGTCTCACTGTATACATTAAAATCAATTGATCTCAAAATGTAAATTTTGATGTTCGATGTACCTTTTCTGAGAAATTACTGTTCAATGGTATGTAAATTTTTTTTATGATATATTTATAATAATAGCTAATATAAACTAAACAGAACTTTTTGTAAAAAAAGCTCAAAAATTTATTTTTTACAAATTTTTTACCTTGAAAATGGATCAAATTTTGCTGTTTGATAAAGTATTTTATAAATTATGAAAAAATTCAAAATTAGCCCAAAACTCATTTCAGTATAATGAGAAAGGCGTACTTTAATTGCTTGAAAACTTTCAAGCATGTAGATATAACAGCTTTTGAGAAAAGGTACATCGAAAACAGCCAATTTAACATTGACGTTATAGAGGTTTCTTACTCCCCTTAAGAATTTCTTTAACCCTCTAAGCGGTCTGCACTTAGTCTTGCCATTCTGGAGATGCCTAAAAAATGCACCGCACATATTTTTTTGCTTTCAGGTGGGGTTCTCAAAAGCGGTTGAGTCATATTTTTAAGAATGCGGCTCGGCCGCTTTTGGGAATCTTGCTTGAAGGCAGAAAAAGCATCTCTGGAATGGCGGAATTTTACGTGCAGACCGCTTGGAGGGTTAAAAAAAGTATCAAAAACTTACAAAAAGAACGTAATGAACCTGAACTCATACCTAGGCCGTCAAATGTTCCAAAAATCACTGATTGAGTGGTTGCTTCTGTTCCAGGTTTAGATTTCATTTTGGCAAAAGAAGCCATAGCAGCATAAAATAAACCGTAGGTGAAACCATGACTCCATTCCATTGGAAGAACCATCCAAGGATTCTCAAGTTGACTATACCAAACAAATCGAGCACTGCACGCTATGAGAGCCAAAGATAATATATTGAAATAACCAATCTTCTTCAAAAACCAGCCCGATAAGAAGAAAAAAGGAACATCACCAGCGAAACTTTGTACTGTCTGTACCAAACCACATACCACTCGGTTGCCTCCGAGGGAGGTAACGTACCATAACAGATAAAACCAAGTGAATGCCAACCCCATTCCCATAAGCATTGCACCCATTTGGAAACTTAAGAACTCTCTGGAATTCATAGTACTTCCAACGTCTTTAAGAATATTCTTTGAAAAGTGAGGTTTGACAAAGTCCAGTTTGTAAATGTTCCACAATACGATGAGAGAAATAAAGGCAAAGAAAATAAAATTCGCCTTGTATTGATTGGTATAATCTGTTAGGAATCCACCTACAGCTGCCCCGATACCCCATCCAATGCAAGAGAATAAACGCTGCTTTCCGAACTCGCCGCCATTTTTAAGTACGCTCTCATACAAAGCAGTGTCTGACAGAGTGTATATACCATTTATGCAAACGTTGACTCCAACGAAAAGAAATGCGAAAATCCAGAACTGGTACGTTTTAAAATCACTTCTGTCATTCTTGAAGATTTGGGTGGATTTTGCTTCCGTTGCTGCCATTGCGCTGTGGATTAAAACGCAACCATTTTCGATAGCGCAGCAAATAAGACCTTTATGAAGGAAATTGGCACACGAAGTGTTTGAAGAATCTGTGCATATCGAAGTTTTATCAGACATACTTACATTAGGCTTAGAGTTGCGAATCATTATCGCTTCATTGAAAGTTCTAAAGGCGTTGCCATTTTCAAAAGAATAGCATATAGGGAAAATTTCGATTTTGTACACCAGTGAATGATTTAACAAGTGTACATAATTATCTTTCATTAAATATTCAAGATACGTCTGGTTTCTTTTAAAATCTTCAGTAAAACTCACTGACATTTTTAAGGCATTCGAATAATTCTTTGTATGACACAAATCACACGCATGCGTTGCAGATGTGGAACTGTTTTGTGTGATTATGTCTTTATGTAAGGGAGGAATGAACAAAAGAAGGAATAAGAAAAATCCCTGTCCGATGGCTAAAACAAAGATAACTGCCTTCAGTTTGTTGAAGTAGTCGGTGATGTAACCGATTGTTGGCTTAGATATGGTGAACAAAAACTGTTGAAAAGTCATGACTACGCCAAAAGATGTTGCCGAGAGTCCAAAAGTGTTTTTGGCGAAGACTGCCACAAATGGGAGTACTGCACTGAGGGCTGTAAAGACACAAATAACATTAAATATACAAATTTACTTAAAATTTCAGGTATGAAAACAGTATAAAATATTTTAGAACAAATTTTGAACTTTTCACTGATAAAGAGAAAAATAAACAGTCGGACCTGTACTTAACGAAGTCGCTAACTTCCGAAAAAAAAGTTCGTTATGTGAAAAATACATTAAAGTATCCGACTACGTTCGGAACCGTGATTAAAAAAAAACATAAATGGATAATTTTCAGTATATTTAGTGTCACTTAGATTAGAATACATGTATAAAATTGTTTTAAGGGCATTATATCAAAACAAATTATTTAAATACAATATTTTGGCAAAAAATTAACTTAGAATAACCTTTATTCAAAACGTTCTCCTTTTATAAAAAATGTTTTTATAATAATAATATTTTGTGTGTGTGCTTAGATAAAGTAAAGACTTCTCCAGAAAGTATAAACTAAGAGTTTTGAAAAATTCACATTTTTTTCAGAGTTACAACCCATTGAAATAATTATCGGCGTTTTTTTGTCTTAAAATTTGTCCCCTCTGGTGTAGTAAAATATGGATAAATCCATTTCTAAGCTATATATTTCAAAAATTCTAGTTCAGCCTTTGTACAGAAGTCTGAGCTATATACAGGCAAAATATTATTATAATAGAAGCATTTTTCATAACAGGAGAATGTTTTGAAAATTGGTCATTCTATGTTCATTTTTTTTGTCAAAATATTGTATTTAAATAATTTTTTATTGTAATAATATTCTTAAAATAATTTTATATACGATTTCTAATCTGAGTTATGCTTAATATCATAAATATTACCCACTTATAAGCTTTTGCAAAATCACGGTTCCGAACGTAGTCGGATACCTTAAATAGATATTCATTTTCTATGTGCTGGTTCCAGGAAAACTGTGTTTGATAAAATATTTTATAAATTATTAAAAAGTTCAACATTAGCTAAAAGCTTATTTCAATATAATGAGAAAGGTGTACATTAATGGTATGAAAAATTTCAAGCATGTACATAAAACAGATTTTGAGAAAGGTACATCGAAAACAGCCAATTTAACATTGTCAGTCTTTAGAGAAAGAGAAGTTTCCAAAACATCCCTTAAAAAGACAAAATGAGTTTACAATATTTTGATGCTTGTATATTAAAATGGATTCCCAAAACATTTTGTACAGAGACCTTAGAGGCTGTGTCATGTTATTGTTAGTTCTGTCTCCATGTCACAGCAAATAATTAGTAAGATGGACAGGAGCTACCAAATAAGGACAGTTACAGTATAATATTAAGAAATGTGGTAATGAACATATCAAATATTTTCCAATCATTAAGTGATGGGCTCACGCGTCTTTTCATTAACATATCCTTTGGGTTCTTTCGGGGCCAGAATTAATGGCAACTGTTTTCCAATCAAAACCCAAGAAGTGAAGCGTGAATAAGAGATGCAAATTAGAAAGCTTTTAAATATCAGAAGTTAGAGTAAACGAGGTGGCAATTTGGGGAATGTTATGATAGAGCGTGATACAATTGTGAAGTGACAGCCAACAGAAGTTATTCCGGAGATAGAGCCATTAGGTCAAGGTGCATACCATTGCACTCGAGTAAAAACGCAACTTCCATTAAAATCGGATCGACGATAGAAGTTAAGGTAGGATTGACTATTTAATATTAGGATCTGAGATATTATGGGAATTGAGTTTAGGCGTATTAGTTATTGATAGTGGTCCGGGTTAAGCTAATTCGGTATTATATATATTCTGTGTTTTGTCATCGTAGATTCTCTCGCATATATTATTATTATCTAATCTGTTAGAAGTTTAAATTGTAAAATCTCAATAAAGCGAAATTAAGATTATGGAATCTTCTAGTTCTTTCGTTAATCCTACACCTCTAACTCACGCTGATAATCAAAGAGAAGGGCACCCGAGGGGGGCAACTTCACAATTACTTGCTACTCATTGAATAGTTCAGGTTAACCAATTTTGTGTTAGAATCTTTTTTGGACAAGCTGTATTCTTTTCTAATTATGTTAATAATTGAATCTGTTAAATGTTAAATTATTATGTGACGAATCTATACGCGTCTTCTCACTAATCCTCTTGTGGAATCTTTGGGCTAGCATTCGCGTTTAATTCACAACCGTCCCTCTCAAGAAGAAACCGTGATATTCAGATTAGTTCGACTATATAAAGTAAGAGTTTTGTAATTTTAGAGAAGAAGGTAGGAAGCAGCTATATTCGCTACGTAGGTAAGATTGAAGAAGGTTTACTTTCGCACGTAAAGATTAAGAGTGGTGTTTTGCCACTGTGTTGAATTAGTAGATTTGAGGTTAGTAATCAACGATAGATTAGAGGTTGAGTTAAATAAGTTGATTCGCGGCATATTTGCTTGGTAATCATTGCTTTCTCCGTGCTACGCATTTGACTTTCACTTTGAGAATAGATTGTTCTTGGTTAGTTTGTTTGACTAAATATATAAATAATTGTGATTATGGAATTTTCTGGTTCTGCTTTCATTCCTCCCACACCCTTAGGTAGGCAAGACGGTGAGAGAGAAACTTCGGGAACAAGTTTCTCACAATTGTATATACAGTGAAATACGTTTAACGCGAAAACGCTTAAGACGAAATATAGGTTAACACGAAACAATGCTACAGTCCCGACAAACAACTATGTATTATCACGCATTTTTTTCTCGTAACATGAAACGAAAGGCGCGTAACACGAAAATATTTCCTTTCTGGGAATGAACAAAATATGGAAAATACCACCCACGCAGGTGAGATTTAAGAGGGGTGTGAAATGAAAGAGAGGTATTTTCACATGTTTCGGGAAAAGGAGGTTAACTCGGCTTTAAAATACTCTTAGAATAGCCATTGACACGAGACTATTTTGTTTATCTAAGTTGCTTTCGCCCTCCACTCCTAAATGAAATGAATGATGCAGCTTCTGTTCCCACATCTTCCGAAATAAAGAACATCATGAAAAGTATATGCAGTTATTTAGACGCACATTCCAATGGTGAAATGAAAAACAAAATGGAACAATTTGTTGACAATTTGATGCTAAAAAGACAATGCAAATAAAAATATCACAGTATTTTCCAAAAACTTAAATGTTTAGTTTTACTAAAAAAAGAAAATGAAAATTTTGTATTAAATTTTATGAAGTTCTTGTGAATGTGTTTTATTTATTTTTTGTGATAAATGCATTTCTGCAGAAATATCGAGGTGAAACAGAACCAAATGCATCAACGATAACACGTTTAGTGCAACGGTTACGTGACACAGGATCGGTTGCCGACAGGAAGCAATCGGGTAGAGCGTACATAGTGAAAACGAAACTGGCAGATGTGGAGACCGCTTTACAAAGAAGTCCAATAAAAAGACCGTCCGTCTACATAAGCATCATTATGGAATTCATATCCTTGCTGAACAGTGATTAACGGTATCTTGGTTGCAGCAAGACGGCGCAACGTGGAGGACAGTATCACGGGACAGTATGGAAGTTTTAACTGAATTTTTCGAAGAACGTGTCATTTCCAAAGGACTTTGGTCACCATGTTCCCAGGACTTGTCAATTCCGGATTTTTTCTTTGAGGATATTTGAAAAATGTCACCTTCAGAAATAATCCCCCAACGCTTTATGAACTTAAGAGTAACATCCTTCATGCAATATCGGGCATTAAATCTCACACTCTTCGTAAAGTGTCAATTAATCTGGTAAAAAGAGTTCGACTGTGTGTCCAGGAAAACAGACATCATTTTGAGCATTTATTGCGATTTTACCATGTCTGACGCCTGACAATAAAGATACTCCTTCAACCTTTGTTTTTGTCCTTTATTCTGTATGTTAACATAATTCATTTGCCTTTAAAACTCAAACACAAAGGTTGATGTGCGTGACTTTTGAAACACTCGGTATTAGCATTCACTAAAAAATCTTTTTGACGAAAGTTTAATTTTGCTTCCGTAAAACTTTAAAAACTATTTAAACTTACAGTTATATTTTTTTAAAATTAATATGCATTACGCGGTAACAACTTAAAGACTAGTAAATCCATTTTAAAGATGCAACTGCAACGAATCTCTTTTGAAAAATGAAGCATAACTTACCTCCTCCCAACAAGAAGAAATGCAGCTTGAAACGGAATAATTTTCTGTTGATTTGCCACCATTTTTTACGATCCGTGCTTTTCTTTCGGCGTGGCTCCAAAATGGTGATGGATTTCTCATCCACATTCTGGTTCACTTCCGAATCAACGTTACCCAACCATTCAAATTGTGGAACGCTGAGGAAAGAATATTCCATCTCAAATCTTTAACAACTTGTGTTCCGCACGGGGAATGTCAGAATTAACTATAAAACTGTGCTATTAACACACGCCACTAAAAATATAGCAGTTTTTTTCACCTATAGTTTGTTCAGTTTGTTTGAACAGATAAATTAGATCGAATTTATAGAGATTCTATTAAAGACTTAGTTTTGATTTAAATGCCTACATGCTAATTTTAAAATGAACAGAAACTATCGAATAGAGAAAATAAGATTTTGAGAATATCCTTCAAAGGGGCAAATGTATATTATTCAATTAAATATACATAGAGAGAGAACAGATATGCGTGAAAATAGCTATACAAAAGTGCAGAACTGCAAATATTTCTTATTCTTAAATTTTAGACTCGCGTCTCGAGAGAGTCGATTCTGTTTTATTTTAATTTACGTCATTTCTGTGTTTAATTTTTTGCGCATCGGATCTGCATTATCTTAGGAAAAATGGGATTTGAATACTAAAGCTATTTATGCGTATCATCATGATATTCAAACAGTTAAGGAAGGGAACAATTTAATAAGAGCCTAACAAACACAACAATTTTGCTCTGTCACGGTTATAAGGACTCGTATTTTACGAAATATATAAAATCTCTACATTTAAACACTTTTCTCTGTTGTTCTTACGATTATTTGGTAGAATGGTGGTAAGAATTTGCCATTACTAAATTTTTGAGCAAAAATTCTGTCATTAGAGAGCTCACAAAAATTATTTTTTTCGCTTTATTTGCATAAATATACAGTCGGACCTCTGTATAACGAAGTCGCTTAATCCTGAAAAAAAGTTCGTTGTATGGAAAATTCGTTATATAGAGGTTCATCTTTCAATTTTTCTTTATAAACCACATAAAACAAATTTTATATTCATAAATACTACATAATAAGAAAAGTAATTATTCACACTTTTTTGTAAATTAATGTATATTTGTTTTATATATCTTACCCATCAAAAAAAGAAAGAAAAATTGCAAGGGAAACAAGACAAAAGAATGTGGAAGAGTAGATCGTATTTTAAACACTAAGAAAATAATTTTAGATTGAAATTAATAAATTTTATGGACATTTTCTAATTTAAAGCATACAAGTAATTTTAAACATACATTATTTTATATTTAGAAATTCTAAGCATTCAGGATGCGGCAAAAAAACCCGGACAAACAATTTTTTATACAACTTTATAAAAAATTAAGAAATTAACAAAATATAACAAATAATAATAAGAATACACTCGTACTAATAAATAAATTTAATTGGTTTCAAAGTGACCACCTTTTGCAGCAATGCAGAGGCGCAAACGCAGAAATTTTCAACAATGAACCTCAAGTATTTTACCTTTTATATACCCCATTCCCACAAGTGATTGCTTTAGAGTCCAAAGTTTTGTGCGTTTTAGTGCAGGCCCTGGACTCTAAAATGGATCATGCACTGTAATTCATGGGATTGAGAGCCGGCTAGTAGGTGGTAATTCTTCAGATGATATCATGTCTGGAAAATTCGCCTTGCACCACTCTTGTGCCTTTTTGGCTTTGCAAACTGGTGCAGAGTCTTGTTGAAGCGTCCAGTTTGAATTTTGAATGCTTTTGGTCCCACGCGGAAGTACAACAGCTTCAATAATATCTCTCCGGTACACTTTATGATTGGTTTTAACGCCCTCTTCCACAAAAACCAAAGATGTTTTGTCACTTGCACAAATTCCGCCCCAGACCATGACCGACTTTGGATATTGGCGATGTTCAACAATGCCGAGGTGCTTGAAGCGTCCACACACCAGATTCTATCGTTTTGGGAGTTATAAACTTGTTGAACCGTAAAGAGCTTCTCATCAGTGAAAAGGAATCTCTCCCAACGCTGACTTGCGGCCCGGCCCATCGCAAATTTTTTCAGAATCTTCGGAGCCATACGAGTTTGTTTTTTTCAGTGAGAAGCTGAACTTTTCGCAACTTGTAAGGCAGTCCAAGCTCCGTTTTTCTATTCACCTCACCAATCTGTCACTTATTCCCATGTCATGAGCGATCTGTCTCATGAAAACCTTCGGATTTCTCTGGACTCGCTTATGATTTTTTGAAGTGTTTACAGTGCGTTTCGCCCTCTTCCTAGACGTCGACCATCATTGCAAAGCTCTTTGAAACGGCAGATTGCATCAGACACTGTTTGCCGAGGTACATTCAGCAAACGAACTGTCATTTTCCTTGCTAAAACAACTCTAAAATAGCAGACTTTTTGCTCGACATTATCAAAAACACATAAATCAAAGTAAAAACTAAGAAATATATTTAAAAATTTTTTATTATTAAAGTGTTAGATAAAGAAACATGAAAACACAAATTAAAAGGAAATTCGTTAAGTATTCTAGGAGGCAAGAAATTTTGTCCCAATTTTTTCACCGCACCCTGTACATTACCACATGCGTCCTTAAATTTAATTACTCATAAAATCTATTCATTTTATTTGAGTTTTTTATTTAAAAAGAAATACGGCAATTTTTTTTGTTCTAGGTATGTCTTTCAGGCCCCTAGTAAAACCAGTTTAAGATTTATGACCACCTTAAAATATGTTTAAAGAGAGAATAACTTGAAATGTCTAGAAATATTTTAAAAATAGGGAGAAAAAAAATTGAATCACAAAAAAAGTTCGTTATATAGAAAATGCACTTCGCTATTGAGAGGTTATTTTACGAAGAAAATCGTGAAATGTTCATGGTTCCACAAAAAAGTTTGCTATATAGAAAAATTCATAATATACAGCAGGGATGGCAAACCACTGGCACGCCACGCCACCTATCACAACGGTTGTTGTTTACATTTTAATTAAAAATAACCAAGTTCAGTATGAAGTATTACGAACAGACTCGAGTAATCGGTCTAGTTTTCAGCGAGATTTTCTTAGTTCAAAGAATTATGGGAAACTTACAAATTTTTTTATGTACCCTGAAGTGATTTCATTTAATAAACTGAACTTGTCCCAATTCGATTGGTTGGAAATTGAAAATTTTGAAATGCAACTGATTAATTTCCAGTCTAGTTTAATATGGATTCAAAAATTTGTTTAAAAAAAGGAGAAAGTTGGAATTGATTGAAACAGAAAGATTAACAAGCAATATTAGTAAAAATGCTAATAATGAAATTTCGAAATCATGGAATTCAATTCCAGACACATTTAACTACTTGAAGAAGCTGGGTCATCTATTTTAGCCATATTTTTATCTACCCATGCCTGCGAGTCATTATTTCCAGAGATGAATAGCATAAAAACTCGCTTAGAAACTGTTCGACTGATGACTCCAATTCAGCATGTATATATTCTGCTAATCTTACAATCTTAATATAAGTTATTTTTCATAGAATCAGCAGCAACAGAAATCACACTAATGCTACTTTAATTTGAATTGCACGTATAAATAAAATATTTACTACTATAAGGTACAAAATGTATTTTTTCGTAGCAAATAAAGAGTTTTGAGTTGTTAGTATTTAGTTTTATTATTTTTCCAATTATCACAAGTCAAAATTATTTGACAGGCGCGTCTATACCTCAATAAACATTTTTTCAGAAAAAAAGGGCACGTTGATCCATAAAGGTTCGCCACCCCTGATATAGAGGTTTGTTATATGGAGGTTCGACTGTATTTCAGTTCGACTTTGAAAAAATTCAACAGTATTCAGAAATTTAAAATAGTGGAAAACTCCTTTTCAGTGATATGTGTATCAAATCTAGCTGTGTCATCTTTGAGGCTTTGTGTGTACACCATTATTCCCTAAATGCTACAAAAACATTGTGAAAACAATAACATCATTTTCAAACTTATAGATTTTTTCTTTTTCTTTTTGTGCGTTAGATTGTCTTGAGATGATTATAGACGACATTTGTATTTTTTATCCCACATAACAATCTTCTGTTGCAGTAAACAGTAATAAATGAACACCTGTATACATATAGGAAGCATGTTTTAAAAAATTTTTACCTTTAAAAAAATAAAGATGTTTCTAAATACAGTAATACTCCCGAACTTAAGCGTTAGTTGGGACTGAGGGTGCTAGTTTGATATCGGGGGTAATAGCGCCAAGTTGTTGTTTATGTTCGCCAAGATGAGCGATAACATTATAATATGGTTACCTTAATATTTTTATCGTCTGTTGATGGGGTTGCCATGGGGATAACGTATGTTAGAAATAACTTTTATTGGTTTTTTCCCGCTGTAACCCTATTAATTTCAGACGATTTTTAATAAAAATTTATAATTTCTGTAAAAGTTTAACCATTTTCAGTGTAATTTTTCTATTGTTTGCGCCTTCTGTTTAATTCTCTGCTATTTTCGAATATGGATATTTCTAAAATGAGTGAGTACTAGAATATTTTTTTCATAGAAGAATAAGTGCTGTGCTTTTAATTATCGCTATAAATCGTTTATTTTCGTTTTATTTTACGTTTTAAAAATGGTTTTTTTTACGTTCTTTATTCGAAGAAATTCGTTGAAGGAACTAGCAGTGCAAGTTTCATATCGCAAGCTTTCACTATTTCCTAATTAGAATTCTTAATTAATTTTAACATACATTATGCAATTATTTTATTCATAATGTAATACAAAAATGGAATTATTACTATGTGTAATAATCATATAATATTCGTTATTTATAATTGTTTCTTTTAACATTTATTTATAAATATTATTACATATTTTTTTTATTTATTTGTAATTAATATTGTTATTTATTAATAATTATTATTGTTATTTATTTATAATTATTTTGTTATTTATTTATAACTATTTTTGTAGTTTATTTACACAGCTATTCTTATGTTACTTATTTATAATTATGTAATACGAGTAATCTTATGCATTATTTTTATTTTTTTACAATTCCAGGATTATTCTTTTTTATAATTACTGTTAAATTATATTATATGATTATTATTTCTAATAACTGTTATTAAATCGCCCTATATGAATATTATATATAATTACGATAAAATAATTTAAGATTATTATATGCTGCTTATAATACTATTATTACTACATGTTACTTTTTATTACATATTACTGATATTCTTTATTGATTGATCTAGGTTATTCACACACAATCTCTTCCTATATCCTTTATCTGAAATACATTTCAATGTATTTCAAAACAATCCTTTAAAATTATTGTGTATCATTAAATTACCGCTTGGCCGCCATATTGGATTCCAATCCAGCAACAAGAAGCGCTGCTTGGCGTGATCTTTATCACGCCAAGTAGCGCTTGGCGCTATTACCCCTGATATCAAATTAGTTCCGGACTGAGTGATAACCGAGTAAGTCAGGGTATAATTTCGCATACAAATACATATAAATTATTTTTAGTTGTGGCCGGCGACGAAAGAAAATAATAATTTAGAAAAAAATGTTTAATAAAATTTTAGATAACACAAATACATAATAGCAAAACCAAAGTTATTTTGGTGTAGAGATTTTATAAAATCTATAAAAAGTAGTCTACCGATTCAAGAATTTTTTTTTTCTCCTGAAAAATTTCTTCGCAGCATGCAAATAATTTTTTTCAATTCCTACTATTAGCTCATTCTCTCTATATATTTATTTATCTTGTTGGAATTTTCAATCGTTAATAAAATACATTTTAAAGCCCTCAATTGAGCTAAAATTTTATATACATGATTATTTTGGATGTCAAAACAGTAATTTAACTATAAATAATAAAAATTAAAACTAATTATTCAAAGAATTAAAAATACAGCCACGTTGGCATCATTTTTGGCGACTTAGCGACCCTTTTGGCAACTTGTGTCAAAACTTCAAAAAGGTTTTTCTTTCTCACATTTTAAAGCGCTCATTTGAGCTGAAATTTTCCATACACTTTTGTTTTGGGTAAAAATACGATAGTTTAATTATAATTAATTAAAATTAATTGACTGAAACTAATTATTTAAAAAATTACAGATACAGCCACGTTGGTTTCATTTTTAGCGACTTGGGTCAAAACTTTAAAAGATTTTTTTCTCACGTTTTAAAGCATTCAGTTGAACTGAAATTTTATATGCACGATTGTTTGGGGTGACAATACGATACCTTAATGATAATTAATAAAAATGAATTACCACTTAATGTTGTGATTCTGGCCTATTACTTGTAACTATTTAATAAAAAAGTAGCGCTAAAATGAAATTTTTCTTTGTTGATGTAAGTAGGAATTGACTTAAATTTTTTTTTTTATTTTACTTGTTCATTCCTTGTTTTGTTGAAAAGCTGCGGTCTTCTTTGGTCTAAATTTTCTGAAATTTGTAACACTTTTTCAATTAAACAGGTCTTTTGTCAAACTCCCAATTGCCCTTCGATATTCTCATTGAACTGGGTTTAATCCTTTATCTACGGCATTATGATTCACAGCACTTTTTTTCATGCAATATTTTTTTTTAATCACTACATTAAAAATTAAGGGATATACAAAAACAAAATACCCAACTTTGGGAATTTAATTAGTTAGAGCTAAGTAATTAATTCAGAGTTTCGGTAGATAAAAGGTTAAGTTCTTCAATGTCTTGCTTTTGCGCATGCATCTTTATGAGCTCATCAATTGTCAGCTCCTGATTGAGGGAATCCAGCAGTTTTTGAACGTCATCACACTACCCATTTCTAAATTTATTTTCCTTTCAAAAACAATTTTTCCTCTCAAATAAGAGACGAATCGACGGGTAGGCGTAAATCGAGATATTTCTGTCCATGATAAAATACTGAAAACACGAAGACCGTTTACCTTTTGTTGTTATTGCAAGTTCCTTATCGTAGCATTTACAGACAAGCTTAAAGCTTGTGAGCAAAATCACAGGAAAACATGAACGCATGTACAGTAAAACGTCGTTTATCCGAATCAATTGAGACCGAACACTGTGCGGATAACCGAAAACCAAATGCAATCCATGCAGTATATGAAACCGGACACTATACGAATATTGAAAATTATCGTATAATGTGCTTGAAACGTGCTTGAAGTAAAAGCAAAATGTCGCAATTTTCCCTTTATTGTGGAAAATAATCACTTATTTTTCACTGTACCATTGTACACCTTCGTTTTTCAGCTGCAAGGTATCTGATTCTCTGGAGCAGCAGTAGTTGAGTAGGACAGCATTCTGATTGTTGTTCGTAATACTCCATAGCTATCTCTAACGCAGAAAATGCGTCAGCATTGACCCTTGCTACTTTCGTTGTTGTTGTTGTCTTCGTCTTCATCCGTTTCATCGTCGACAGGATCGGATTCTTCTTGCACGGAAGTCAAAATCTCGTCCTCATTTAGCATTTGAAATCCACAGTCTTCTGCTGTGCTAGAGACGCTTCACTTTCTCTCTTCGCGAGACGGTTCAAAATTTTATGTTTTGTCTCTATGTTTAAGACGTTGCGCTTCCGTTTTAAATCCGAGGCCATAGCAGTTCATAACTCAACAAAAGAGCACGTATACACCCCCTCACTTGGAAACAAACTTAATATTCCGCGCAGATGTTTACCAAATCACATAACTGAAATTCCCCAAATATCCTTGACATTGGGTTTTCCACTCACTTTTGGCCTCACGCGAAACAACTGTTGAGCATTGCACTGTACGAAAACATATTCATATACAGTACATGTAGTTGACAAAAAAAAGACTAGTCTGCATATTTGACGCTGCATATAAACGTTCGGATAAACGACGTTCTACTGTATGGAATACAAGGTTTGTTCAAAAAGTATCCGACCTTGAATATTCCCACACACAGTAGAGATTCTAAAACGGCGCCACTGTGCTCAGTGAGAGGTGACAGCTTAATGCACATGCTTAAATTTTTTTCCTTCGTTCCAGTGTACCACTGTCACCTGCAGCCAGTCGAGTAAGGTGCTATTACACGTGTTCGTTGGATTTTCATTTCCCTAAAGATGACTGAACGACTTGAAGAAAGGTACTGCATGGAATTTTTCGTCAAAAGCTTGGTGATTTTCTAGGTGAAAAAATTCGTGAGATTCAGCAAGTGTTCGGAGACGATGCTACGGGGGTCGAATAAATTAAAGAAGGGTTTAACCGATTCAATAGCAGCCGCACGTCGGTAGAGAGTGATCAGAGTTCTGGGAAGCCACAAACCACTCGAAATGCAGCTGTTGTTGAAAAGGTTGAAAATCTGATTAAGAAAAAGATTGTCGTTTAACCGTACGGCAGTGCTGAACAAGTTGAGATCAGTACAGGTTCTGCGCATGCCATTTTGTGGGATCATGTTCAGAGCGGCTGTGGAATCTGTTCTCAAGCATCTGCTGGTGGAACAGAAAAACTACGTCTTACAGGTGGATTGTGAAGGCCTCACCCCTGGGGACTCTATCTCGTCAGCTCATCGACTTAAATCTGTAGGAGGTAAAGATGGATGACCAAGACTATCCATAATAAATCGAATTTATTATTTATTATCTAATTTATCATCGTACGAAATCCGAAGAGTTTAACTTCAATCAATGCTATCCTAATAATCCTAACTTCCTTAATTTATTTCGGTAGTTAAAATCCGTCCTTTAGTCAAGCGGCTTAATTCTGATTCTTACCGTATCAGCACTGCTTTCAGCGACTCCACTCCTTTTCCTTCTAATCGACGATTATTAAACTCTTATATAAACACTAGTTAATTTGCATTTCATGGTTTCTTCTTGAGTGGGATGGCTGTGAAATAACGCGATTGCTGACCCAAAGATTCCCCAAGAGGATTATTAGTAGAAAGTCCCGTAAAACCCCGTCATAAGATAAGGCAGAACGCGATAGCGGAGTTGAACATCATTCGAAAAAAGCCTCCCAGCGGTGTTTTTGGCAGTGATAAGAATGCTGGGCTAAGCGGTTCGTTGACAACGTCCTACGACCAGTTGTATTACCATTCATTTTTCGATACCCAGAGCTTACTTTCCAACACGATAATGTCTGACCGCACTCGGCATGTGTTGCTAAAAATTGTCTTCAAGCTTGCTCTACACTTCCTTGATCAGCTAGGTCGCCTAATATCTCTCCCATAGAGCATCATTTAAGGTATCCGACTACGTTCGGAACCGTGATTTTGCAAAAACGTGTAAATGGATAATATTTATGATATTTTAGTGTCACTTAAATTAGAAAATGTATATAAAATTGTTTTAAGAATAGTAGTACAAAAAAAA
>BMAV01017539.1:127208-165257 GCA_019973955.1 Trichonephila inaurata madagascariensis | reverse complement strand
TATTATCTTGCCCATTGCTTTGAGACGACGGGAAACAGTGCTCTGGTCAACATTCAATTGTTCTGCAAGATGTTCTTGCGCGTTTAGCCATCATCTTCATCGAGTAATGCTTGCAATTCAGCATCTTCAAATTTTTTTACTGGTCTGCCACGCTCCTCGTTTCTCACATCAAAATCACCATTTTGAAACTTTTCAAACCACCTGTAGCACTGCGCATGGCTCAGAGCATTGCCACCGTATACTTCTACAAGCATTTGATGCGATTCCGCAGCATTTTTCTTCAGATGGTATTAAAAAATTAATGCTGTCGGCAAATCGTGGTTGTAAGGCATAAATTTCCACATTTTCAACACAGTAAAAAAAATACAATGCAGGTTGAAACTCAACCAAATGTAAACTAAACATAAGTATCAAAGGCCAAACTATAAAAAAATCACGTGTCACGGTTTCGTATTGTTTACATATATGCGTGGCGACATCTGATAGCAATCGTCTCATTTGATATGCATACACCTAGTATATATATATATATGTATGTATATAAAGGCATTACATATCCAAATACAAATTATTTACACTATTTTACACAAAATTCGTAACAATATTGCATGTGTTTACATCAATTGTTGTAGGACGAGTAGCATTTTGAAATCCCTTCATAAATTGTAAAATTTTTCTGTAAAAAAATTAAACAATTAGTTTTTTTTTTTTTTTTTGCATTTTGAGAACAAAACTTTCTTATGCAAACCATATTCTTTGGTTACAAGCAAAAAAATTTGTAAAAATCCTTAAATCAAAGATTTTTTTTGAATTGTACTATGTCTTCGGAAGGCTGTCAGATTTTTAAAATCAAATTTGAGGACTGATCAACGTGGTGTATAAATTTTATTGTATTCTTAGCAGCTGCAACAGCAATTGTGGCACATTGAGTGGGTAATATCTATTTACACCTGTCAAGTTCATTAATTTACATCGCAAATTTCAATACACTTTTTTCGGTTTGTAAGCAAAGGCAACAAATGATCATTTTCCAATCTTAATACTCTCATCACAATACATTCAGTGGTATATGTTAAAATGGTTATAATACAGAATGGGGTATATCTTAGATTAAAAATTCAAGTCTAGCACACCTTTAAATGCATGCATAATTACAGATTTATTATAAATTTCATGATTAGGCATTATTGTTTTAAAATCGATTTCATTATTATCAAAAGCAGCATATTTTAAAATCTGTGTTTCCTTTTAGTTTCCAAATGTTGAAAATAACTAATAATTGATATAATAGTTTGTACCCCTCATTTGACTATAGCAGTGGTCTTCAAATTGTGTTCCACGGAACCTTGGAGTTCCACGAGGCACATCCAAGAGTTCTCCACGAATCATTAAATTTTGTTCAAAACAAAGTCTAATGGTATGTTACGTGCTTACGGTACCAAAGGTCCCGGGTTCTGTCCTCTGGATAAGAGCGCCATTTCATTGGTGACCCTGGCTGGGCTAAGAAACCTGTAGGAGGAAGGTCCGTTCTGGGTACGTTCCGAACGCGAGTACTTAACCGATCACGTCAAAACGATCGTCTTCGCGTGATGTTGGTACTAGTTCATATAGATATCATACCTCCACATACTCCCCTGCCAGTGTTTCGGCGAATAGGCAAACAAACGATACCATATTCGTGACGAGTATGTAAGCAGTTGCGTCACTTGGTGGGTTGCGTCATTCGTGCGATATGGCTTTGAGAATTGCGTCATGTGTGTGACGGTTTGATTGCGTCATTTGTGTGAGACGACTTTGAGAAGTAACGGCTTATTTGGGTCAATGTTTGACGATTTGGTTGCTGTTGCAGTGGATAGATGGCGCCACGACTGCGGCGCGTGAAGGGTGCGGTTCCTTTGCACAGCCAGGGGCACCAATGTAGGAGGAAGGTCCGTTCCGAACGCGAGTACTTAACCGATCATGCCAAAACGATCGTCTTCGCGTGATGTTGGTACTAGTTCATATATATCACACCGCCACAAACCTTCTAAGCTGTAGTGGTGCCATCTATCCTCAAAAAGAGCAACCAATAACTCGTTAAATTCACTTGACATAGCCAACTCGTCAGATTCAATGACGGATATACAAAGTCGTCCAACTCACTTGACGCTACTCCTCCAATTCACACCAACAACTGACCACTTGCAATAACAACTATATCGTTCGTTCGCTGGTAGGGAAGTGTGTAGTGGTTGCATCTATATAAACCAGTAACAAACTCCGGACTAAAGTGATCTTTTTAGTCTAGTGGTTAAGTTACTCGGCGTCGGATCCATAGGTCGCGGGTTCTGTCCTCCGGATAAGCGCACCACTTCAAAAGCAAGCTCATCTCAGCTATTTAAATTGAAAACTTTATGTATATGTAATTACTTTTCTTGTATACTTTAACTTTTATTAGAATATTATAAAATATATTATAAAAAAATATTTTCTTTACATGGTGAATATTCTATTCCTTAAGATGCCAGTTCCACGAAATAATTTTATATACGTTAGTGCAATATTTTGTAAAACTCAACAGTTTTATAATGGAAAAAGCAGCTCTCTCTCTCTCATTTAATATATCAAGGAAAAAAACCTATTAGAGAATATTTCGAAAAGAACACCTGTAAGAGAATATTTCAAAGGAGAACTAATCATGAATGGATAAAATGATAAATCACTAAATTTGCCAGTAAGGGAGAGAGAACAAGAGATTTGACATTAAAATCTAAATTTCATGAAGTACAGCTCCTAAATTTTAGGTTGCACACAGGAATTCTCACTCAGCTATAAACATTGTTAGGCCATTCAAAACAATACATTTAAGTGAAAAATATTTCTCAATTTAAATGGCAATATATATATTTACAAATTTAATGCAGAATAGGAAATGCGACTACTGCTAACTTCAGCAGAGTTAGATTTTAACAGTTTGTTTGAAAAAGAAATGCAAGTTTATCCCAGCTACTAAATATAAAGCTTAGGTAGCTGGAGCTTGGAATACATATTCATATTACTAATGAGTAACTTTTATTAACGTTACATATTGAAATTTTTTAATGACAAATCCAATATTTTGCTTTAATTGTTTCTACAAAGTATTTACAACATGTTGATCTACTCTATATACTATTTTCAGATATATTATAAGAGTGTGTGTGGAATGGGGTTCCCCAATATATATATATATACAGTAAGACCCCGCTTAACGAGGGGATACGTTCCATCAAAGTAGAGCGTAATGCGAAACAGCGCTAAACGAGGCTATCTTAACATGTAAATAATGAGGTTAGGGGAAGATGGATAGAAAATTGGTTAGGTATTATATTTAATAATTATGTTTTTTTTAATAAAAATAAAATCACACATTTATTTCTTACAAAAATAAAAACAATAGAAACGAATATATACATATAAAAACAAATAAAATTCTAAGTCGGTCGGATCATTCAGTCTATTCTGTGTTTCCAATTTTCTGCCTTTTTGTCAAGAAGGCATCCTGTTAAAGTTGCCAAATTCAATGCAGCACTAATTTGAGATGGACGTTCACCAGAATCTAATCTTCTAATCACTTGCATTTTAGTTTCCAGCGAAATGCTTTTCCTGGTTGCTTTCTTTTCTTGTTTTTCATTATCACCCACATATTTGTCACTGTATTAATCGTTATAGTATTATAAATTTATACTAACAATAATGTCAACAAATGTTTCAAATGATTAAAATGCGTCCGTACAGTACCGCACCAAACAAGAAACACAACTACACTGTGTTTCGGATACGTTATGTACATATTTTGAAACCCTCAATTTTGGGGAATCCCCGGGTTGAAATAAAAGAGAGCTAAACCGAAACAGCGCTAAACGAAACAGCGTTAAGCGGGGTCTTACTGTACTTTGTTTGAAGATTACTGGTTTATTGGAACCAATTCTTACTTCACACAAATTTCATCATTTTAAAATTTCCTAGGAAGACATTATCTATGTTATATTTTTCAAACATATATGGAATTATTTGACCAAAAGTTTCAATTGTATTTATTAGTGCTTGGAAGGTTTGTGAGGACAAAACCTGGGAAATAGCAATTAAAAGTCTCCAGTTTTTAAGCCAGGTTATCACTTTTGTCAAAAACTTGACTTGAGGAGAATCAGCCTCTCTTATAGAGAATTTCTCTATTATTAAATCTTTCTCCTTCATAACAATGATGTCAGATATTGGTTTTTTTTATTATTTCTCATTTCCTGTCAAATATGTATTCTTTTGATTTATGTTTTCCCTTCTGGTAACATTTTTGTTAAAATTTTTATTGTGTATACTACAATATAAAAAAAAAGTTAAGATTTCTATTATTAATGTTAATAATTACAACCCAAAATAAAAATGTAGCAGAAAATTGTAATTCACAAAACTGTGATATGGTTTTAAATTGGGCTGAGACTGTGTTACACAGCATTTAATTAGTTTTATACAATTTCACAAATAACAAAAGGGCCAGTGCACAGCATGTGAGTGTACATGGGGTTAAATAATTAGAAAACTTGTCAAATATTAAGTATAGTTGCTTGCTCAAATATGGGATTGATTCAGTTTCACCAAAATTTTTTCCTACATTAAAACTATTGGTAGTAATTAATCTATTGATTCAATAATATCAAAATCAATCAATCAATGATTGATATATAGATTGCATGGATAACATTTGACACTGTTGGCTTTGTGGAAAAGGAAGTAATGCAAGGAAGGTGAACAAACCCACGCTTCCTCATAATCACAGCACTTAAGGTATGCGACTACGTTCGGAACCATGATTTTAAAAAAGCGCATAAATGGATAATATTCATGATATCTAGTATCACTTAGATTAGAATACATGTATAAAACTGTTTTAAGGACCTTTTGACAAAACAAAATTATTTAAATACAATATTTCGGCAAAAAATTAACTTAGAATAACCTTTTTTCAAAATGTTCTCATTTTGTGAAAAATGCTTCTATTATAATAATATTTTGCCTCAGACCTCTGTACAGAGGCTCAACTATGATTTTTAAAAAGTTCACATTATTTTCAGAGTTATAACCCATTGAAATAATTATCGGCGTTTTTTTCTTAAAATTTCTTCCCTCTGTTGTCGTAAAACATGGATAAACCCACTTCTAAGTTATATATTTCAAAAATTCTAGTTGGGCCTCTGTAGAGAGGTCTGAGCTATATACAGGCAAAATATTATTATAATAGAAGCATTTTTTACAAAAGGAGAACATTTTGAAAAAAGGCCATTCTAAGTTAATTTTTAGCCGAAATGTGCGTGTTGTATTTAAATAATTTTTTTTTTGTCAAAATATCCTTAAAACAATTTTATATATGTATTCTAATCGAAGTGTCCCTAAATATCATGAAAAGTATCCATTTATGCGCCTTTTTAAAATCATGGTTCCGAACGTAGTCGGATACCTTAACCTATCACGAACATCAGACATACAGGTTCAAGACCCAGTTCTGATCTTTTACGTCATGCATTGTTCCTGATCATTTTTAGAATCAGAGTCAAAATTATCTTTCTATTAAAGAGAAGTTCTGATGAATGAGAGAGTATTATATGTAAATGAGACCTGACTAAAAATAGTGTCCTTTTTCCTCAAAAAAGTTGACCCAACATGTGAAAAGGCTATTATTAAAACTTTCAATAAATGTGTTACGATTCTTTAGTGGAACTGTGGGTGAAATATTTGTGATCCAATATAATTTTTAAAATTGTATTACTGTCTTTATTCCCTGAAGTTATTGTAGAAGTTTTAGACAGTTTCCTTTTCTTTTTTGCATTTGAGAATCTTTGGGGGTATTATATTTTTAATAAGGTAGAATATCTTTATTGGCAGTTGGGAAAATATATTCTTTGTGCATTTAACGTACCAACAGCTTCTAGTTGCGGTTGTGCTGATTTTAGAATCCTGTCGAACACATACATTGTTTGTCTGATTTTAATGAATTTATTTGTTCTAAACACTTTTGTCTTAGTTCTTCCTTTATGTGTTCAAGTAAGAGGGTTTGTGATTTTGTTTGGTTACTTCATTCAAAATTAATTGATTTTCTTATCTATAATAAGTTGAGATTCACCATGTATTGTAGTTCTGTATTTTTAATAAGCTGATGTAAATAATGTATTTGTTTGCACATATTCCACCTAACTGATGAATCGATACAGCTGCATATATATCGATGAATACATATGTTACACTCGGTGCACTGTATGCGACATGTACAAGTTTCGTTATTTTTATGTATTGTGTATATTTCTGTATTACGTGTTGATGAAACAGACCCCCGTCCTCATTCTCTATCATTTGTAAAGATAGTGTTTCACTTGTGTTTTGTGTCTGATTCTCAGATCTCGTATCTTACTTGTCAATTTTAATTTATTTGCTGTAATTAAACGATCAATCATTTTAACTCTTACGAATCGCATAATGCCATGTATAGCCTTGTCTAATCTCTTAACATTTTTCCGGTTAAGATAAATATATTTTAGTATGGGGTGCATTCTTTCTATGTGCATGTTTGTATTAATGCCGCTGTGAAGTCTATAACAGTATGCCCAGCAGGATGCATTTTGTAAATAATAAGTTTAAAATGGATGTTTTACACAAGTTTATCTCTGGGTTTTATAAAATAAAATATAAGGATTTTCTAAATTTTACATTTCATGCACCCACATATCTACACTGCCCCCATCATTTTCGTGTTTCGTAGAATTGGAAGACCGATTGAAAGATTTTTCGATATTATGCAGATCTTTTTTTGTAAATAAACGAACCCTCTCTCAAGCCCAGCATCTGATATAGAATTTCTAATTTCATCTAAATTATTATCAAAAGGGAATTTACGCTGCTATCTTTGAGGCAATAATTTTCTTTTCATCTGCTGTTAAAAATACATGACCTATATCATTCTGGTGTCCTAGCTTTTGAGGCAATCGTCTAACCCCGCAAAAGCTATAGATCAGAGGTTCCCAAGCTTTTTGTCTCATAGACCGCTTGCCAAGTTTTTCGGTTTCTGTAGACCCCTGCTTACCTAATATTGAATTTTTGCAAATTTATCTTAAATGTCTATTTGACAGCTAATGTAGAGATACTTTAAAAGATTTAAATTTCTAATTGTAGTGAAGTAAAGTGTTTAAAACTTTAGAAAAACATGTTAATTAATTAAATTGGAATTTAATTAATACATAAAATAACTGAGCAACAAACAACTGCCTTAAATGGGAGAGATGAATCTGGTGCTTCAATAACAAATTTTCAGCATTTGGCAACAATCTTGTCAGGTTCAACTCAAAATTTCGTTGGTTAGTAGTGTCATTTCTTTTTTCCTCCTTTCTTTCTTTTGTTTTGCTTTTGTTCTGGAGATTGGCATCACTGTTGAAACTCCTCAATAGGAAAAGCAATTAAAATTTTCTCTAGATTTTTCCATAATTCTGGATAAATAACAGGTATGTCTTTTTAAATCCAAAATGTGGCTGACATCCATTCCTAAACTTTACTTTAAGGTATCCGATTACTTGCGACAACTTTTTTTTAAAAAAAATGGATACATGGAGATTTTTTTGCGGTATTTAGATTTATTTAGTCCATTTTAAGAAAAAAAAAAGGCTAAAATTAAGAAGACAAAAATAAACTATTACTACTAAAATAGGAAAAAATGGGTAAAAATTGATAAAAAATTACATAAACGAGGCCCACTCTGTACAAATAGTAAATGAACAAATTTTCAATTTTTTAAACATGATGTATAACTTTGCTGTCCTTTTTGAAATGACCTTCAGGATAAGAGATATTTTAATTTTTACAAAAACTAGAGCACTTTATCTTAGTTAATATTTGAAATTGCTTAAAAAAACAATGATCACATTCACATAAAGAACTGTTAATTTTATAGTAAAATAGTGATTGATAAATCTAAATGTGTTAAAACACTTCTACTGTTATACAGAACATACACACAAAATTTCAGCAAATTAATTTAAAAATATTTTGAGCAATCGCTGTCCCCGTTTGAACTTTTCGAGAAAAAAAACACATTTCGAGTAAAACGCATTTTAAAGTTTGACATCTTCTGTGAAGCTATAGCATCTGCTTTTACTAAAACTCTTGTAGTTTTTGTTCTAGTGAATAGAAAATTAATTTGGTATTTTTATAAAACTAATAAGATGGCATATAAAATAAAATCATAAAAAATGTCATTTTTTTTTTAATTCATAATTTTAGGATAGTTGGGATCTTTGTTAGTGCCTATATATTCTGATTAGTTCCTTTTGTACACATTTGTTTTTGTGCCAATAGGAATTAATTGTCTACTGTGGTATTACTGTAGCGAGCCACTATTGTGGACCTCCATTTACAACTCATGGACTCCCAATTTGTTTTTTCATTGACGTAGACCCCTTACAAGCCGTCAAAGAGCCCTGGGGGTCGATATTGACCACTTTGGAAATTACTGCTAGATATAGATGGTGTATAATGGAAAAACTCTCCAAATAGCAAAAAAAAAAAAAAAAAAGGGTAAGGGGAAACAGGAAATACCTCCCCCGATTCAAACCTGGCAAGTGAAAAACTGAAAGAGTGGGGGCGTAACAACTTGAAGTGCCTAAGGCACCTGGAATGTTAAAAACGGCTCTGGTTGTCTTGACCACTAAAGCGAGATAGTGAGATGAGTGAAAGTGATTCTTCTAAGAATAAAGTGACTGTGGTATGGGTCATGGTCACGAGCTCATAACCGTCGTGTCATGAGTTTGAGCCTTAATGCTACTGAACACCTACTGTGTAGAGAAACTGCTGTATGATAAATCTCTCTTAGCTCACAGTCATCCCGATGTCGAGACTGTGGAGGGGGCCAGCTCATAGGTCGTCTTCGTCAATTTGTGAAAGGTCTTCACCTCTTTCTTGGGCACCTAGATATGTAGGAGTTAGAAAAGAAACACTAGCCATGATCCAACCAATCTGTTTATTGATCACACAATATAACGACACAAATTCAATTAATAACAGTTGAGAATGTCTCGGTGCTATCATGCTTATCATGTTCATGTTATGCTTACCATGTTCTAGAGCAATGTGCTGAAAGCATAACGCTAAAATGCTTAAAGATTGCTTCGAAAATAAATAACTTTTAATTTCTTGCTTATGTGAAGATTGGATGTCATTAAATCATCTGCATGTAGCATAATTTTTTTGCTATTAACTTTTAAAATGAGTTTTAAGCTGGCTAAAACTCATGTCTTCTGGGAGACGAATGGTTACCATTCCCGTAAGTTTTTCAAAGGGTAGCATTCTAGGGTTGTATTTTGTATATGATAAATCCATGAGGTCACTAGTATGTTTAACTTGTTCTTAACTTAGCATTGATAAATTAATTATCAAATACATTGTGCAGTACTGCTACATTTATAAGTATATTATATCGGTGCAAAAATTTGTATTTCTCTTTTTACTACGTCAGAATGTATTTAGCTTTGCTTCCTTTCAGTAAATTAATAATTTTTCTAAATAACCTATAATTTTCAACTTTTCGACATGCTCGCACCCCCCTGATTATCACGACCCCCTAGGGCAGGGGTGGCGAACCTTTATAGATCAACGTGCCATTTTTTTCTAAAGAAGTGTATATTGAGGTGTAGACGTGCCATCAAATAATTTTGACTTATGATTATTGGAAAAATAATAAAAAACTAAATACTAACAACTCAAAACTCTTTATTTACCTCGAAAAAAAATACTTTTTGTACTGTATAGTTGTAAATATTTTAGTTATAAGTGTAATTTGAATTAAAGTAACATTAGCGTGACTTCTGTGGTTTCAGATTGGATGACAAATAACTTATATTAGGATTGTAAGATGTTACTTTTAGTAGAATGCATGCTGAATTGGAGTCATCTGCCAAATGATTTCTAAGCAATTAATTATTTTTGCTGTAGTTTACTTTTTTGACAAGAGGATTTGTGATTTGTTTCAGAATGCCGTTTTACAGACGATGTTCTGCATATCACTGTTCCAGAACATAAAACACATACTGATTTGTCGCCTTTGTTAATAATGCCGTATTTCTAGTTTCACCAAGTTTGAAATTCTCTGTTACACTTACTATCTGGCAATTTTTTTTTCTTTTGCTGAACTAGCCATGTCAGATAACAGTTAAAAATCGTAAATATAACACAAATAAACTTTAAAATGCAGTTGTGTCATCGAAATTGACTATGCTATGCGTAGAAAAATTTTGCATTATAAGCAACTGTAGCCCACGACGTAACTAAGGCAAGACAATAACAAACGAGGCTGCTCACCGCCGCCCCGGGGCCGATCACTCGCGTTTGTTCATAATACTTCATAGTGAACTTTGTTATTTTGAAATAAAATAAAAACCATTTTATTCACTGGCTGCCCAAAATATTATGTCGCGTGCCATTGATGGCACGCGTGCCACTGGTTCGCCATCCCTGACCCTAGGGAGTCGCGCCCACAGTCTGAGAAACGCCGTTCTAGTGAGTTAAAATGTTAAATCACTTTAAATTCCTTTTTGTTGTTGTTGTTGTAACTGTACTTTATTTTTAAAGCATGTTTATAGATACAATTAAATTAAAATTATTAAATCGAAACAATCTAAAACAGGGGCCGGCAACCTATGGCACGCGGTACAATTCTCAGTGGCACGTTGCACTACTCAAACAATACGTCAATTTTTGTGTGGATGGAAGCTGATAAATTTGTAATGAACCTCTTATTCAACAAACATCTTCAGAATTGTAAACAATTGCGGGAGTTACGAAAAAGTCTGAAAGAGAACTTTAAAGATAAATTTACAATTATTTTGTAAATTATTGAATGTCATTGCTGGAGAGATTAAATTGTTTGAAGAGAGAAAATAGCATGTACTCTTGATTTCTGCTTTTGGTTCTACTTATCAAAGTAAAAAATCTTTCCTCATATGAAAAATATTTCAAAAGAAATTGCTAAACAACTGAATGCTCGAAATCGTGTCAAATGGAAAGTCACAAATTATACCCCTGATTTTGCGATATGAAAATACAGCGGTGCAAGCATTAGGTTTGCATTAAAATTTTTATTTAACTATAATGAAGGGAAATACTTCTGTTTTATGTTGTCTTTGTCTTATTTTAATAAATATGTTTAAAAATACATATGTATAAGTTTAATTTTTGTTGAAGAAATAGTTATATTTTATTTTCTTAATTTTTATATTAAGAAGTATCTTTAAATTATCCTAATCAATGTGTAATAAAACTATAAATCTAAATTATTGACCCCTATTCTCTAATTCTGAATTCATTATCGCAGGAATCGAATTGTTTCAAAAATGTCCTTCTGTGTGGCCCGTTGAATCCTATTGGTAGATTGGTTTGGCACGTCACAGCTAATAGGTTGTCGACCCCTGGTGTAATGAGTCTGTCCGGGAATCTTCAACTAATCCTCTTGGGTAAAATTATTCTTTTTAACTGTAAGTTCTGTTGAAAACTTTCCTCGAAGAAGAAGACGGGATTTAGTTAAATGAGTTCTTCTATCTAAGCGTTGGCCTTTGTGTAAGCGATGATGGTCGATAGTTGATATTTGGCGATTAAAACTGATTAAATTGTGAACAAGATTTATGATTGGAGGTCGTATAGTTAAAAGATTTTTTCAGAGAATTCTAGCGTATCAGTCTAGAGCGCTAGAGGAGTCAGTTAAGTAAATTTTTATTATATGTTAGTAGCATTAAGCCTATGCAATTGCTCTTCTGGTTATTTATTAAGTGCATCTCCTACCTTTAGTTGTGTTTGTTGATTAAGAGGTGTTAGAAAGCTAAATCTAATTTTTTTTTTTTTTTTTGACAATTTGAGACTTTTACATTTTTAAATTGAATAGATTTTAACTTTTTTAAAAATATCTTACTTTAACCTCTAGGGTAAGTAGAAGCCCTTGAAACCTATTTTTAAATAATTGTTGAAGCTGGGCCGCACCCATTTGAATGGCGAAAAATGTAAACAAAGTACTTCGTTTTTGCTTAAAAGTTGTACGTCTGATATAAACCAAAAAATATTTATCTTTTATTATAAATTGAGCCTTTTATTATTATTTTTTAATTTCCTAGCCGATTAGAAGCCTCCCTGTATACATTAAAATCAATTTATCTCAAAATGTAAAATTTTGATGTTCGATGTATTTTTTCTGAGAAACTACTTTTCACAGGTATGTAAATTTTTTTTGATATATTTATAATGATGGCTAATATATTCTGAAATGAGCTTTTTTGTAAAAAAAAACCTCAAAAATTTATTTCTTACAAATTTTTTATGTGAAAAATGGGTCCAATTTCGCAATGTATAATAAAATATTTCATAAATAATTTTAAAATATCACAATTAGCTAAAAGCTCATTTTTATAATGAGAAAGATGTGCTTTAATTGTATGAAAATTTTCAAGCATGTACATATAACAGAGTTTGAGAAGAGGTACATCGAAAACAGCCAATTTAACATTGTCAGTATAGAATGAGAGAGAGGTTTCCAACTCCTCTTAAGTGAAAATAGTGAATAAAATTGTGTTTAGAAATTGCTATGGCTGATCTTTGCTCAAACCCCCAAACACCAACAACTCCAAGTGGGTTGACAAGCAGGGAGAGAATAACTAGAGAAAGATGTGTAAACATATCAAATTTCATGGGTTAAATATACTCTCGCCTCGAACCCTTCAAGTTTCAACATAAAAGAAAACTGACATTAAACATACATACAAAACAAAAAAGAAAGAAAGAAAGAAGATACATTACATAAAATACCAAGTTCACACACAATAATATTTCAGAAAATATATCAAGTTTTTTTTTGTTTCAAAAAAGTTTCAAATTCGGCCCAAATGCCGCCCCGGGAAGGGATCTCCAGTCCTAGAGCCACCTCTGCTAGTAGCTCTGCTCAATCATTTTGCACAGCATACAGCAAATCCTAGTCTGTAACAAGTAGCTTAAATATGAAAAAACTCCGTTATAAGCATTGTCCCATTTACAAATATGATGAAATTAGAGAATCTCCTTTGTTGTTTTAATCTTTCAATTGATAGTTCTTTTTATTTCTTGCGATAAAAGTGAAAGCAATGCTGATAGCTGCACTACAACCAAAGAAAACTCCGGTGTAAAAGAACATGTCATGGCCTCCTAGATAATCGAAACCAATGCCAGCGACAATGTTTCCGATGCCAGATCCTGAAATGCAAAGTATTTTAGACATTATTTTTATTTTTACAAAATCATTGATTACGCAAAAACGTGCTTCGAATTTAGTTGTTTATGAAATGTAAGACAATGCAAGTTTTTTTAAGGGGACACAGTACGATTCAATTGAAAAAAAATTGGTCGAAAAATCAAATCTAACTTTTTTTTTAGCCGATATTATCTTTTACATACTTTTCTATAACCTCACAAATTTTGAAAGCCCTAAAATATTAAAAAATGCAGAATTTTGATAGTTTTTATGATCATTTTTATGCACATCCTTATGGCAAATCAAAACTTTAAACTTACTTATCTCAGAAAGATAAATAACTAGTTTGTCTTCATTTAGAATGCAAAAGTTTTTTTTCTATTGTGCCTAATGCTTTGAATTTTTTTTTACCTATTGCTAATAGTACCTGAAACCAGAGTTGGTATGCATTTTTGAATCAAAGCAATACTTTTTTTTAAAAAAATTGAACTTAGAACTTAATACATTTTTTAAGGAATTTTCAATAAGCATTCAAAAGAGAAGTATTGTTCAAATACCAATCATGTTATCGCAAAGGCCATACCAACTTTTGTCTTACATAGTTTGGCGTACTTGTAAATCAAATTTCATGCGTGTACGTGTTTGTAGGAGGAATAGCATTTTAAAATCACTTACCAAATTAAATTTTTTTTTCCTTAAAAAATTAAATGGCTGGCTTTTTATGAAATTTTGAGCACAAAATCTGTTTTCCATAGTATACACACATAGGAGGCAACCAAAAAGATTTTGAAAATCCTTAAATTAAAAATTTTTGCGTAAATCGTACCATGTCACCTTAAGGTATCCGACTACGTTCGGAACCGTGATTTTAAAAAGGCGCATAAAAGGATAATTTTCATGATATTTAGTGTCACTTAGATTAGAATACATGTATAATATTGTTTTAAGGACATTTTAACAAAAAAAATTATTTAAATACAACATTTCGGCAAAAGAATTAACTGAGTCAACCTTGCCGAGCCCGGGTAGAGAATAAGACTATATATATATATATATATAGGCTTATTCTCTACAAACAAGAGATAACATCCAACAATTGCATTCGAAAAACACATAGACAGTAGGAAAATCACACAATGAAGGACATATGAGTAACCGAGATTAAAAATTATAAAATGGATGCTGCAGTGTTATTAACGTTGCTGACAGGACAGCTAATATATAAAACAATTTATATAAAAGTGGGTTTGAACATGTTTTTTGGCTAGCCAACCTTTCCCCTTTATGTAAATAACACTGAGCAAAAACCAATAGAAAATAATGGATAGGAATATCTAAATCCATTACAAGATAGAGGTAACTTACCTAAAAATTGCACTTACAAATGCAAAGCCCGCGCTAAATCCGAGTGCAATAAATAAATTATTGCCAGATTCTGGACCCTAATGCAGATTTAAATCATGTGAAGGGCTGAAATGTAGCACTTAACAAAAGTATAAAAAGAATGGAAATAAAAATTAATAAGAGTTGCAAATTATAGCATAACTTTAATAACACTAGAGTAAATATGAATATATATATTCAAATATATATATATATATATATATTCAAATATATATATATATATATATTCAAATATACATATAAATATATATATATATAGTGAACTAATAGTAGGAATTGAAAAAAGAGCATGATTTGTTTGCAGTGTTGTAACAAGGCAAACCCAGTTTTGCTAGTTTGGCTGAAAAGCAAGTTTTCGTCGTCAACTTTTGTCTTTGTTTAAACAGTTACATTGTTACAACAATAGAGACGAATCTAAGTTGGAGTCAAAACCCGGCAATTAATTAAATTTATTTTAATTAATTAATTAATATTTCAACAAAAACTGTATTAACATCACGTGTCATCCACTACAATTTTAAAAAAAATTTATTTGAACTTGATTGGATGAACAGAAAGTGTTTTAAAAATTTGAAAAAGAGATAAATATACAAATAAATAAATATATAGAGAGGGTGAGCTAATAGTAGGAATTCCAAACTTGTGACGGGTTCTATCTAGGGATGGCGATCTGTGATCGATTAATCGAAGAATCGATTTCTCAGGCCAAAAAATAGATTTTTAAATCAATATGTAGCACCGAATCAAATCCAGGAATTGATATTTCATCCTAAAAAATCGACATTCGATTTTTTCTGTTTTGGTAAAAACCATAAAATGTATTATTTACAATTAGTTTAATGTGCTATCTTTAAAACTCGTAATATTACGGTGCTGGTTGTTAAAGGGTTAATTACTCAAGAACTCGCACGATGCCTGTGTGCTTAGTTTCCTTCGCCTCTCTTTAATAAATAAAAAATAAAGTTACGTTTATAGTCTTTGACTTTTTGTATTTGTTGATATTGCGTCATTTGTTTATGCCTTGTTTGATTGACTGTCGTAATATACTGTGATTAGAGAAATAAATATTTATTTTTATGTAGTGTTTGTTATGGAATAATAAGTAATTGAGGGTAAGTAAATCGCTATAAGTATAGTGGGATCATTTGTTCCTTGTGAGCGCCTTTTTTCGATTGCCTGCAACATCGCAAGTGATGAGCGGAACCACTTGGATCCCAGTAGACTTGACAGACTATTGTTTTTAAAAAGCTTACATATTAAGCATTGGGAACTATAAGCTATATTATCCATTTTCTAAACTTTTTAATGTAATAAATACATTTAGAAAATAAATATCTTCTTTTATACCTGATACTTTGACATGGTACTAAAAAAATTTGACATAGTACTAATTGCAATTGTCGAATTCCCTGAACTAAAAAATTCCCTGGTTTTACTGATAAGTGATCATTTATAATGGTATCTTTCTTGTTTTTCATAAAATGGATTTATATTTACGTTGTAAATGCAGACTTGAAAAAAAATCGATTTTATAGAAATCGATCTTTTAGATCTCGATTTTTTTTGTGAATCGATTCATCAGGTTACGATTCGAATCGATTTAAAAATCTATCTATTTCGGAATGAATCGCCATCCCTAGTTCTATCTTCGGGTTTTCCGCTAATCCTCTTGGGGAAACTATTCTTTAACTGTGAATTGAGTTTATAAATCGCTTTCCGCAGAGATAACTTGATTTTATGCTAATGTAAATGCTATTTAAACCCTGGCATTGGGCGTAATAGGTTAATCGTGAAAAGTTAATCGTTGAACGTAAATTGCTAAAAAAAAAAATTGAGTTATTCATTCGGAAGTTAGTATTCCATTGTAACATCCATTCAGAGCAGTGGAAGAAAAATAGATGTTGATTTGAACCAAGCCGTTGCAGTTCAGGAAGGAGTTATCAAGGGATCCAGCAGCCACATAGTTCGGGTTCCAAATATCAAACTCAAGGATAAATTAAACAAAGAATAAATGATAGTTTTAAAAACTAAAAAAACAGACTTTTACTGTAGATCGGACTAAAAAATTGAAAAACAAATTATAATTTGAAAAACTAAAAAACACGCTTTTATAGTGAATTGAACTAAAAAGTAAAAAAATAATTCTTAATATAAGAATAAAATGATTTATGAGAAAATTAATGACATTGTGATAAAGGCGTGGTGTGTGTGCTTTGTACTACATTTTTACACTAACTCAGCATTTCGGAATAGAACTAGTAAGAAATTATAACAATTAATACAGAGAACCCCATGATTTTATCCCAATGCTCCCCCAATTTTAGTCTACCTCAGCTCTTCCTTTGTAAACGATTCAGAACACTCAAACAAGCTTTGGTTGCCTGTCTTATACTCCACGGAGAACGACGTTAAACGCCCTCTACCGGCTATACGCAATGAGCAATCACGCTGCATTTCTAATCATTTGCATATCTCCCCGACATGTACTTTCATGCCAAGTTTCCTTACGATCTCGCAATTATTTCTTGGTGCGCTAATTTTTTTGTCCACGAGTGTATATTCGCCTTGTATATGTTACCGTTAAAGTGTATAATACAGTTATTTCATATAATAACTATAGGTATTTCATCAAATAGCTGGACAAGTCAGTTAAAGTATTTAATAGATGAACATTTTCATACTTTACCTAGTTATTCCATGAAATAAATAGGTAATATGAAATAATAAAGAGCATAGACCGTTAAAATGAAAAATAAACAATTTCAAAAATATTTAATAAATTAATTGATGATGAATAGCTAAAATCTCTCGAAAAATACATTTTATCCCTTTTGCGAATGAATAATTGATAAATAATAAGGGGAATCAGATGATATAATTTATTATTGCACATATCGCTAATATTAGTTAAACAGAAAAGGGAAAAAATGATATGTTGCAAAAATAGATAGTAAATATTGTCAACAAAAATACATGCTGGGAAGAAAAACTGTTGCTTCATAAGAACATTGCATACACTTTTTTAAACAAAAATGTAAGAGAATATTAATTTAAATTTTATGAGATACCTTTAATTTACTTTTCATTTTTTTATTAGAACTACGATTGATGTGATGACTCTTTGGATTGTATTGCTTATTATTTTTGAAACAAGCACACTTTTTACTATTACACATTTATTTTTACACTAGCACTTTTTAAAACCTTGTCCAGTACCGCAACTTTGAGCTGTTACAACAAATCGAAGCGTCGTGTCAATATTTGGAACTTCTTCAATGTAAATTTATTCTCGCTGACATATACTGAACTGATATTTAGGGTACAGTTGTTTTATTTGGCCATCTCTAGTTCCTAGTCGAAAAACTCCTTTCTAAAGCAGCTAGAACCAATTAAAATAGCTTCCGAGTGCGATATTTCATACTTTAATGATTAAGTAATCGTTGTTCCATAAAATACCTAGTTAAATCATAGAATTCGATAATTTTATATAATTTAACTGACTGGTCTAGTTATTTCATGAAATACCTGGCTATTCTATGAAATAACGGATTCCACACTTTAACTATAACATATATAATAACTTCGACTTCTTTATTTATATTATTAACAGAAAAAATTAACTTACCTAAGCCATCAAAAGTAGCGAAGATTAGAGACTGCGTTGTAGCTTCAGTTCCTGGCTTGGCACTCATTTTCGCAAAGGAAGCCATGGTAGCATAAAACACCCCATATGTGATGCCATGCGTCCATTCAATTGGAAGCACCATCCATGGATTCTGAAGCTGACTGTACCATAAGAAGCGAATGCAGCACGCCAACAAGGAAAGAGTCACAATATTGAAGTATCCCAATTTCTTCAGCATCCATCCAGCGAAAAACATAAAGGGTATGTCACCGGTAAAGCTCTGTACTGTTTGTATCAGACCACAAATTAAACTGCTACCACCAATGGATGTTATGAACCACAGGAGATAAAACCAAGTGAATCCTAATCCGAACCCACTGAATAGAGCACCGATTTCAAAAAGAATGAATCTTTTTGAATTCATCACTGTTCTAATGTCTTTCAGAATACTTTTTGAGATGTGAGGTTTCATCAAATCTAGTTTTATGATATTCCCTAACGTAAGACAGGAAAGGACGACAAAAACGATCCAAGTGGCTAGGTACGTGCCAGTATAATCATTCAAAAATCCCCCAAGAGGTGAAAATAATCCCCATCCAACACAACCCCATAAGCGTTGCTTACCAAAATCAGCGCCGGTCTTTTCTATGCTTTCACAGCAAGCAGTATCTGAAAGCGTAAAGATGCCGTTGATGCAAGCGTTTAAACCGGTGAAGAGAAACGCGAAAATCCAAAATTGATAAGTCTGGAAATCGCTTTGAAGATTTTTGTCATCATCTGCAACATCGTTTTTTACAGTTGTTTTATTTAGTTCACCAAGGATTGAATAACAGCACTTTGTTTCATGACAACATAAAATGCAGTCACGAATGTAAAGAGTGCATGAGCTATTCGATGTTTCTTTGCATGAAGTTTTCGGAAAGCTTTTACTTGAGCTCGAAGTAAAGTGTTCTGCTTGATGTATCTCTTTCTCTCTCCGGTTGGGTTGTATCTTGTCTGCTGTGATGGAAGAATATAATACAAAAGTTTTACATTCAGGGGAAATGATTACTCTAACATACATCTCTGCGTTTTCAGATGGCACTTTTGTTGAATAATTGCACGAGCTATCGTTGATAAAATATAAATAATTTATAGCTTTTAGTTCAGGAACGTTTTCTGAACCATTTGCATTTCCATACACAATACATGCTTCATCATTGAATAACGATGATTTGTTGTCTGCGGTATTATCAACCAAAACACACTTTTTGGGAAGGGGAGGCACAAGTAAAAGGAAAAATAAAAATGCTGCTTGAGCCACGACTAACAAGCATATCAACAGTTTCAGTCTGTTGAAATAATCGGCTATGTATCCTATGACTGGCTTGGTAAGCACGAAGAGAAATTGTTGGAAAGTCATTATTGATGCAAAAGATGTGGCCGAAAGCATTAATCTTGTTTTGGCAAAGACTCCAATAAAAGGAAGAATGGCCCCCAGAGCTGTAAAAACAAGACAAAAGTCGAATAAATGTAGAGGAAAAAATGATATTACCGTAACTATATACAGTAGTAATAAGTTTTAAATGTGCCATCCTTTATTTCATACGAAAAATGGTTCACAAAGAAGATTGTTTGATTTTCAATTGGTGCAAGACATTCTATAAAAATCGAATCCTTGAAATTATTTGTTACAAGTAGACTAAAAACACAAAACTTGAAAATAATTGTATAAATTTAAAAATGTGAAAGCCTGAAGAGAATGGCTAATATTTGTTGAAATACATACTTTAAGCTATCCGACTACGTTCGGAACCGTGATTTTTCAAAAGCGTATAAATGGATAATATTTATGATATTTAGTGTCACTTAGATTAGAAAATATATATAAAATTGTTTTAAGAATAGTATTACAATAAAAAATTATTTAAGTACAATATTTTGACAAAAAATGAACATAGAATGACCCATTTTCAAAATACTCTCCTTTTGTGAAAAATGCTTCTATTATAATAATATTTTGCCTGTATATAGCTCATACCTCTCTACAGAGGCGTAACTAAACTTTTTGAAATATATAGTTTAGAAGTGAGTTTATCCATATTTTACGACAACAGAGTAGAGAAATTTTAAGAAAAAAACGCCAATAATTATTTCAATTGATGGTAACTCTGAAAATAATGTGAATTTTTCAAATATCCTAGTTCAGACTCTCTGGAGAAGTCTTTATTTTATGTAAGCACGAAATATTATTGTTTTAGAAGCATTTTTTATAAAAGGAGAACTCTAAGTTAATTTTTTGCCAAAATATTGTATTTAAATAATTTTTTTGTCAAAATGTCCTTAAAACTCTTTTATACATGTATTCTAATCTAAGTAATCTAAGTAAGTAATCTAAGTCTAATCTTTATAATGTATTCTAATCATGTATCTAATCTCATGTATCTTATTCTATCATGAAAACTATCCATTTATGCGCTTTTTTAAAATCACGGTTCCGAACGTAGTCGGATACATTAACATAGTTAGAGAAAGTGTAATAAGAGATCCAATAAAAAGTTTTCCTATATTATACTCAGTGGCATAACTGCCTTCGACACCGCAAGGACAGGTTTTGGACCCCCAAGATGGATCTTATGCAAAGGATAGCAAAACCTTAACATAATGTACCTTTACACATCACGTAAAAATATTTAAATATTAAACTTATAACTGAATATAAAATCAACCTAAGTCTGAGTAAACGAAGTAAATAACGTATAAAATTAGAGAGTATTTTTAGTATTTATTAGAATGAAAATTAGAATTATAGCACATCTGAAACAAAATGGTTTCTGATTTGGTTATTGGATGAAAAATATCTAATGAGCGTATTGAAGTATTGATTTTGAATGACGTCAGATCGTCCATTGGAAAATTGCTTAAAAATTGGATTGTAAAAGAAAATCTAAAGTTAATTTTGAGAAAATCTACGTTAATGGCGTCAGTTAGACTTTAAGCCCTCTAGAAGCCTCCCCCACCCGCAGTGCGGGGGTTGCGAGTGCGTACGTTACGGCATTGATTATACTTCCAAGAATTCGACATTTTATTACCATCGATTCTGGATGACTGATTTGTCTCACTTATGTTCATTTGGCGAGAGATATTTGGTGACATATTTGTCAAAGGTAGAATATGTGAATAGCACGACACCTATCCAGATATATGCAAACCGGATGCTATCTACCCCATTGGTCTGTTAAAAAATTACGCATCATGAAGCGTAGCAACAAACGGTTGCAGAATGCCATCAACGAATCCTTGACCTATGGAGTTGTGTGCTGGATTACTCAAAGGGGGGGGGAGCTGAAATTTAAGAAGGTATTTACTTATTTTCAATTCACATATTCAATCCGATCGGGTATGAGAACTGTATGCCTCAGTAAATCAAAGTCTGGTTGGTAGCCCTTCAACCCGAATCCCTCCTATCATGAATATAATAGTTATATGTTTCGGGATTGAAGTGTTTATTATGATCATTGGCGTAACTATATAATCCTGAGTGGGCCCTGTATCAAAATTCCTTGAGGTCCCTTTTTGGAAAAATAACAAAAGGCACTTATTTCAAAGTGTCAGAATGTTACTCATTTTGGGGCTCCTGTACCTTGGGAGGCCCCGTATCAATACGGGGGTAGCTACGCCCCTGGTTATCATTGAACACATTCAAGTAACCACCTCTCTGCTCCAGATGACTTTGGAATGTTGAGAAAGGGATATAGTTTCAGAGTCACGGAATGAGAAAGGGTTTAAAAAATAGTGAAGATGAATGTGCTGCATACTGTTTGAAGATAATGACTAATATATTGCCCAGTTCAACATAGTTGAATATTCACTTACATTCATTATAATATTAGACCCAGACTTTCATATTTTCCCTATACATAACTCACCATAACTTATCGTTATTTCAATCCACTGACGTAGCTAATTATGAGTGGGCCCTGTATCAAAATTTCTTAGGGATCCTATTTGTCATTCTTTACGTATTTTTACTTGCCTATGTTGGGGCCCAGTAGCTTGGGGGCTCCATATCATTGATACGGCTGATACGCTGGTAGCTGCGCCCCAGTTTCAATCCCTTTAAACAATTGTGTACGTATGTCTCATGCTGCAGTTACAGTCTCATGCTGCAGTTTGTTTCATATAAACAAATAACTTAAGCAGCCCCAAATATATTTGACCTTTTTTTTTATCATTAATTAACTTAAAATTTTTTGACGGCGCTTTCGTGATGAGATTATCGATAGTATCTCCCAATCCATTTTTATGTTTCTCATTAGATTTATTATTAAATGTTACAGAATATTCCACCTAATGTTCATTCATTTAATGTTAACCATTTTTATATGATTTTGAAAATGATTTTAAAATATAGATAAATGCATATGTTGCCGTTAAAGTGTGAAATCCGTTATTTTATAAAATAACTAGGTATTTCATGGAATTAATGGACAACACAGTTAAGGTATCCGACTACGTTCGGAACACTGACTTTGCAAAAGCGTATAAATGGATAATATTTATGATATTTAGTGTCACTTAGATTAGAAAATGTATATAAAATTGTTTTAAGAATAGTATTACAATAAAAAATTATTTAAGTATACTATTTTGACAAAAAATGAACATAGAATGACCCATTTTCAAAATACTCTCCTTTTTTTGAAAAATGCTTCTATTGTAATAATATTTTGCCTGTCTATAGCTCATACCTCTGTACAGAGGCTCAAATAGAATTTTTGAAATATATAACTTAGAAGTGGGTTTATCCATGCTTTACAACAACAGAGGGGAGAAATTTTAAGAAAAAAAACGCCTATAATTATTTCAATTGGTTGTAACTTTGAAAATAGTGTGAATTTTTCAAAAATCATAGTTGAGCCTCTGTACAGAGGTCTGAGCCATATACAGGCAAAATATTATTATAAAAGAAACATTTTTCACAAAAGGAGAACAATTTGAAAAAAGGTTATTCTAAGTTAATTTTTTGCCAAAATTTCCTTAAAAGAATTGTATACATGTATTCTAATCTAAGTCATATCTAATCTAAGAGTATTTTAATCTAAGTAATATCATGAAAAAATATCCATTTATGCGTCTTTTTAAAATCAGGGTTCCGAACGTAGTCGGATACTTTAAAACATACAACATTATTGAATTTCTACGATTTAATAAGGTAAATTCTATAGAATAATGATTAAATGAGATCGTGAAAGTATGAAATACAGCACTGGAAAATTCTTCGAAATTCTTTTAATCAGTTTTGAGCCGCTAAAAGCTGATTTGCAGTGTGTGTGTGTGCGTGCGTGTGTGCGTATGTGCATGTGTGCGTGTGTGTGTATGTGCATGTGTGCGTGTGCTTGTGTTTTCGTGTGCTTGTGTGTGTGTGTGCTGCATTCCGTTGCTTTTAAACGTAGAATTTAGGCGTTGTATATATGTTAGCGCCTTACATTTTGGATTATTAACAAATATTTTTGCTACCTAGTTTCAAGCAATGACTTCTACGAGAAAGGAAGTCTAACTTTCAATAAGAAAGATTCAATGCGAGAGATTTTAATTATTATTAAATAAGGACGAGACAAAGGAAAAAAGTGCTGCACTTACTCGGAAAAAATTATTAACTTGCACATAGCAGAAATAAAAATAGCTAAAACAATACAGAATAAAGTACCACGTGACTATTGGTTACTCCAGCATTGTGATATTCTTGAAATTCAAGGAATAGAAAACAGATGCTATAGATGCAAAACATATTCTTTTTTCCCCCTTTTTGTTCAACTAATATTAGCAATATGAGCAATAATAAGTTATACCATCTTCTTTTCCTTATTATGTATCAATTATTCATTCACAATAGGGATAAAACGTATTTTTCGAGAGGTTTTAGCTGTATTTATGATCAATTAATTCATAAAATAACTTTGAAGTTGTTTATTTTTCACTCTCTTTCTTTAACGGTCTATCATTAGTTATTTTATAGAACAAACAATTATTTCATAGAATAACTAGGTAAAGTATGAAATTTTTCATCTATTATATACTTTAACTGACTTATCTAGCCATTTCATGAAATACCTAGTTATTCTAGGAAATAACTGAATTATACACTTTAACGGTAACACATACACTAGAGAAGAACATGTGAAAAACGAACCTAAGAGTAGGTGTGTGTTTTTTTTTGGGGGGGGGGGGTTCCCTTTGCACAAGATGAGATTTTAAACAAATTTTGGAACTTTGAATTATCTCATGCGGAAACAGGAATCAAATTCTTTTTAAACTAAATATTGTACTTCGATTTTTTGATAAACGTTAAACTTTACTAGATCTCAAATCTTCGCATGCGAAAAAAGAGAGAGAGAGAGAGAAATATTGTAAATAAACTTTTTGTACAGACTATAAATACAATTCATTCAAATTAATCAAGATAAAGTAAAATACACAAAAAAGGCTTACCTCCACTTAGCAAGAAAAAATGCAGCTTGAAATATATCATATCTTTGTCTACTGTCCACCAGTGTTCTTTAAAAGTAAGATTTTTTCTTTCATTCGATTTTGCGAAAGTTTTCTCTTTCGTTTTTGGTTCCATTTCTGTCATAGTCATATTTTAATATTCTATTTTTTATCTAGAGAAATAAAACTACCAAAAGAGAAAGAGAGAGAGAGAGAGAATGGGAATTAAATTTTAAAAAAGAATATATTTCCACTTTAAATACTTTGAATATTTGAAAAAAAAAATCGTTTGCTCTTTATATCAGATGACATGTGTGTGAATGATAAGAATAAATTTTAAAAGAATATAATTTCAAAATAAATATTTAGAATACGTGAAAGAAAAAAATCGTTTGCTCCCTGTATCAGATGACGACCTCAGTAAGAAAATGCATAAATTACACTCGATGAAGATGAAGATGAGAATAAACGATATATGTAAACATAGATTGTGTTCGACGATAAATTGAATCATTTCGTCACTCTCAAGGTTTTACCTCTTTATAATATTTTTGAAGTTCTATTTAAAACACAAGCAAGTGTTGAATCTGCATGAGTAATACATATTTGTTTTTCAATAATTTCTAGAGCTAATGATTTAGTGACGAAATGAATAAATAGATATATTAAGTTATTGATTTATTCACACAATTCCTACTATTAGCTCACAATCTCTATATATTTATTTATTTATCTGGGTGGAATTTTCAATCGTTAATAAAATACATTTTAAAGCGCTCAATTGAGCTGAAATTTTATATACAGGCTTATTTTGGATGACAATTAAAAATAATTAAGAATTTTTTTTAATTAATTAAAATTAATTATTTAAAGAATTACAAATACAAACAAGTTGGCATTTTTGGTGACTTAGCGACTCTTTGGCGACTTGTGTCAAAACTTGAAAAGGTTTTTTTTTCTCATGTGTTAAAGTGTTCGGTTGAACTGAAATTTATATTGGATGACAATACAATAATATAATAATAATTAATTAAAATTAATTGATTAAAACTAATTATTTGAAGAATTACAAATACACAACCACGTTGGTATCATTTTTGGCGACTTGGCGACCCTTTTGGCTACTTGTGTCAAAACTTGAAAAGGTTTTTTTCTCACGTGTTAAAGTATTCAGTTGAAATAAAATTTATATACACGATTGTTTTGGATGACAATGCGATACTTTAATGATAATTAATAAAAATTAATGACCACTTATATAGTGTTGTGATTCTGTCCTATGTATATACATATTTACATTAATTGTAACTATTTAATAAAAAGTAGCTAAGATAAAATTTTTCTTTGTTGATCTAAGTAGGAATTGACTTATAAATATTTTTTTATATTGCTTGTTTGTTTTTTTTAAATTACCATTTGAAAAAATCTAATGTTTTATTCATTTCCGAAAGAAAAAAAAGTGAAACGCTGTTAGCCATGAATAAAACGCTATGGAATTTTTTGCGAGATTTTTGTCCTTCGAACTTAGAGTTATCGATAATTAATGTAAATATTATTTTAGTGTTTTTATGTATTTTTTCTTTTGGCTTAATAATGTTCACTTCGAAAAACTTGCGGAATTTTTTTTTCACAAACCTTTAAAATACAGTCGGACCTCTATTTAACGAAGTCACTGAATCCCGAAAAATAGTTCGTTATATATATAGAGAGAGAGAGGTTCATCTTTCAATACCTTATAAATCACATAAAACAAATTTCAAATACATAAACACTATATATTAAAAAAAGTAATTATTCACACCTTTTTTTAAATTAATGCATGTTTATTTTATATATCTTACCCGTCAAAAAAGAAAGAAAGAAAGAAAAACTGCAAGAAAATCAAGAAAAAAGAATGTCGAGGAATATACTGTATTTTTAACATTAAGAAAATAATTTTGCATTAAAATTAATGAATTTTAAGTACATTTTCTAATTTAAAGCATATTTGTAGTTTTAAACATACATTATTTACAACTAGAAATTCTAAACATTTTTTACAACACCCGGCTTCGAATTTAATTACTCATAAATTCTGTTAATTTTGTTTGAGTTTTTTTGTTTGAAAAATTGCTTAGTTACATAATACACCTCACATCTTTGTAATGCAACAAAAAATAACTTCAGGTATATTTTTCCGTGTTTTCTTCTCAAATTTTTCTAGCCATCCATTGCTACCTAGAAATTGGCCGAATCTCAATACCTTCGCAAATTTCTTAAACACATGTTGTTAAACGTTTTGAACAAGAATCCATGAATCATAATTTTGTAATTTATCTCGAATTTTTTTATAATTGTTAGTAAGCTGCATGAAGAAGTGCCAAATTTTGAAGCAATATCCTTTTTCTTGAAGCCTTTCACCACTTCCTGAAGAATTGATTTTTTTTATTTGATGCTCAAGCACTTACTTTTTGACATTTTCGAGCTATAAGAAACTCAGTTACCAGTACGACTGGTCAACACTACAAATGAACGGAGTCTAGCTCACACACAAACACGGAGAAACGAATCAATACCACTGAGAGTGAAAGGGGACATTGAAGATGTTTACAGGGAACTGGACAATAAGGGTTACAGGTTGCACTTCTTGGATGAAACGCCCAGAATTCTATTGCTCTCGGAGAGTTAGGCATCTGATAATACATGTTCAAGATTTATGACCACCATAAAATGTGTTAAAAGAGAGAATAACTTGAAACGTCCACAAATATTTGAAAGTAGGAAGAAAAAATCGTATCACAAGAAAAATCTTTTTCGTTATAAAGAAAATGGACTTCGCTATTTGAAGGTTACTTTACGAAGGAAATCGTTAAATGTTCTTGGTTCCAAGAAAAAGTTCGTTATATAGAAAAATTCGGAACATAGAGGTTCGTAATATGAAGGTTCGACTGTACATTAATATTTACTATACGTATTACTATACTTCCCCCGAAGCTTTCAATGGAATAAAATATGATTTGTATAAAAACTGATTCTTTATTCTTGAAAAAGAATAATCGTTTTAAATGTATGTCTAAACAGGAAATTAGCAAAAATTATCAAAAAAAAAATGATTTTCCTTTAAAAATAACTGTTCAAATGTCCTTTTAAGACATTGCGCAGAAAATATACGAAAAATTTCTTCTTAAGATATCCGACTACGTTCGGAACCGTGATTTTTCAAAAGCGTATAAATGGCTAATATTTATGATATTTAGTGTCACTTAGATTAGAAAATGTATATAAAATTGTTTTAAGAATAGTATTAAAATAAAAAATTATTTAAGTACAATATTTTGACAAAAAATAATGTACTTAATTACCCATTTCAATAGACGCATATTGTGAGAATGAACCATTTTCAAAACATTCTCCTTTTGTGAAAAATGCTTCTATTATAATAATATTTTGCCCGTATATAACTCAGACCTCTGTACAGAGGCTTAACTAAAATTTTTGAAATATATAACTTAGAAGTTGATTTATACATGTTTTACCACAACAAATGTTAAGAAAAAAACGCTGATAATTATTTCAATGGGTTGTAACTCTGAAAATAATGTGGATTTTTCAAAAATCGTAGTTGAGTCTCTGTACAGAGGTCTGAGCTATATACAGGCAAAATATTATTGTAAAAGAAGCATTTTTCACAAAAGGAGAACATTTTGAAAAAAAAAAAGTTATTCTAAGTTAATTTTTTTGCCGAAATATTGTATTTAAATAATTCTTTTTGTCGAAATGTCCTTAAAACAATTTTATACATGTATTCTAATCTAAGTGACGCTAAATATCATGAAAATTATCCATTTATGCGCTTTTTTTAAAATCACGGTTCCGAACGTAGTCGGATACCTTAAAATGCTTTTGAAACAAAAAAACAAAAACTGTTTCGATACCAACATCAGATTAATTAAAAAAAAAATTCTTGATTCTATTACATTAGTGAAACATCGAAAACGTTTCAGGTAATGCTTTTTTTCTTGTAAAAATTCAGACATGCGCTAGTTACTCTTTTACGGTAATGATAACTTACGGTCATTTAAGATAGCGTTTCTCAGCCTTTTAATCGCCACTGACTGATCAAAGTTTGATAATTTTACCGCAGCCCGCTGAGGGGGAGGGGGGGGGGCATTGATTGGTTTTATTTTAGATTTTGATTTAATAATTTTAATTTATTTGTATTTAAACATGTCCTTAAAATAAAATACAGTTACACCAAAAAATGAATAAAAAGTACAGTCGAATCTCCATATTACGAACCTTTATATTGCGAATTTTTCTATATAGCGAACTTTTTCCAGGAACCTTGAACATTTCACGATTTTCTTCGTTAAAATAACCTCTCTATAGCGAAGTGCATTTTCTGTGTAACGAACTTTTTCTTTTGCGGTTCAATTTTTGTTCTCCCTTTTTTCAAAGTATTTCTGAAAAAATTTCAAATTATTCTCTCTTTTACCATACTTTATAGTGGACATAAGTCTTGAACTGGTTTTATTATAGGCCTGACTCTCCGAGAGCAATAGAATTATGGGCGCTTCATCCAAGAAGTGCAACCTTTAAACCCATAGCCCAGTTCACTGGAAACATCTTCGATATCCCCTTTTCATCCTCAGAGGAATTGTTTCTTGTCCCCGTGTTTAAACTAGTCTCCGTTCATTTGTAGTGTTGATCAGCCGGACTGGTTCGTTTGTAGTAGCTCGAAAATGTCAAAACATAAATGCTTGAGCATCAAAGAAAAAAAGTTAATTCTTCAGGAAGTGGAAAAAGGCGTCAAGAAATTTTCCTTGCGGTTTTTCTTTCTTTCTTTTCTTTTTTTGATAGATAAGATGTATAAAATAAATATATATTAATTTACTAAAATGTGTGAATAATTACTTTTTTAATATATAGTATTTAGGAATTTAAAATATTTTTTTTATATAGCTTATAAAGAAAACTGAAAGATTAACTTCTGTATAGCGAATTTTCCATATAACGATCTTTTTTTCGGGATTTAGCGAGATAGAGGTCCAACTGTAATTCAAACTCGAAATATTTTTTAGATAGAAAAACATCGCAATACTACTATAAAATCGCGAGACTCTGTAACACATGCATACATTTATTTATTTTTGAAATTTAAAAAAATTTTCTAAGTAATTTTTTACTTATATCAGTCCTCCCAAACTTTCAATGTTTGCGACCTAATTTTGAATCATAATTTTCATGGCGTTCCCCTCCATACAATAACAATGTATTGAATTCAATAATAACGTACTTTAACGCTAAAGCTACAATACGACTTTAATTATAAACTGTACAAATTATCATGATAAGCATCAAATTTTGCATATACTTTTGTACAAGCCCATGGGGTCATTAGAGATTATTAAACTTGTTCCTAACTTAGTATTGTTAACTTAATTATCAGATACATTGTGCAGTACTGATACATTTATATTATACCATTGTAAATGTATATTTTTTTATTATCTCGTAATGTGTATTTTGTTTTGATTCCTTTAAGTAAATTAATAATTTTTTAAATCTTTTATTTTCGACTTTTCGATATGCTCACCCCCCCCCGGGTAGGATTTTCACGCCCCCTAGGGAGGCGCTCCCCACAGTTTGAGAAACGCTGACTTCTGTGCAATTTGATGATCTGAAAATACAAGAAACAAAACCTATTTTGTACCGAAAAAAGTAGTAAAACCAAAACAAAAATGAATAGTATTATAAACGTTATACTTTCACACTACCGGTTGATTCAAAAATAGTGTAACCAATTTCAAAGCATCATAATTTTTTTCGAATTAAATTATTTACATGAAATTTTCAAAGTGGTTTCGTTTGGTATTGTACATTTTGTGCAAACGTTTTTGCAAAGCCAAAAAGGCCTTTTGACCATTTTGGGGGTATTTTTCCAGCCTCCTCTTTGATTGCTTTTCGAAGCCCTTGAAGATTTATTACTTTAGATCTGTTTAATTGTTTTTTAAATATTCCCATTAAAAATAATCGCAATGAACACAGTCAGGGGATGGTGGTAACCATTTTTCAGGAGGCAAAAAGTTTATTTTTTAATCTTTCAGTCATTTTATGGTTAATTTTGCAGTATGACTTGGTGAAGAATCTTGATGCAAAACAAAATTTTTTTGAGGGTAAAGACGCTTACTTTTTTTTTTTTTTTTTTAAAAATGTTTTAAAAAATTTTTTTTAATTTTTTTTTCCAAAAAAATTTATGTTTTGGGCTCCAAAAAAAATGGTTTTGTTAAGTCTTGTGAGAACATTCCCATTCATACCATAACACCTGACGGCCAACTTGCATTTTGCAAAACAGCTGCGTCTTTTCGACGTTTTTTGCTTTAAATATATTATATCTTTATTTTGCCAGTTGTAAATGACAGAGGAAACAGTGTTTTATCCGCATTATCCATGCTTTGTATCTACCTTTGTGTGACATTAAGTACAGAGACGAAGAATGTTTTCTTCATTTTTCTATGGTCTTAACAGACATTTGAAGCAGAAAGGTTTATTCACTTTTTTATAGCTAATTTTCTTTAGTTCACGACAAATTGTCGATTGCAATTCCTATAGATTCTATGCTGAAGTTCTTTGAGGCAGAGAATTTTCTGCAGAGATAAATCTTTTCAGTTTCTTTCTTTTTTTTTTTTCTTTTCTTTTTTCAGAAATTCCTTTCATCCACACTTTTTTGCTGGAGCTTTTGATTGCCAGCCGAATTTTGTTTCTTTTCCAAGTTTAGATAGTAATCTATTAGCAAGATGTATTTTGTGATTTTTAAATGCTTTATTTATAACAGAATTTGAACAAACATCCTTCAAAAGCTTTAAAATTTCGTTTCGGGTTTGAGGATCTATTTTCGAAGCCATAATTTACTGCCATAAAAATAGTTAGATTGGTAATTTAAATGTTTCATTTTTAAAATATAACTGGCAGCAAAGTGATAAAAATTTACCATTCATAGTTATAAGCCTTTAAAATTGGTCACACTAATTTTGAACCAACAGGTTAAGTAAATGAGAAAGGATTAAGTAAGTAAGTTAAGTAAATAAGGAATCGTAAAACAATGTAAACATAAAAATTTTAATACCGAAATGATTTTCTTTACCAAATTTGAACTGCACTCTTTAAAATTTAATTAAGTTCTATTTTTCAATTATAAAAAGTTTCCATGTTTCCCAAACAAAATAAAATAGTTGTTTTTTCGATATCGTTATGATGTTTTCCTTAAAAAGTAGGGCTGCCGTATTTTGATACGATAAGTTACAAATTTCTTACGATTTCTCTGTAGATATATTTATTTATAATACGTATTTGTCATTGTACTATTTAAATATTAGCAATTACATAGAATTATTCTACAAAACTTTAATAAGTATTTCTAACAATCAAAATTGAATCTGTGAGACGTAGACATTATTAGGTCTAACGTACGGCATAGTCATGCTATAAAAAAGATAAGTGAATGACACTATGAATTTTTACTTTCCAGGAAATTATGTTGATAATAACCCTAAATTTCATGACATTATTATACATATTGAGCATATCTAATTGAAAACACAAACTTCTTTTAAAAAAAGTTGATTATTTTTGCTGAATTTGTCTAGTTTTTCACGAGTTTTATTTTGTAAGTAAATTTTAACAGCTAGAGTAAACCTTCTAAAATATTTTTTCAATGAATGTGGTATGCTATACTTATATTTCCAAAAATTTTGTTAATAGTTTTTCTTGATGATATAGTTATGATTATATAAAGTACATTAATGATAACTTTTTTTTTTGTAGAAGATTAGCAAAAAAGCCAGTGGTCTTCTTTCCCGCAACCCCCGCATCGCAAGGAAGGGGGGCAAATGTTCTCCGTTACGCCACTGAAAGAATCTGTCACTAGTTTAAAATACACAGGAAATAAACATAATTGAAAGCTTAACAAAAAGAAACTCGCGTGTTATTAAAAAAAATACATTCAATTTACCTACTAAAAGATTAACTTATTGTGTTATTGTTGTTGTCCTTTAAGTTTGGTAAAAATGTGTGCATGGAACCTGTTCAATCCATCCCACTTCAACTACTCCCTCCCCGGGAAAGATTATGTTGGTGTATAACGGGTTCTATTCCTGATTCTTACTAATTCTTACTCTTGGGGAAAAATTCTTTTGAATGGTGTATGATTATAAAACCACCTTCTATTTTATGAACAGCGATTTATGTTAGTGAGAGTTACTATTTAAAGTGAAGTGAAGAGGGAAGTTAGAGGAGGTTGGTGATTGTTGTCATGCTGAAACTGTTGTCAGCTGAGGGTGAAGAGTTGCCGTAAGCAAAACGACATGCTCTGGCGTCAGCCACGCTCTATTTCCACATTGAAAAATTACTCGCCAATTTTTCTGCTTCGGAAAACGAATATCCAATATTATTTCTTTTATTTAGCTCGCGTTTTTGTTGACGGGCGTATACAGAAGTGGAGCACCATTCTGTTTAAAATATTACAAGTCATTAAAATATTAAACACCATTAAAATATTATACGCCATATCTGATGCATTTGACGAAGCCAAGGCTGTCATCTTTACCGCCATCTTGTTCATGACGTAGGGAGCCGAAGAACCCATTGGCTTGAATTTCAAGCAATTTTTATTTGGAACAATTTTTTCAGCTTACTGGGAAAAAGTTGTTCTCAGCCTTTGCTTTGGAACTAGGTAGAAATTGTTCGGTATTGGTTGCTTTCAAGGAAAATTGCTCCAAATACGTATACATGTGATAAGGCCTTTAGAGATATAATGACTGTCACCGACCGGAGGAACCTATTTTTTAGAGTGTTTGGCCCTATTTCAATTCAATTGGATGGCTAATTTAATTTTATGCAACTATAATTATTTATTTTCTGAATTATTTAGTAAATTATGAAGAGAGAGTAATGGTAAACCTCAGCAAGGTACCTCGTAATTCTCAGTCGTGGGCCATGGTACTGGTTGAAGCTACCGAGGCTCGAGTAAAAGGACCACTGACGAGTCAGTCTAGGAAGATTACTATTGGTAAAGATCCAGAATTTTAGATAGGTATTGGAGCAATCATTATAGATATTTAAATTAGAGTAATTGATTTGACGGCTCCCCTGGCTTAGGTCAAATTTAGATAGTGATTTGACAGTCATAATAAAAGTGTTGGTTTGCATATGTGTATCGCGGGAAAACGATGCTATCAACATCAAAAGTAGGAGTTTGTCGAAAAAGTATAGAAATCTTAATACAGTAAGACCCCGCTTAACGCGGGGTATACGTTCCACCAAAGTTGAGCGTAATATGAAACAGCGTTAAACGAGGTTATCTTATCATGTAAATAATGGGGTTAGGGGAAGATGGGTAGAAGATTGGTCAGGTATTTTACCATTAAAATTTTTAATTATGTTTTTTATAACAATGAAACAAAAATTTATTTCTTACAAATACAGAAACATGATTAACGAATATACATACAAAAATAAATAAAATTCTACGTCATTATGTTTACATTTCAAACCATTCAGTTTCTTCAGTATTTCCAATTTTCTGCCTTTTTATTAAGAAGGTAGATTGGCTTAATGGCATATTGCGTTCAATTTCGTCGTCAATCCATTTAGAAAGTCGTTTTTCTATTTCCTCTATTGTATTATTTCTAGAACGGGTAATTCTAGTTGCAGAGCTTGTCGTAGTTGCAATTGCCAATGACAATATTTTTTCTTTATTCTTAAGAATTGTGCTTATTGTTGAAATTGCCAAATTCAATGCAGCACCAATTTGAGATTGACGTTCACCAGTATCTGATCTTTTAATCGCTTGCATTCTAGTTTCTAGTGAAATGCTTTTTCTTGTTGGTTTATTTTAGTACTTTTTTATTATCAGTCTTGATAAAAACTAAAAATCATATAATATTTGTCACCATAGAAATCGTTATATTTATTATATAAATTTATACTTACAATAACGTCAACAAATGTTTGAAACGATAAAAATACGTTCGTATAACACCGCAAGAAAGAAGAAACACAGATAAACTGCTTCGGATATCGGGAAGCCGAACGCTGTGTGCAATTTCGGGGAATCCCACAATTTAAATAAAAGAGCATTAAACCGAAACAGCACTAAACGAAACAGCGTTAAGCGGGGTCTTACTGTATATTTCTTTTAAGATATTTTAATACATTTTCTAACGGTAAAAAGAGGCCAAAAAAATTTATTCAGATGACTGAAGGACATTGCAAAAATAAAAAATCATATATTCAACAAAATTAAGTTTATTAGAGTGTATTTTATTCACATGCATATGTATTTATACATGTATTTAATAAAAATCAACGAAACAAAAACATTCCCTAGAACTTAATGAAATTTAAAACAAAATTTGAAAGTTTTTTTTTTAAAATCAAAAATATATATTGAGTTTTTGAAAAATAATCTGATAATTTTCTTTGTATTGTTTTTTTAGCACCAAACTGTCAACAACTTGTTCGATGTCGTGTATTTTGTTATTCATTTCACCACTGAAATGTGCGCCAAATCACTGCGCTTACTTTTCATGATGTTCCTCATTTCGGATGACGTGGGAACAGAAGCTACTCATTATTCATTTCATTTTCATCGCGGGAATCTGCATCAATGATATTTTTTGAGCTATGAACAAACTCCAAAATGTCTTTGTCTTTCATAATTGAGGTGTACACAAATTAACATCATCTACTGGAACGAATTCTTCTGATGAAACAGTAGGACAGTCCGGTAAAAAAGAAGCTTTCTCAAACATTTCTTACAGTGTCTGGTGTGTTCCATATTTTGTCCATTCCCAAAAGGGAAATTTTTTCGTATTAAGCAATTTTTGTTTCGCGTTAAGAGAAAAAAACCCATGAAAATGCGTTGTAGTTTGTCGGGACCGTTGTGTATTTCGTGTGAACTGATATTTCGTCTTAAGCGTTTTCGAGTAAAACGTATTTCACTGCAATTGACACTTTTTATAATTAACATGTGAAAATAATTCAGCGATTTCTAAAAATTTTATTAAAATTATTTCGTACGGGTTAGAGAATTTGTGTGTTAGTCATCATGAAATTCTTTCCAATTAAGTTAATAGATGGCGACATGTGCAATCGTTATTGAGAGAAGTTCGAGAATCTGTAGTTCTGAAGAATGATTTTATTCACAGAAACACGTTATCTTTGTTGCTTAATTTATTACGTATAATGAATAATTTTATGATGGATGACTAATTAGTGATTAAGAATTTAATGATTATTATAGTGAATTTTTAACATTTAATGTATCATAAAAATTAATAAGGTTGAAAATTATTCCAATCTTTGTGGAATGACTTGAAATTATCATGAACATTATCTTGCTTGTTATTACTTTTTTTCCAAAATTTGTTTTTAAAATAAATTCTTCTTTATTATTTTATTTTGTTGATGAAAAATTTGAACATCATATAACAACAACATCAATTTAACATGTGTAGTAATTGAGGATTGATCTTATAAATATCAAAGATTAATTATCCTTACGAAAAGGCTTTTTTTTCTCTCTATGCAGTCTATCAATTTTTTCTATGCGATGCAATCAAAAAGTATGAAAAGATTTCAAAGATTCCTTTCTTGGAAGTCTTCAACAATAAGAAAAAAGAATTTTTGTTTAAATTTGGTAAAATAAAATACTTTTAATAAAAAATTTATTTTAATTAATGTTATTATGTTACTCAAAATAAATATTAGCCAGTGGCGTAACGTACACCCCCGCAACTCCTGCATCATGGGGGAGGTAGGATTCTAAGGGCTCCAAAGTCTGACGTTATGGTTTTGTAATTCTTTGTAAGATCCAGCTTGGGGCCCAAAATCTGATTTTGCAGAGGGTCTCTAAAATTCTACGTTGCACCACTGATATTTGTCTAATATTTTAACAGATTTATTCAGTTTAAATAGTCTCCTTAATTTTAGGTCCTTTAATTTTAAATGCTCGTTTAAATTTAACAATGTAGATTAAACAGTTTTTGATGAATCTCTTAAATTACTTATATTTTAATAAAAAAATTCAGGGAAAAAAAACCTTTTTTTGGAATTATGAACTTATAAAAAGTATGTTTGCAGATTAATTGATTCCTTTCATTTGTTGATGTAAAAATTCAGGGTTATCTTTTTGATGACCAGTTACTGTATGAAGAAATTAAATGTTATGATTACACTTAAACGTACAAAGAATGAACAAGTAATATAAATTTTCAAGTAAAATAAAGTCAATTCCAACGTAGATTAACAAAGAAAATTTTTTATTTTAGTTAATTAAATTTTATTTTCTAATTAATATTTGAAAAAGCTTTATTAACATCAAGTGTCATCCACCTACAAGTTTCAAAAAATGTATTTAAACTTGAGTAGATGAATAAAAAAATTAGTATTTGAAGCCAAGAAAAAGCGCCATCTGTTGCAGCTAGTTCTAACTTCGTCGGAAATATATAACGCAGTATAAATTTAAAATAAAAAAAAAATAAGTTTTTTAATGTGTTAATATTTGAAAAAAAACTTGATTGATATTGTCATCCACTACAAGTTCTAAAAAATGTATTTGAACTTGAATGGATGAATGAATAGTATTTTATTAACGACTGAAAATTTGAACAAGATACATAAATGAATATATTTCTGAGAGTGTGAACTAATAGTAAGAATTGAATAAAAAATCATCTTATCACGGGCTTATTTGATGTAAGTCACGTGATAAATGCAATCACGTGTTCTCAGTGACGTAACGGAGAAAATTAGCCCCCTCCCCCCTGCAAAGTTAGATATTGGGCCCCAAACTGTACCTGGCATCGATCAGGCTTTGGACCTCCAAGAAGAATCCTAGGCAGGAGTGTATGTTACACCACTTCGTATTCTCCATTGAATTCAAAACTGATTCATGATTTGTACTTGTTTTTCTGCCAGTAAAATTTAGATAACTTTTTAAATTTGATATATATAACTGAGTGAGCATTTTAAATTATTAAAATTCTACCAAATTAAAGAAAAATTCAAATTAAGTGCATTTCGTTTCCCTTATTGTTGATAAACACGTATTTTGTTAAAAGAAAGTATCTGCAAAATGCAGAAGTTGGCAATTACAAAGCGCATGTACTAATTGGCTAAATTCACGTGACGCCATTGTCACACGATAAAAGCACTCATGTTTTCCCAGCTAATCAGATCATGCGCTTCGTTGTTGCCAACTTTTGCTCTTTGCAGAAGCTTTCTCTTAAAAAGTACTTATTTAGCAACAATAATA
>BMAV01017539.1:101822-122208 GCA_019973955.1 Trichonephila inaurata madagascariensis | reverse complement strand
AAACTGACAAATTTGTAGAGTTGTGCAAAGTGTCACAAATAAATGTACCGCGTGCCACATGTGGCACAAGTGCCATAGGTTGCCGACCCCTGGCATTTACTACATGGAAATGAAAATTAATTAATACATAGTAAAATTAGTTAATACATAGTACACAGTATAATTTACCTGATCAGATACACCTCAGAAACACACTTCATGAAGGCATTAAGCTGTCTATAATGAAAATTAAGTAACCATCTTTGCAAGACCTGGTTACTTGTTTGTAAAGGAGTATGTGATGTCCTGATGTCTTCCGTTCAGCTCTCTGCGTTTTACTGCTTCATCACGAAGATGACGAAGGAACACTAAAGGCCGTATCATAAGTACATTTTTGGTGCAACTTTTTTGACCAATTTTTTGCCCAATCTGAGGGTGAAGGGTTGCCGTAAGCAAAACGACATGCTCTGACGTCAGCCATGCTCTATCTCAACATTGAAAAATTACTCGCCGACCTTTCTGCTTCGGAAAACGAACATCCAAAATTATTTCTTTTATTTTGTTCGCGCTTTTGTTGATGGGCATAAACAGAAATGGAGCACCATTCTATTTAAAATATTATACACCATTAAAATATTATACGCCATATCCGAAGCGTTTGACGAAATCGAAGCCGCCATCTTGTTTATGTCGTAGGGCGCCGAAGAACCCCATTGGCTGGAATTTCAAGCAACTTTTGTTTGGAACAACTTTTTGAGCTCACTAGCAAAAAGTTGTTAGAAAGCCGTTGCTAAAGCAACTGAGGAAAAATTGCACGAATTGGACTAAAAATTGCTTGAAACGTGTACGAGTGATAACGCCTTAAGTCAGTGTTTCTTAAACTTTTAATACTTGCGACCCAATATTGAATCACAATTTTCATCTCGCCCCCCTCCATACAATAATGATGTATTGAATTCGATAATACGATACTTTGACGCTAAAGCTACAATACGACTTTAACCTCTTCGCCACCGACGTTTATAAACGTCTCGCTCAGCCAGTGTGTAAATTGTCCCGGACGTATATATACGCCTATCCGAAATATGTTCACTACTATCCATAAAATTATTCCGAAGACTTTGGAATGCAATAAAATGACTTTAACACTGTTTGAGAAGGATTTACTTATTTCAGAGGATTTTCTTATTTTCCCTTTCTCCCTCCCCCCAAAAAAACATGCGTGCAATTGTGGCATTGGGGAGTGAATCGCATAACTTTTAATGAGCAGTTAAGGGATTAATTATAAACCGTACGGGTGATCCGGATAAGTGTTAATTTTTACATATAATTTTATATATAACCCCAACCGGTGCGGTCACTGGTAATTATTAAACTTGTTCTTAGCTTAGTATTGTTAAGATGATTATAAAGTACATAGTGCAGTACTGATACATTTATAAGTGTATTATATCAGTGTAAATGTATTTTTTTTATTATGACAGAATATATTTGTTTTACTTTCAAAAAATTAATAATTTTTTGTAATAATTTTTTGTTTTCGACTTTTCAATATGCTTGCGCCCCCTGGGGGCGCGCCCCACAGTTTGAGAAGTGCTGCCTTAAGTCTATTACAGACGCACCTTGTGGTTCAAAATACTGAAGGGTCGTTTCGACAGCCTTTAATCCTTTACCATGAAATAAATACTTAAGGAGTTTGTACGGTATCCTCAAAGTTAACGTCCTCTTTTCATTCTTTTCCTACATTTTTTCATGAACTGTGGCAGTAGCAGTAATTGCTGTATCGGATACTCTGCAAAGGCGTGACCGAGTTATCTGGACCACCGGATTATCGAGTGCCAAATTTTCAAGACTCTACTGTATTGTATATTTTATCATGATATGTTAATAAAAAAATGTTACCCTAAATGTATTATTTTGAGATGTTTTTCAGAATACGGTCGTACATGTATTAACATTGGTAAGTTTGATTTAAGAATCTTCAAAAGAAAAACTTTAACAATATTAAAGTTAATTCTAGGATAAATAAAACAGTTCTCACAAACAGATGTTAGTTACTTCTTCAATTGAGAAGAAAATATTATTCGAAGGGGAAAAAAATGTATTTGAAAATGTGTGACGGGTCTATCCGCGTTCTTTCAACTAATCCTCTTAGTAAATATTGGGTCTTTAAAATTTATTCTATTACAAACCTTCACCCGAAGAAGAAGATGTGAGTATGTAAATAAAGACTTGTATATATAGATCAAACTTTAAAGTTAGAGAGAGAGAGGCTAGATTGCTAACGGGAAGCAGTCATTGATTAAATGTGAGAAGTGAGGCATGAATACTTCGTAACTCATTAGTGTAATATTAAAGATTGACGATTTTTTTACCAGTAATTAAATTAGATTAGGTCACTTGGAATTAGAAGATATATTGCTTGAACGTAAGTGAATCCTATTTATTAAGACTTCTCAAATCTCGTCTACCTCGCTGTTGCTTTCCATATTTAGTATTTGGGTGCATCTCTTAATAGAATTTTGTTGTTCTTCATTACTGTGAATAAATAGTAGTTATTTTGAATATGGCTAATCTTCCTTCCGACTCTTCCACACTAATAGAAGTCGCATTATATATACATGTATAGAAATCATGATATTCTTGTTCTTTAATAATATCTAAGTGCTTACATTTCTTGAGGTAAACGCTCACTTCCTTCAAATTTATGAGAGATATAAATAGAATATCCTATAAACAACTGAGCAAATACGAGGTTTTTGTAGTTATTTGGAAAGGCTATATCCAAGAGAAGAACTAAATTGACCCAGAATATTACATCATCAGTGATACTCATCTTACTTACATTGGATTTTTTTTATTTCTTTTATCATCGAATACAATCCAAATAAGCTATCAAGGTATTTTTATGATTTTATTTCTAAAATGTTCGATAATACTCTGGTGTGCAAAATTAAGAGAATTTTTAGATTTTGTCGATTATCTCTAAAACTAATGAACAGATTTTAATAAAATTTGGTATGTATGTAGGACTGATATAATGCAAAAAAATAAACATTCGACAGTTAAAATACACACGCGTGATCGTGCATAGCACTCATCAAAATCCGAAAGTATGAAACATTAGTTGCAGAAAATAACAAAAAAACAAGCAATATATATAAAAAAAAAATAAGTCAATTCCTACTAAGTCAATAAAGAAGAATTTTATTTTAGTTACTTTTTTTCAAATAATTACAATTAATATATATATGTCAGGTTTGAAAAATTTAGCTTCAAAATTAAGTAAGTAATAAATGAAAATAGAGCGAACTCTTTACCATAGAGAAAGGATTTGTGAGTAAATAAGCCTATTTAAAGGTGGAGCGAGCGCTGACGAAGAAGAACGCATACTCAAAAAGGCTTAGCTGGTGACTCCTAGCTGAATTGGTTGTCTATTGTTCTACTCGGTTGCGCGCCAAAGGGCCGCCATGTTGAATTTTATGTGATTGAAACAAAATAAAGAAGTTATTATAGAAATGATGCCCTCCTCATTTTACCAGCAGTCCTGGGGCCAGACATATATATGTTACGGTGGAACACCGAAATCTGGTGAATGTCAACTTTCACCGGTGAATGTCAACATTCATATTGTCGCTTGGTGTATGTCCGAAATATTTGCTAAATATCCTTATTTCTGACTTACACCGGTAAATGTCGACATTCATCATGCACTAATGGTGAATGTTGAACAAGTCGGACACTTATATTTTCTTCTCCGTAATTCAGTCACGATAAATTTTTCGCCTCTCTTTCTGAGAGGAATAACGAAGAACTTAAAACACACAGGACATTCAAAATGAGAAAGGAAAATTACAGAAGTTTAAAACTTACTTAATTATACAGTACATTCTATATGAGAAAAAAATAATAGTAATAAAAAACGTACTAAATTATGTGATTCAAATCTTATTGATTGCAACAACTTAAGGTATCATGATTTTGCAAAAGCGTATAAATCGATATATTTATGATATTTAGTGTCACTTAGATTAGAAAATGTATGTAAAATTGTTTTAAGAATATTACTCGTATTACAATAAAAAATTATTTAATTACAATATTTTGACAAAAAATGAGCATAGAATGACCCCTTTTCAAAATATTCTCCTTGTGTGAAAAATGCTTCCATTATATAATAATATTTTGCCTGTATATAGCTCAGACCTTTGTACAGAGACTGAACTAGAATTTTTGAAATATATAACTTAGAAGTGGGTTTATTCATGTTTTACGATAAGAAAGGGGAGAAATTTTAAGAAAAAAACTCCATTGGTTGTAACTCAGAAAATAGTGTGAATTTTTCAAAAAAAAAAATAGTTCAAACTCTGTGGAGAAGTCTCTACTTTATATAAGCACACAAAATATTATTATTTTAGAAGCATTTTTTATAAAAGAAGAACATTTTGAAAAAATGTTATTCTAAGTTAATTTTTTGCCAAAATATTGTATTTAAGTAATTTTTTTTTGTCAAAATTTCCTTAAAACATTTTTATACATATATTCTAATCTAAATGACACTAAATATCATGAAAATTATTCATTTATGTGCTTTTTTAAAATCATGGTTCTGAACGTAGTCAGATACCTTAAACTGTTATGATACTTGGAATTGTACAAGAAGCCTTTGTGCTTTTACAACTGCATTTATTTGTGGAACATTTCCTTTTGCAATGACAGCGTGTATAGCCTTGCCCGCAGCTTCTCGAATTAGCTGCAGCTGCTTCTCTCAAAGACATTTCTTGAAAATAAATCTCATCTTAGGAAAGTAACTTTTCTTTACAAATTACGAACTGATTACGTGTGTAAAGCTGCTTGAGGGTACCATTTTCATTTGCAAGTTTTAGAAGTCGGAGTCTTCTATTCCAACAACAACCGCGAACTCATTTCGATTATCTGTACGACCAAGGTTGACATTAGAGACTTGTATTCGTACAGTTTTACTAATTTGAGCAGGGGTAAATTTTTTTTTGTGAAGTTCGTAACATTTTTGTTGCTTGCAGTAGAAAATTCTCTTTCGTGGCCGCTCTTTTTTTAGCAATTAACTCGTGTTTTTCAATCAGAACTTGATGTGAAGATTGCAAGTCCTCTTCAATATTTTTCTTTGGAATATGGTTTTCGGTATGACCACCGCTCAAATTTTTTTCAGAAGTATTACCAATTTCTTCAAACTGTTCTTCAGTTTCAAAAGTATTGGCAATTTCTTCAAGCTGTTCTTCGGTTTCAAAAGTATTGACAATTTTTTCAAGTTGTTCTTCGGTTTCGATATTTGCGATTTGTTCGTTGAGCAAAAAAGACGATGCTATGCCTCTTTTTGCTTTAACTCCAAACATGGCTTTATAAGTACTTTGGCGTATTCCTTCGTGGTATGTAGTGTTCTTGGCAAATAGAACAAAGGGTAAACCTTCTGACCATTTATTTGTATCGTTATCATTCATCCATGCAGTTAGCATATTCTGCATATCCTGATTGGCCCTTTCAACTGAGTCTTGTGTTTGACTGTGACGAGGCTTTCCATGAACTATCTTAACATCTTTCCACATAGCGCATATTTCGGATATGACTTGATTATTGAATTCTCTACCATTATCTGATTACAATATTGCTGGAGTAACAAATGTTAAAAATATTGAAAGAACGTGATACGCTACTTCTTCAGCACTCTTAGTTTTCAAAGGTCGTAGCTGGAGAAATTTAAATTTAAATACAACAATACAACTTCACATGTAATATTTTTGTTTTTAATTTACAACTCTCTAAGCATACGTGTTCTTCCTCCGTGACCAGTTCTGATGTGAGTTTCATACAGCACACTGAACAATTAGTCATTGGTAACATAATACTATACATTTGTTTCTCCTGGTTTTAATGGTACAAATAACTTCTCTTCATCATTAATTTTTAAAACGTCAAAACATTTTAATCGTCTGTAATCCTATCGTCTATGTTGGGCAAGAAAACACGTTTCCTGGACAACAGATAAGCTCAATCTTATAATGAGGAGGGGCTCAGGGAGTCTGCTAATTTGGTGGGAACAACGCACCAGATACAACAAATTCAAAATTGTTGAAATACTCAGTTACAGAAGTGGTGGAATAATGGTTTAAGCCAGTGCTTCTCAAACTTTCAATATTTACGACCCAATATTCAATCATAATTTTCATCGCCCCCTTCCAAAGAATAACAATGTATTGAGTTCAATAGTACTGTACTTTGACTCTAAAGCTACAATACGATTTTGATCTCTGAAGTACTACCGACGTATATAAACGTCTCGCTAACCCAAAGCGTTAATTGCCCCAGACGTATATATATATGCCTTTCCGAAGTACGACCTTTTCTGTGCACTGCTATCCATAAAATTATTCTGAAGGCTTTGGAATGCAATAAAAAGACCTTGACAGAGTGTTCGTGAAAGATTTACTAATTTCAAAGGATTCGCTTATTTGTTCCTTTTCTTAATACCTCCCCCCCCCCAATACAGCATATTTGCGTGTCTACGTGGGAAACGGTGACTGGCTTTGGGGTGTGAATAGCGTAACTTGTTATCGACAGTTGAGGGATTATTTACAAAACCGACAAATTATCAAAATAAGTGTTAATTTTTGTATATAATTTTGCATATCACAAACCCATGAGGTCGCTGGTAATTATTAAACTTGATCTTATAGTATTGTTAAATTAATTATGAAATGCATTGTGCAATACTGATACATTTTTATATAAGTTTACTATATCGGCGTAAATGTGTGTTTTATTTTGTCAGAATGTATTTTGTTTGTTTACTTTCAGTAAATTAATATTTTTTAAAATAATCTTTTGTTTACGACTTTCCAATATGCTCGGGCACCCCTCGTAGAATTATCACGCCCCCTGGGGGTGTGCGCCCCACAGTTTGAGAAACGCTGGTTTAGACAGAGATATCTCTCGGAGGCCTCACTGGACCTGCATGTATTCTCTGAAGGAACTCTTGATTGATGTGGAATATCGATGATGTGGTGTGATCGATACATGAGTCCACATTTCTGCTGCTACTGATGATGAATTCATTTTGACTCATTCTAAATTCTGATCATATCTGATCTTAACGAGTTGTACATGTTGAGGATTATATCATCATTTATAGCGAATATAATGGCCATACCAGTATCCAAATGTGAATCCGATACAGCATATTTGGAACTACTTTGGTACTCATGTTGCTAGTTTAGATCCTCTGTCCGGGTCGCTGCATGAGATGGAAAAAGGGTAATTCTGCGTCTAATTTTCGCTTTCCGTTTCGATGCCCGATAACTTAATTGGAAGCATGGAAAGTCGGTGCCGTCAATGCATTTTAGTTACAGGTATTCATTCTTTATCTGAGCTCATTTTTTGTAATATTTCAACAACATTTTTCCACACAAAATAGTGATTCCACATTAGGGGTTTTTTTTTAAAAAAAAAATTACTGCTCTTATATTTTCACTATAATTTGTTTATTTAAACAATTTTTACATCTATCAACATCGGAAAGTCAAAAGAAATATATAGATTTGTATAAGAAGTGAAAGAAATTAGGTCAACTTACCCAATCCTTCGAATAATCCTCCAAATATTCCCAACATTGTGGCTTCAGTACCTGGAGGAGCGTAGTCTGAAGCATATCCTGTCATGGAAGCATAAAATATAGCAAAAGTAATTCCGTGTAGTACTTCAACAGGAAGAACCCACCATGGATTTTTTAGAATATAATATAGTCCATACCGTATAGCAAATGCTGCTAAAGATCCGCTGACACAATAAAAATATCCAAAACTCTTGATAAACCACCCTGAAAAGAAAAAAAACGGAACTTCGGCAACAAGACATTGTACAGCCACGCACAAGCCCAGCAGTGTCTGTGTGGCACCTAAATCCTGTAGAAGCCAGAACTGATAACCCCAGAGGAGGCCAGACATAGCTCCCATAACGTAAATTGCAGCTGCAAAACATATCGTGTCCCAAGAGGAGAATATCTTGCCCACATCTTTGAAGATGTTCAGAGATAAGTTTGCTTTGGTAAGCTGTATCTTTAATAACAGGAGAAGGTCGATGCCAACTAGCACTAGCATGACATAAAATCCAGGAGCATAGTTGGTTACTTCGGAATCTCCAGTTGCAATATCGTTGAGAAAACCTACCAGAAGTGTTACTATCCCCCAACTGATAGTAGCCCATAATCTTTGCCTACCGTAGAGTTCTGGACGTTCTCCAAGGACTTCGTAACAAGCAGAGTCACTGAGAGTGAATGCTATTGTAGCCCCTGCACCAGAAATAATGGCAAGAATGGCGAATATCCAAAATTGGTAAGTCCTGTATATAGACACACTGTTATCTATCAACAAGCAAGGTTTAAGACTGGAACATATAAAAATAGACGTATTCGTATCGATACAGTGACAAGAAAAGTTGGTTTCTGGCTTGAATTCCAGCAATCCCTTGCTATTTGAGTCCAAAGATTCATCAATACTTTCATTTCCAGGCTGCTGAATCCGAACCTTTCCTGACAAGCTTATGGAACTATTACTGTCACAGGTCTCAAAAACAAGCTCCCCCTCCACATCTTGTGGGTGGAGGTCATTTAAGCATTTCTGATCGTATGCGTGAGTAAAAATGGATATGGAATTGTTTTCTCTTAAACACCGAGTGTTTACATGAATATTTATGTCGTTTTCAAATGATGGTAGGAAAATAACTAAGAAATAACTGAGGGCAGTCACGAAGACGAGTGCGAAGATGACAGCTTTTATGTTCTGGAAATAGTCTGTGACGTAGCCAAAGAGCGGTTTCGAGAAAAACACGCAGAAAGGAAGAACTGTGAAAATAAGTCCTACAGCTGTCGCATTGATGCCGAGGCCCTTTGCGACAACAGGCATGAATGGCATCACTCCGCCTATGCCTGTAATAAAAGAATAAATATAATTACTTTTAAAAAAACTTCTATTTAAGAATTGTCTTAACAGCAGGGGAACTATTTTGTAAGCCATATTCTCTTTTATCAAATACGTAAACTCAAAACACAGAAATTTTAAATAAGGATCTGTGCAATATAAAAATAAAATATTGAAATACAATATCCGTACGAGGTATTAGTTTAATATATGAGTACTATATTGATAAGAATAACTTTGACTTTATTTTCTTCCTATTTAAAGTAGTATTGTAGCTAGAAAAATTATTTGCAAGTGAGCAGAGTATACTCCCAACAATAATGCTAAATAGATGGCGTGACTTTGGCGAAAAATTTGAATACCAAATGAAACAAATTCGCCAAATTGGGTGGTAAAAATAGTTGCCTCTAGACAAATTTAGAAGAATTTTCAGGAATTTTATTATTTGTCTAGTTACAAAACTATATGGAGAGTGGGAATGTGAACTTAGTATTCACTTAATAATTGTTATTTACAATACAGAACTTAGAATTCAATAAAAATATTCAATTTGGGGATTTATTTTATATTTATCTGAGTTTCTTTCAATTTAAACATGCAAAAGAATTCAAGCGGTTGTAAGGAGTAAGCCAACAGTTTAATATTTGCCTACAGAAAACCAACTTTATTTGCCTAAAACTGATGCATGTCACAGCATTATTGAGATTTACTAAATAAGAGTACTTCTCAAAATTTCAGAATTCATATCTGTACAAACAAATACTTATATGTCTAAGGTTCTATATTGTTACGAAATTTGTGTAATTAATGCTTAATTTTATCTTAAAGTAATGTAAATATTAATTTAAATTTGCTTTTGTTTAATAAGTTAATATCACTTTCTGCTGTATTTATTTATGATAAAAACTGCAATATTTGCAAGCAACGCCGTCCCTTACATTGTAATGGCGTTACAGTGGGAACGGCAAAATATTGCAAATACAGCCAAGTTGGTATACTTTTTGGGAATCATATAGATACTTCTCGAAATTACTGGAAAATCCGTAACCTGTGACGTAAGCGGATTTTTCGAGAATGTACTGGAAGATAGCCGCGCATACTATAAATAGCGGTCACAAGCTGAAACTAAGTTTTTTTTACTTCAGCTGCTAAAGTGTTGCGAAGGTTGCTTGCGATTAAACTGTAACGTTACGTGCCTGTATTTTTAGACATTGATAGTTATGTCTGAGCGCTGTAGAAGGTGTGAAAATCTTCTGGAATTTATTGTGCAAATTTTACTGCTGTGTTCTGTAATTTAAGGATTGATTTCGACAATAAATTGCATCTCGCTCTTGAAGAACTGTTTTGTTTTTTAGCATAAAATCCACATAAACCCCGATCTACGGAAAAATATTTTTATAAATATGATAAATGTGGGATTTTTTTTTTTTTTTTTTCATTTTAAGGATCTGGCTTTCGTAAAAAATCGGTTTTTTGAATTAAGGTATCCGACTACGTTCGGAACCGTGATTTTGCAAAAGCGTATAAATGGCTAATATTTATGATATTTAGTGTCACTTAGATTAGAATACGTGTATAAAAAATTATTTAAATGCAATATTTTGGCAAAAAATTAGCTAGGAATAACCCATTTTCAAAAAGTTTTTCTTTTATGAAAAATGCTTCTATAATAATAATAGTTTGCTTATGAAAAGTAAAGACTTTTGCAGAGGGCCTGAACTAGGATTTTTGAAATATATAAATTAGAAGTGGGTTTATCCGTATTTTAATACCACAGACGGGAGAAATTGTAAGAAAAAAATGCCGATATTTTTTCAATTGGTAGTAACTGAAAATAATGTGAATTTTTCAAAAATCCTAGTTCAGACCCTCTGGAGACGTCTTTACTTTATATAAGCAGAATATTATTATTAAAAGGAGAACTTATTGAAACTAGGTCATTCTGCCAATTCATTTTTTGCCAAAATATTGCATTTAACACTAGGTTGCCCAAGGAAGTCATTTTGACTGCTTTTTAATTTCAATTAGAAAAACAATTACATATATATTACAAAATTTCTTAGAATTTTTAAGAATATATTTTTTTCCAAGTGAAGTAAAAATTTTTTTTACTATTAATATTTACTAATAACTCATAACTGTAAATAATATAAAAAAATAATAAAAGTTAATTTTAAACAAATTTCTTTACACATTAATCGTCCTTTCACAAAGCAGTCATTTTGATTGTTGTGGGCAAAATAGGTATATACTAAGTTTCAGTCTTTCTAGCTTTAAATTATTTTTTATTGTAATGAGTATTCTTAAAAGAATTTTATATCTAAAAGAATTCTAATCTAAGTGGTACCAAATATCACGACAATTATCCATTTATGCGCTATTTTAAAATTACTGTTCCGAACGTAGTCGGATACCTTAAAAAAATTAATTTCATAACGTGTACACTTTCTATGCTGACGTTATCCTGGAAGAATATCAAGCGATAAAAAATAATTATCAATTCAAAAAATTGTGACAACCGACTAGCGGTTCGAGTAAAGATCAGCCGTAACAAGTTTTAAATTCAAATTTATTATCCCTTTGACTTAAACCATACAACTAACGATTGGAAATGGGCTACGTAACTAATTAGAAGAGCAATCGGACGGCTTAAGGTTACTTAACATATAAGTATAATTTACTCCACTTATTCTTGGAGCTCTCTGGACTTCTACGTTAGAATTAACCACAATTATCTCTCTTAAGGCCGTATCACACGTACACGTTTCGAGCAATTTTTCGTCCAATTTGTGCAATTTTACTCAGTTGCCATAGTAACGGCTTTCGAACAACTTTTTACTAGAGAACTCAAAAAGTTGTTCCAAATAAAAGTTGCTTGAAATTCCAGCCAATGGGGTTCTTTGGCACCCTACGTCATAAACAAGATGGCGGCTTCGATTTCGTCAAAAGCATCAGATATGGCGGATTATATTTTAATGGTGTAGTATTTTAATGGCGTATAATATTTTAAATAGAATGGAGCTCCATTTCTGTTTGCGCCCATCAACAAAAGCGCGAGCGAATTAAAGGAAATAATTTTGGATGTTCGTCTGCCGAAGTAGAAAAATCGGCGAGTAATGTTTCAATGTGGAGAAAGAGCGCGGCTGACGTCAGAGCATGTCGTTTTGCCTACGGCAACCCTTCACCCTCAGATAGGACGAAAAATTGGTCAAAAAAATTGCACCAAAAATGTACTTGTGATACGGCCTTTAATTTTACGACCTCTGGTCGTAAATACTAAGCTCAATTTTATCACTTGTTCTCCAATCATTAATAATCGATCATCCAGCGACTAACCGTCAACTAACATCTCGTACCTAAATATCAACGCCTGAATAGACAACTCATTTGAATAATTCAAGTCTTCTTCTTCGGGAGAAGAACATACAGTCAAAAGAATAAATTTACCCCAAAAGGATTAGTAAAAGGTTAGCGGATAGACCCGTTACAAAATGACATATTCTGTACAGTTAAAACAATTTTACATTATCGTAAAGAGAAATTTTGTAATGAAACAAATCACAAAATAATTTGTAAATCTTTTTCAAAAATATTTGAAACTTAAGTGTACTTGGCATTTTTAAAAAGTTTTTGGATGTATTTGGATGTAATTTTTAAAAAAATCCTACATTCAAGGAAAATATATATCTAATACATAAAAAAAAATATTTAAAACCACTTACCTCCGAAAAAGAAAAAATAATGAGATTTGATGGGAAGAAGGCTTAAATTTATGGAACATTTTATCCTTGTAAGCATCTTTGCTATCTGAAATTAAAACAAATAATAGTTACGAGAAATTAAAATCTCATACCGATTTATTTATTTTTTTATTTAAGAAGTAAGATAAAAAAAATTTTAAGTCAATTCCTACAAATGTCAACAAAGAAAATTTTATTTTAGTTACTTTTTATTAAATAGTTACCACTAATATAAATATATACATACATATAACAGAATCCGAATATTAAGTTTCAAAATAAAGAGCGATTTTCCTTGCAATTTTCCATTTTCCTTTCTGTATAGGGTGTTGGACTTTTTTATTTGTTTGTTACTATTTATTTATGAATTAAATTTAATTATTTTAATAAAATAGTATAGTAGAAAAGAAATCACCTTCTCAGACATTTAATCAGTCACGCGTGTACAGCGACGTGTTCGAACAGAATGGAATGTCGTTACTGGCTTGCCTAATAGACTTATCAGGACTCCTACAAAATGAATCACGCACACGATCAACAGTGTCTTCTATCACGAAAACTTAAGGTATTCGACTACGTTCGGAACCGTGATTTTAGAAAAGTGCATAAATGGCTAGTTTTCACGATATTTAGTATCACTTAGATTAGAATACATGTATAAAATTGTTTTAAGGGGATTTTGACAAAAAAAATTTATTGAAATACAATATTTCGGCAAAAAATGAACTTAGAATAAAATTTATTCAAAATGTTCTCCTTTTGTGAAAAATGCTTCTATTATAATAATATTTTGTTTGTATAAACTCAGACCTCTGTACAGAGGCTCAACTATAATTTTTGATAAATTCACATTACTTTTAGAGTTACAACCCTTTGAAATAATTATCGGCGTTTTTTTTCTTAAAATTTCTCCCCTCTGTTGTCGTAAAACATGGATAAACCTATTTCTAAGTTATATATTTCAAAAATTCTAGTTCAGTCTCTGTACAAAGGTCTGAGCTATATACAGGCAAAATATTATTATAATAGAAGCATTTTTCTCAAAAGGAGAATATTTTGAAAATGGGTCATTCTATGTTCATTTTTTTCAAAATACTCTTCTTTTTTATTGTAATACTATTCTTAAAACAATTTTACATACATTTTCTAATCTAAGTGACACTAAATATCATACATATTATCCATTTATACGCTTTTGCAAAATCACGGCTCCGAAAGTAGTCGGATACCTTAAGGATATTTAAACAGTTTGAGATACTAAAGTTCTCGCCTCTTTTAAAGTTCTGTTCCATTGGTGGATAGATTTTGATGTCGGAATGTCGACTTTCCATTCTGTTCGAACACGTTGCTCTACACGCGTGACTGATTTAAATTCCGTAACCAAAGTACGCATTGCACCTTTTACTGTGGCGTCCACATCTGTACTACTGAATTCAGTGTAAAAAGTTTATCGTCTGCGATTGCCGAATAATGCGCGCACGTGCGGCCGATCGGACTAGATCCAAAAAATCTCGGATAGTTTTCCTATCCATTGATGAACAGTTTATTACATTCTGATGGGTAGTTCCGAAAAAGCCATTAATTTAGGATACTTTAAGCCCGGACATCCCATATATATATAGAGAGAGAGAGAGAATTAATAATAGGAATTGGGGGGGAAAAACAGAGTGCACCACGTAAAAAGAATGGAAAGAACAGTAAAAGCACAAGAAAGTAACTCACAAAAAAAAAACACTAAAAGCATACCCAGAAAGTGAGAAATTAAAGATACATACTAAATAAAATACCTATCTTATTTTTATTTCATTGATTTTTTTGGGAAACATTAATTATCATATAAATTTTTTTCATATAATAGATTGAAAGTGAAAATATTAACCAAAGTAACATAAAGTTAGTTTCAGTAATGACTGAAGTAGTATAGCATTCTAATTATTTCCCTCTTTAGTTATTTATAAGGAGTATCATTCAGTGGCGTAACGGAGAATACTAGGAACCCCCTGCAAACTCAGGTTTTGGGACCCAAGATGGATTTTACAAAGGATTGCGTTCTTGGCGTCAGTCAGGCTTTGAGTCTCCTAGAATCCTGTCCCCCACCCCTGGAAATGCAGGGGTGTACGTTACAACACTGATATCCTTTTACTTTTGAACTTAAAAAGATTTAATAGTAAATCCATTATGCACAGAGATAAACAAAGGAAAGGAAATAACTATTTTAGGCAACATATTTTGATGGGCTAAATTCCTGTGCCGTCATAATCACATGATAATGGCAAACGCGTGTCTCTAGCCAATGGGCTCAATTCATGTGACGTCATAGTCATATGATAATGATAACTACGTGTTTTTAGAAAATCAGTTCAAAACCTCATGTGATGTCAGTCACACGATAAAAGCAATCATGTGTTTCCAGCTAATCTGTTCATGCGCTTCGTTGTTGCCAACTTTTGATCTTTTCTGAAACTTTCTCTAAAAAAGCACAAATTTGTCAATAACAGTAACGCACAAAAGTACACAAAATGCATTTTATTTCAAAGTATATGAATAAAATATGATTTTTTTTTTGAAATTTTAAAATTCTTTGAAAAATGTTTTTTGATAACATTTGAACATAATTACCCAATTATAAAATTTGAAATTTTATCCAAGTTTTGCAAACAGAACAAACAAATACAATTTGTTTGACGTCTGTTTTGAATTCAATAGAGAATACGTGTTTGAATGAATGAATTAAGCCCATTAGATCATAAATTCAAGTGATATACGATATGATAGATTCATGTAAAAATGCGATTAATACAATCGTATGTTTCCAGTTAATCAGTTCATGCGTTCGATGTTACCAGCTTTTGCACTTCGCAGAAACTTTCGTTTAAAAGAATATATTTGTCAACAATAATAATGCACTTAAATAAGCAAAATATATTTGATTTGAAAATACATGAATAAAATAAGAATTTTTCAAAAAAAGTTTCAAACCTATTAATAATTTTTTTTATATAACTTGATCATCTTTACTCGATTATGAAATTTGAAATTTTATCTAAATTTTACAATCAGAACACCATGTACAAGTTGATTTAATATCAGTTTTGAATTCAATGGGGAACGCGTGCTTGCCTTTATCATTTGACAGTCTTGAATTTAGCCAATGAGGTTGATTCATGTGACGTCAAAGTCATATGATAGTGAAAGCCAAGTGATTCTAGCCAATCAATTCAAAAACTCATGTGACGTCATAGTCACACGATAAAAACTATCTTGTGTTTCCAACTAATCAGTTCACGAGCTCCGGTGTTGCCAAGTTTTGCTCTTTGCAGAAACTTTCTCTTAAAAAGTACATATGTATACAAAATGCTTTTATTTAAAAGTATAAGCATAAAATACGACTTTTTTTTACTTAAAAAAAAATCTTTTTGAAGAAATTCTTTTCCCTTACATTTAAGCTGAATTCACACCAAGGCTGTCACGTCAAACGTAGAGCGTCTAGCCAATCAGAGACTTAATCTCACTCGAGATGAAGTCTCTGATTGGCTAGACGCTCACACAACGTTTGACGCTGACTGCCTTGGTGTGAAAATTCAGCTTAAAACATCTTTAACCAAATATGAAATTTGAAATTTTATCTGAGTTTTACAAATAGAACAAGTACAATTAGTTTAATGTTTGTTTTGAATTCAATGGAAAACATGTGTTTGTTTTTATCATGTGACTTCATGAATCAAGCCCATTGTGTCTTCATTGCTGTTTTTCTAGTGAAATAAAAAGATATGTATGTGCGCACATCATTCATAATAAACAAATATGTAGACCTCTTATAATACACAGAAAAAAATGAAAGAATAATAAAAAGAACTCTCCAAATAAAGACAAAATAAAATCTCCTTTTGATATAAAATGTAAAATAAACTAGGTAGCTTATATGGATGCAAATATTATGAACATACAATTACATTGATTTTGTCAGTGTGTTAATTATAAGAAAGCAGGAAGAAATAGTTCACAAATGGTCGTTGCATTCACCTATGAACAATATCGTCAATATTTTTTTCACTTGAAATTTTATTTAAAAGCATATTTCGCCCAGACATATATTCAAATTTCCTCGAAAGAGGTTTAAAAGAGTTTTTATAATTTTTGGCATAACATTTTAAGTATTGAAAATAGTTAACTAGAGAGCAAAAACAAAAAATGAAAGCAGAGAAATTTAATACACACACGTATGCGTTTCAAAAGGTGAAATTAAAGAAAAGAAAAAAAAAGAGTAGGAAAATTAAATTTAAAATAATTATTCATAGTGGTTGTGTATCTTTCATTGGCTGGCTACGAGCTAACTGAAAATATTGCAATTATCATATTTATCGGAATGGCAACGGTGGAAATTAAGAATTGTATAGAAAGAGTAAATAAAAAGAAAATGTCAAATATATTTTAATCTTCTAATTAGTTCCTCCTTATTTATTTAATAATACGACTGAAACATAGTTTAAGTGATACATTTATATACGCGTTAATAATTAAAAAAAATGGTGCAACTGTTTTAAATTTTTATTCCTTTCCACTCGCCGAAATCTGAATATTATCGAACATAAAGTAAGTGTCATAAATGGATGTACTGATTAGACATTTGTATGTAATGTTTAAAAATCATTAAAGTTTCTATAATTGTTCCGAATTCATTTTTGATTTATCTTATTTGAAAATTTCGCATTAAAAAAATAGAAACAAGTAACCATATTGATATTATACTTACATAAAAAAAAATATTTGCAGATTTTATCGCATAAGATGCACCATTCGACATTAAAATAACATTTTAAAGATTTGAACAGAATATAAAGATTCCAACAAGAATGCCGAAAAGAAGAAAAGAATAGAAAAAAAGCTACATGAGCTAAACAATAGCTTACTGAAAATGTCTGTGCTGGCCATAGTGATAATGATTTCGGTATAAAAACCATTTTCTTTATTTTATAATATAGGTACAAACAGCGAACAAAGAATACTTGATTTATAGGACACTACTTTTGTTTTAACGTTTGCAATTGTTAGAATGAAAGTAATAATCCATTTATACTACAATACTTGTGCATTAACTCACGAATATTTGAATAAAAACGCTGTTTTTTATTCAAAATCTTCGATTCTTTTACACTTACGAAAGAATGAACAAAGGTAACAATTCTGGAACAAAATTTAAACGTTGTGGAATCATGTATGAAAAGAAACTTATAGCTGAAAACGATAATAGAGAATTTTTGACAAAGACACAAATCAACTTAATACAAACTCAAAATTACAAAATACAAACATTGAATCATTTATTGGATACCTTAAAAAGCAACCCAAAAAATTACAAATAATTTATTAGTATACAATGGTTGATTTGTAGTAGAAAAAAGTTTTGGTGATGTAAGCGAAAACCATTGACGTCTTTTTCAAGAACATATGTAAATAAAACTATCACAAAAAATCATTGATTGTACAATTTATATTCAGTCGTCTGGAGAAATATTTCTACAGTGTTACCATAGCAACAGAGCAACCACGTGACTATTATGTTGGAAGTTCGTTGGCTCGTGTGATGTGACGTTTTCAATCACCTGACCTATTTAATATTAATTTCTCGCACTTTTTTGAAGACCGGAATTTTTTGAAAACGAATTTTCTTTCACAAATAAATTAACTATGATTTAAAATTCACAAAATTATTAAAACAAATTATAAGCTTTTTTATAAAGGAAATAAATTACCTTTCTGCACGAGAACAGTTGAACAAAATATACTTTTAGACGAATGTGTGTTCGAATTCTTTAGCGAAAAGTTTCAAAAGAACATTAAACATAAAATTTCAACAAATCTCAAAAAATGGTCCATACATTTTCGGGCTGATTTTTAGAACAGTAACTCCCAAAATTACAATCACGTTTGAAATATTATCTCGTACTTCGTAAACAAGAACCGGAAAAACGGGTAGATGCTTTCATTTGAAGTTCCTCTTCTGTTTGAGTAAAGTATTTCACTGGAAAAGGAAGTAAAAATGTATGACGCGTTTTAATTCGTTCTTTTCTATTACAAGTATTTTGCAATTTGTTTAATGTTACTAGGTATGTTAAACTGGTAGGAGATAATAGGATTGTCGGAATCATTGAAAAGCAGATGTTATCGTTTCTTTCTCTTCTTTTTCTATCTTTTCCTTTTGCCGTGACAGTTATTTGAGCTTGACTGATAGTCAGTATATTGTTTTTTAAATATTTTTTTTAAAAAAGTGAAATTTGTTTTGATGAACTTATGCTTTGACAAAACCTTTTAATTTATTTGTTACTTTTTTGTTTAAAAATAAGCTTAATAAACCTATTGTTTATAATTCGCAATTTTTTTACTGTTCTTTCATTTTTTTACACTGTTAGTTCCTTTTATGTTTAAAAAAAATCATAACATCAATTCATTTCCTTAATCATTTCACGCTCTTAATCGTTTATTTCATCATAAAACTTAATTCTTTATAATCGATATGAAAAGATTACAAAGAAAAAGAAAAGAAAAAAAAAATGTACAATGGGCGTGCCACTAAAACTCAGAAATGAGTCCCGGTACGATCAAGGGATGGTGAGGTAGCCCTCTATCCCCTATCCATGAAAAAGGTTCCCTTTTTTACCTGAATAGATCCCCAAGAAGCACTGCGAGGGCTTAAGGGGCGTTACAGATAAATATTCCTGTTTTTGAACTATTAGTCCTACAGACTTGAAATTTAGCAGGCACGTTCCTTTCATAGGGAGTAGACATACGCTACAAAAGTGGTTTTGCGAAAATCGACCTACAAGGGGCTTAAGGCGCACTATAGATAAGTAATTACACTCATTAAAAGATTACAGTACATTTTTCTACACATTGTTTTGTACCGAGTTTTACTTTCTTTACAATTCAGTTATTATATCAAGAATAATATATTTTATTATTAAAAAAATTAACCCATGCGAAGAACGTATGCTTCAAGCTAGTTACAGAATAAAATGGAATTACTAACAAAATTTAATTTATATTTTACACTGAATTAAACACCTTTCTATAAAAACCATATAAAATTTATAATGTCTAATAAATTCTTATAGTATATGCTTTTGTAATACAAACACTTTCACATTTGATGAAATTCCCGATATGTAAGCAATCAAAAATTTAGGAAATACATGAGACCATTCTACACAGAATTCTTGATTACGCTTGCTTGTAATGTTAGTTTATCTGTAATTAGAGAGTTCAGGTTCTCAAAGTATTATAGTTGATTATATATAGCATATATTATTTTGCGATTAATCCACGACTTATAAGCATTATCATGTCTCTTTCGATTCCTACTATTAGCTCACACTCTCTATACTTATTTTGTTCATATTTTCAATCGTTAATAAAATACTTTCTATTCATCCATTCAAATTCAAATACATTTTTATAAACTTGTATGGCACTTGATGTTAATACAGTTTTTCAAATATTAATTCATTAATTCAATTGAATTAAATTAATTATCGGTTTTTGACACCAACTTAGATATTTCTCCTTTGTTGTAACAATGTAAGCGTTAAAACAAAGACAACAGTAGGCGTCGAAAATCTGCAGACAAATCATGCTCTTTTTTTAATTTCTACTATTAGTTCACTCTCTCCTTATATATATATATATCGTGTTCAAATTTTCAATCGTTAATAAAATACTTTT
>BMAV01017539.1:0-96822 GCA_019973955.1 Trichonephila inaurata madagascariensis | reverse complement strand
GTGTTTATTCAATTTGTTTGAGTTCCTATGATTTTGTTTTAACTTCATTGAAATATATATGAATTCAATATTAATGTGTGTGTGTGTTAAACATATATAAATGTATTATACATGGGTAGAAGACCAAATAGATGTACACATTTTAAACTCATCATAATCAATCTCAAATTATTTTCAAACTGACAATCGGCTAAAATCATGACGATCGCATGATAACTGTAATCACGTGTTTTCTTTCGAATTCGAAGCTGATATTGGACTTGTGATATCTAGATACAATTTCAAAGTTTATATACTTGATCACAGATATCCGAGTATTAAAATTCTTAAAGAAGTTTTTCAAAATAAAAGGAAAATACTTTTAAATCAAGTGCTTTTGTTTACCCATGCACTTTGATATACTAAACTCAGTGGCGCAACAGCCCATGAGGGCTAAGACCTATTGTGACCCTCTCAGTTTTCGTGATCTTGGACACTGAGGTGCATGAGCAGATATTCTGGTCAGGTGGTCAGTCTGTGACTGATCTATACGCTTTCCTTCAATTAATTCTCTGGGGAAATCTTTGGGCTACCAATTCGCGTTATATACAACCAAATCTTCGGAATAAGAAAATCGTTATATTCAATTTAACTTACTGTACATAGTCGAGGTTTTCTAGCTTAAATAGAGAGTAGGAGAGGAGATATACTCGAATTGGGTTAGGTAGCTACTGAAGGTATCATATTGGAATTAATGTGATTAAGAAATCATTAGGAGGAAGTTTTAAAGTGGCGATTGTTCACTGAGATTGAATTGATATTAGATTAAATCGGATGATAGGTTAGATCCTTTATGAAGTAAGGATCAAGTTTGAGAGTCTCCTAATTATTCGCGTTTTACCGTCGTTGTTCCCCTTTCGCGGTTAGCATTGAGACATTCTCTTACTATTATTAGTTGAAATTGCGTCTTGTCATTGTGTGATAATTAAATAGATTAATTGATTCATGTCAAGGGTTTCTTCCCTACCTCCCACATATCTAGGTGCCCGAGAGAGAGATGTAAACCTCCCACAAGTCTGACGCGAAAACCCTCAGTGTTTTGTTCCCAAGCAAGTTTGGTACTCATTTATCGACCCACTGAAGGGATGTAAGGCTAGCCCGAGGTTTTGAGCCCCAAACCTGTGACGCTATCATTCAGCCACTGGATTTCTGCGCTTTGATATAGTTAACAAATATACAGAGTGTCCCCAAAAACACTGTGCAGCTTGTTTCGTCTTTGGGAGTACATGAAAAGAGCTTAAAGAACTGTACCTGTACGATTCATAATTTACGAGACAAACGCGGTAAATGATGATAAGTGAATGACAATGAAGGATGTTTCATTTTTGTGCTCATAAACGAGATTAGCTGGTTATGGCATACTCCAGTCGCTGGATCGGACGTGCGAGTCTGGTTCTATGGTCACCGGGATTTTTCCCCCCATGGAGAATTCTCAAGGAATTGATATATCGAGATGTATTTATGAGAGGCTAGCATCTCTCTCTTGGGTACCAAGATATGTGGGAGGTAAAGATGAAACACTCGCCATGATCCAAACAATCTATTTATTTATCACACAATGAAAAGACAGAATTTCAACTTCTAATAGTAAGAGAATGTCTCAATTCTAACCACGAAAATGGAACATCGACGGTAAAAAATGAATGATTAGGAGACTATCAAACTTGATCCTTACCTTATTAAATGATCTAACCCAGCGATACTCAACCTGAGGCCCACCGGGCCTTTTTAAGTTGCCCGATTATGGCCCATTGTTCTGAGAAATTCGTTTATTTACGAAAATTTGGTCGGAAATTCTTTGTTAAGAAATCAAATATATCAATTTCGTTTTTTGCTGTCGATGTCGTATGGGTGCGAATAGATATTTTTTTTGATAAGTGATAATAGAAAATTGAGGAGTAGCGACCATTTTATGAGTGGAACAAATTTTTAACGATCTTTCATATATTGCAAGCGAAAAATATTAGAAAAAAATAAGATGTTTCGAGACGATTGGGAAGTTGACTATTTTGTAGTGAAAAACAAGCATGGAACAGTAATTGTTTGATTTGTCACAAAAGTGTTGTATTTAAGAAATACCAATAAACTGGAATTGTGTGCTCAATGACACTTTTCCTCGAAGATCTCTTTCAAGAGATGATAAATGGGCTTTTTTTTTAATAATCTTTGCAACAGCAAAAAAGTGTTTTTTCAGTGGTAATGCCTCAGCAGTAACAAAGGCACCCTAAGAAATTTGTTCTATCATTGGTAATTATACGGAAACCGTTTACTGATGCAGGAATTGTGAAGGAGTGATTCTTAAATGCTTCGAATTTAGAAAAATTCAGTGACAAAAATAAAAAAATAATAATTAAAAAAAGTAAAATAGGATTTTTAATATTTTGATCAATTTTCCACATTTTAAAGTTTTCATGTTATCTTGATCTTAAAGCATTTCTCCCCACCCCTCCATTAATGCTCATGTTGCGGCCCGCGTGAAATAGCCATTAAATGTTGCGGCCCGCGTGAAGTAACTATCAAATGTTTGCGGCCCGGCAGAAAAAAGGTATATCTCCTCTCCTACTCTCTATTCAAGCTAGAAAGCTTAGAATGCATATAGTAAGTTAATTTGAATATCACGATTCCCCTTCCGAAGGGTTGGTTGTAACGCGAATTGATAGCCCAAAGATTTCCCAAGAGGATTAATTGAAGGAACGCGTATAGATCCGTCACACAGGTATAGTTCTTTGGGCATTTTTTATGTACTCTCAACGAGGAATCTAGCTGGATAGAGTTCGGGTGCTATTTTGGGGGAAAACCTGTATACTCTTTTAAGAAAAAGTTTCTATAAAAAGAAAAAGTTGGCAACAATGAGGCACATGAGCTGATTGGCTGGAAACACGTGATTGCGTTTATCATGTGAATATGACATCACATGATTTTAGTCCATTGAGACTGTGAAAACCGACTGAAAGTCGTTGGCCATTGGTCATGGCCAAGCCATTTGCTTGATTTAAACTAGCCTATAGAGAATATGATGAGTTTCATAAAGAAGTACCTTCAGAGGATATTTAGCTACAAACGTCAAAAAAAAACTTATGAGAAATGCGAAATTTTCGTTTGAGCAATAAACTAAACTCATGATGGCCACGTGATAACTACAATCACGAATTCTCTATTGAACTAAAAATTGCCGTTGGACATGTGTTTATTGTTCTATTTGCGAAATATAGATGCAATTTCAAAATTCAAATTCATTTTATTTATCAATATGCGTTATTAAGAAAAGAAAGTAACCTCTCTGTCTCTCTCTATCCCAACAATGTTAAATTGGCTGTTTTCGATGTACCATTTCTCAAAATCTGTTATATGTACATACTTGAAATTTTACATACAATTAAAGTTCACCTTTCTCATTATACTGAAATAAGTTTTTAGCTTGTTTGGAATTTTTTCATAATTTATAAAATATTTTATCAAACAGAGTGAAATGTGACCCATTTTTCACATAAAAAAATTTGAAAAACATAAATTTTGTAATTTTTTACAAAAAACTCATTTTGGTACATATTAGCCATCATAATAAGTATATCATACACAATTTACAAACCTGTGATCAGTAGTTTACATTTTGAGATAAATTGATTTTAATGTATACAGTGAGACTTCTAATCGGCTAGGAAATAAAAGGCTCAATTTACAATAAAAGATACATGTTTTGCTTTATATCAGACGTTCAACTTTTAAGCAAAAACGAAGTACTTTGTTTACATTTTTCGACATTCAAATAAACGTGGCCCAGTTTCAACGATTGCTTAAAAATAGGTTTTAAGGTTTCTAACTACCCTAGAGGTTAAAGTAAGGTATTTTTAGAATGGTGAAAATCTATACAATTCGAAATTGTAAAAATCTTAAATTGTCAAAAAAAAATAAGATTTTAGCTTTCCAACACCTCTAAAAGTTGATAAATATGTGCCTCTTTTTAAAGAAAATTCCTTCAAAAATCATAAGTTGGCAACAGCGAAATGCATGAACTGATTGTCTGGAAACACGTGATCGAATTTATCAAGTTACAAGAACGTCACATGAATTGATGAGCAGATAGGGTAGAAACACAGGATTGCAATTATCATGTGACTATGACTTCACATAAATTTAGCCCTATGTCAATAAACATGACTGGAAAAAATTAGTGTATAATGTGTCATATCGTATGCGTTGCATTACAGACAAGGAAGAATGCTATTAAAAAAATTTTTAATATAAATTATACAGAGAGAGTTTTTGTATACATTATTCTCTAATTTTATAAAACGCAGTAACAATTATTCTAATTTTTAAAAATTTTTAGGAAAAAAAAAGTATTGTAAAAAACTTTGTAAAATATTATACTAACTTTTGTTTGTGTAATATTCATCTACCAAATGCAGAATGTCATACTACACTTTAAAATTCAAGCAACTATTTTAATCGAAATAAATGCTATCTGTAATCCACTTTGTGCTTTATTTTTCAGCAGAATATGATAGATCGTAACTTTTATTCAACGTATTTTCTACTCTGAAAAGAATTTCATAACATGTATGCTCAAAAAGTATCATTTGCTATGAAACCTGCTGCTAAGTATTATTTTTACACTCAGCAGACAAATAAGAAAATACTTCTGATTGACTCACCTGAAATTACTGAAGACCCATAAAAAAATATTTAGAGATATTCTCAGCGATTCAAAGAATATATTTCGATTTAGTTTCGAACGTTTCAATAGTTATACGGCTTTTCAAATTCTCTCGATAGAACTTTCATTTAACATTACCTTACATTTAACCTGTATTAGTGAAGATAAAAAAATGTATGATACGTTGATGGTTTGGGGGCTTTTCATAGAATTTATGTTGTTGTATAAATATTTGTTTGTAGGTGTCTGTTATATCAGGCTGCAATTGGCATGAAATGAAATGCATGTTTCTTTGAAAGAAACTTTTAAGACTGCATTTGATTTCAAATTTTTTTTTTTTATGTTAGAGTATAAAAATAAATCACTCCTCAATTGTTTAAACGTTCTAAACTCTGATATATAAATTTTCTTAAGAATAAGTAGATATTATTACTGAGGCTAAAGAGTTTATTTTTATATTGCGATAAGTTCATAATTTAAACTTAATTGTATTAATTTATAAATACAATCATATTATTTGTTACTACTTTAGGAACTAATTTGATATCATGGGGCACGCGCCGAGTTGTTGTTTATGTTCGCTAAGATGGGCGATAACATTACAATATGGTTACCTAGATATTTTTGCAGTTTTTTGGAATATTGCAAATTTTCAGGACTTTTTAATTGATATTTATTATAAATCTTAATGTAAATTATGTAATTATTTTATTAATAATATAATTAAAAAATACAATTATTATAATTATATGAAATCATAATATTCGTTATTTATAAATACTTTTTTACTATTTTATTTATAAATATTATTACATGTTACTTATTTACAATTTTATTATGTTCTTTTTTATAATTTTACGTTATATGTGAGTATTCTTATGTAAATTTTTTATAATGTTACAATACGATGATTATTCTTTTTTATAATTACTATTAAATTATAAGATTATATATTATATATACTGCATAATATTATTAGTACATGTTACTTTTTATTATTTTATATTGTTATTCATTATTTATTGATTGACCTTGGTTATTCTCAATCTCTTCCTATATTCTTCTTTTGAAATATATATTTCATTGTATTTCTAAACAATTCTTTAAAATTATCTTCATAACGATTTGATACCGCTAGGCCGCCATCTTGAATTCCAGCGACAACAAGCGCTACTTGGCGTGATTCCTTTTTAGCGCCAAGCATATAGCACCCTACTTTATTTCAGTGGCCATGGTAGCCTGGTGGTAATGTTCACGAACTCGCGGGCTCAAGTCCTAGTGTCAGTGAAGATTCACCGTGTACAGGAGGCCGATGCACGTTAAATTTGCCGAAATTATTTTCTTTCAGTTGGTTTAGCATGATAAGGAGAGGGAGGTGCCAGTTCAGGTGTTGTCCTCGTCACTTGATCGAAATTACGAGGTCCATCATCAATAGCCCTGGTATTTCTTTGTAGCACGACGTTAATATAACTCTCACTGTATTTTATTTCAATCGTAATTAACAGGTGATTATAATTAAAGTTACACTATTCAGAGGCCTGTAGAACCTGTTCTGATTATCGGATTTTGATTAAACTTGGAATATATACTATGTGGGCTATGGAAAAAAAAGGTTTCTGCAATAAAAAAATTAGTACAAATTTTGACCCCCAGGTGGCTCTCATTGAATATTTTTTATGTAAATCCGTTAAACTTCTAAATAAACTTGCAGTCATAGTCAGAGAATCATTCAGCGAGCGTTTGTCATCGTTAATCATTCCTGCTTTAAAAAGGAACGACAATGTTTGCAAACCGCTTATGCTAGATGGAGCAAATCCTCACATTAGTCGCCAAATTCAAACATTGCTAAATTTGGCGTTAATCGTGCAATATCCATACATTTTCCGGATGCATGTCCTTCTCGTTCGCTCGACTTAAATCCTTGTGATTTCTGGTTGTGGGCATTTCTAAAAGACCATGGTTTTAGCGGAGGAGTCGAGACTTTACCTGATTTGAAAGCTAGCATTATACGCCATGTGGCTAATATCCCTTGTGAGTTGCTTCGCACTACCATTGAAAATACTATAATGCGCTTTCAACACGTTATTGATGTCAATGGAGCCCATATTGAGCATAGTCTGAATTGAATAAATTTAAACGATTTAAACTCATCACTTGGGCACCACATTTCCTCCTGGTGGTCAAAATTTGAACTATTTTTTTTTCTCAGAAACCTTTTCCCTATGGTCCATATAGCATATATTCCAAGTTTCATCAAAATCTGATAAGCAGAACGGGTTCCACAGGCCTCTGAATAGTGTAACTTTAATTATAACCACCTGGTATATGAACATAAATTTTTTTGGTATAAACACAACGTTAAATGTACCAAAATTATATTCATATTGTCTGTGCTTGTGCGTACCTGTGAGAATGAGAAAGAGAGAACATGGAGTTAAAAATATGTTCTGAACAAAACTACTTCAATTATTTTCAAAATCACGGGTATTCGATGAAAAACAAAGAAATAATAGATACATAACTTCAAATTTTCTACTAGGGAGATCGAAAAGTAGAGGCCTAAACTATTTTTGTTTGTACAGACTTTTGTACCTCTGTATCAAATAAATAACTTTTAAGGAACTCCGATTGAAAGAAAAATAGAGAAACAAACTTAAAGACGAGAAAAATATGTTTTGACATTATTATATATATATATATATATAAAGAAACCAAAAGATAAAAAACAGATTCCATTTTAGGTATCTTACTGTCGATATATTACAGGCTCTACGAAAGTTAATCTCACTAGTATCAATGCGGATAAAGGTCAGTAGGTTTTAAAAGAGCCAAAGAGAGGTTTTAAAAATGAAAAAATTAATTAAAGAATTATGGAATTGGGTTTTTTTTTTAAAAAAAAAATGTTTATTCAACAAAAAAAAATTGCAGATTTATTATAAAAGAATGCAATGATATATTGGGTGTCCGAAAAGTATAACTACACTTTCAAATATTAATTACAAAAAAAAAAGATATTCACTTTGGCAACGGTAACAGTTATACATTTACTTGGAACCTTAGAGAAAGCTCTATTATCCACTCATCAAAATTAGTTGAAAAAAAGAATAATTTGTTGAAGTTAAATAAAAATAGATAGCAATGCACATTGAGTGCAGCCCAGTAACGCTAGTGGAGGGGTGAGTAGGGAACCCCTCTCCCATTTGATTTAGTTTTTGTTTCACTTTCAAAGGAGAGTGAAGAGAAAATGGCATCATATCTCCGTGACAACCAAGCCCGTCTTTCAACCGGCGACCTCATCCCGACGAGAGAAGGGATGAATTTCTTTAATATAAAGGATTAATGAGAATATTTTCTTTTCTTTATGGAAAAAAAAGTCCACACCAAAGTTTTTTTCAATGCTTTATTGCAAGATTTGAATGTTCACATCATTAGTATCACGTAACACATCAAATTTCCATGAGATTTCTAGCTATCTTCTATGAAATATTGCAGGATCAACAATCTGAATGGTCGCAGAAATTCTAATTTTCATTTCATCAATGTCACTCTTTGAAGATTGCTAAACAATGTTTTACTTGTATCCCTACAAGATAAAGTCCAAAGGTGTTTTGGTAGCCGAGTGGTCAAGGTATTGGATAGTGGATGGCCTTGTCATGGGTTCGAGCCCAGTACCACTAAAGATCCGCCGTGTAGGTGAGCGATGCACGTTAAATCTGTCGAGAGCTTAAACGTCCTGCCGTTGGTGTGGTGTGGTAGTTAGGAGAGGGGGTGCTAGCTCAGGTGTCGTCCACGTCACTTGACCATTGTTCAAAATTACGTGGTCCGTCGCCAAAAGCCCTAGTGTAGCTGAACAGTGCGACATTAATATTCACTCACTCACCAAAGGTGTTATATCTAGAAATCTAGGTGGCCACGCAATTGAACTTCCTCTTTCCATCCATCGCTCAGAGAACTTTATCTCACTTCCTAACTCCAGTGTGATGTTGCCCCTTTCACGCTGTATATATATTACAGATTTAAATTCGATAAACCATGCCACAACTTGAGCTTCTTTTTAAGGTAAAGCCATTTTGAAACGAGAATGTTGCAAAACAAGGGCTTTGCACCTTCTAGTTTGCATTGCCTTAAAAACTATTTGTTTATTTTTAATTAATTTGTGAAAGTGCAGTCATACTTTTCGGACCCCCTTTATTATGAAAAGTTTTGAATGTTAAAGTGGGTGTCATTTCTGTAATTCTAAGTCTGGGTTTGAAGTCTCCGCTTTCCGATAAGGCTTCCTTTGAACTATTTTGACAATGGCTAGTAAAGGAGCGCAGACAAGGCTGATGCAGGCAGCAATCAAAAACGTTTTCCGGCCTCCTATTTTGTCAAATCCAAAACCACCGAGAAGACTTCCTGTTGCAACACCTGAAAATAAAAGAAAAAGTTTCTCATCACATACTTAAGGAAGAAACGAAATAATATTAAACTTACGAAGAAGCATTGTAACGATTTATTTATCTCTAAAGTCTAGTCGAGAGGGAAAATTAATTTTTATTTATTTTCACAAGACTTCTTTACATAATCACTATCCAGACTTGCTCATTTTCCTGCTATGTTTATTGACCTTTCAAAAGCGGCCACTGTAGAACACAGCAGATCACGTTAAAAACCACAGTCCAAAAACGTCCGACGATTACGTTTCAACTCTTGAATGACATCATCTGTGTTGCCGAACCACTGATCCATAATGGGTTTTTTTTTAGTTCCGAGAATAAAAAGGGTTATTTGAGATGAGATCGGGAGAAAAGGGTGGATGTAATAAAATTTTAGAGCCACGTGGCTTTGATTCTTCAGTCGAACCTCGAAAATTGCTGAAATAAGACGTCTCCTTTTGTGATCATAAAGCGTCCTTTCACGATCAGAGTATCATGGAAATTAATTCAGAAGTGCTCAAAGAGTCAGGTGGTAGTCTGACTCTTCTCAGGTAGTACGTTAAAATGGCTCAACGATTATCCTAAAAAACAGAGAACATGACCTTTCCTTCAGAACTTTACAAATAACAGTCTTATCCACCAGTTGGCTGTATTCTTGAATGCATGCACACACACACACATTTTTCAACGGGGCAATCTCAAGGAATTGAGGTATCGAGACGTAGTGGCAACACGGACTTACTTGTTCGTCTTCATGCTGCTTGTACTTCGGTGGACACTGCGCTACGGCGACGTATGCACTTAACGGGGGATTAGAACTGGGAGCCGTCTGATCCGAAATCGAGTATCTTAGCCACCATGCCAAAATGATCGTCATGGCACTGGTTTATATAGATATCACACTACCCCCTTGCCAGTGATTCGGTGAATATGCGAACGAATGAAACCTTATTCGTGGCGAGTGTGTGAGCAGTTGTGTAACTTGTGAGTGACGGCTTGCGAGTTGCGTCACTCGTGCGTGACGGCTTGTGAGTTGTGTCATCGTGTGTGTGTGACGGCTTTGTGGGTTGCGTCATCATGTGTGATGGCTTTGTGGGTTGCGTCATCGTGAGTGACGGCTTTGTAGGTTACGTCATCGAGTGTGACGGCTTGGTTGCATTTACGGTGGTTAGATGGCGCCACGACTTCTGTGGTTCTTTTTGCACGGCCAGAGTTACCAATGAAGGAGGATTAAAAATGACACCTTCCGATACGAAAACGAGTATCTTAGCTTGCATGCCAAAATGATCGTCATTGCATGGAGGCTATTACTGGTTTATATAGATATCACACCACCACACATTCATCCATTCCACGGCGCACTCATGCCTGCCTCGGCATGCACGGCAGACACTTTGGACATTATCTTTATAAACATTTTCGTATAAGACTGCTAATGTGTTCTATACGGTGTTTCTTCCTGGCACCGGCATATTTAGTTTTTCGCACTTTTCTCGTGAACTATGGATCGCACAGGTATTGTTCTTTGGGCTTTCAACGAGAAATCTAGCTATGCAGAGTTTCGACACTATTTTTGGACACCCTGTATATAATACTACAATAAATAATAGATGCAGCAAAAATAATCTTAATACCACTGCCATAATTACAAAAACAAAGAAATTATTGAACACAAAGATCTGTGGTGGTGTGATCTATATAAATCAGTGATAGCCTCCATGCAATGACGGTCGTTTTGGCACGGTAGCTAAGTTACTCGTTCTTGGATCGGAAGGTGCCCAGTTCTAATCTTTCCTTCATTGGTGACCCTGACCGTGTAAAAAGAACCGCAGCAATCGTGGCACCATTTATCCACCGCAAAAGCAACCAAGCCATCAGACGCATAACGCAATTAAGCCGTCACACACGATGACGCAACCTACAAAGCCGTCACGCAAGAATGACGCAGCCCACAAAGGCGTCGCACTGAAAGTGACATTACAGCTCTCACGCTCGCTACGAATATGGTATCGTTCGTTCGCTTATTCGCCGAATCACTGGCAAGAGGGTAGTGTGGCGGTGTGATATCTATATAAACTAGTAATAACCTCCAAGCAATGATGATCGTTTTGGCATGGTGGCTAAGTTACTCGTTCTCGGATCGGAAGGTGTTCAGTTCTGATATTTCCTTCAGATCAAATGATTTATTCTATATATAGTCATGCATTTGTCCGTACTGATTCTGTCCGAACTTCATTACAGCCACCTTACGAAGGACCATACCCTGTGGTCAAGCGATACGCAAAATATTTTGACATCAACATCAAAGGTTTTCTCGAACGATCTCTGTTGATAGATTGAAACCCTGTTTTTCGCTGATCCTGATTCTTCTATGCCAACTTTAGTGGATATATCTTCAACTACAAGCACTTCACCATCAACTCTGTCAGCTACTCCACATCACTCACAACAGGGCACTTCTAATTAGTCTTCAAAGCTTTGAAAGAGATTTGCTGAACATCCTGCTCAATATGTAACTCGTTCTGGTCGTGCAGTTCACCCATCTAAACGATTCCTGTAACGTTCAGCCTGTTAACTGGTGGGGGAGTACTGTGGCTACATGAAGTGAAACAAACTAATAATACTCTTAATTTCATTGTTGTCATTTGGCAACATAAGATTATTTGTCATTCCAATTTGCTTACCTTTCTGCAGAACATCGTGTTACAATGTCTCTCATAATCTTTATCTAGTAACAAGCAACATTAAAGTCCTTTTACTCATTTATGATTTGTGGAATATTATTTTAACCAAAGGCAAAAACAATCTGAACACGCATTATAGAAATTTAATGGCTTTCCCAACCCATCGCAATCACCAAAGATCTATTTAATTTTTAAGTTATTGTTAAGCTATATTTAATTTTAAAATATTTTTAAATTTCATAAAACTAATTTTTGCTTAAGTTATCCGACTACGTTCGGAAACGTGATTTTGTAAAAGGGTATAAATGGATAATATTTATGATATTTAGTGTCACAGATTAGAAAATATTTATAAAATTGTTTTAAGAATATTATTACAATCAAAAACTATTTAAGAGTACAATGTTTTGATAAAAAATTAACATAGAATGACCCATTTTCAAAATATTCTCCTTTTGTGAAAAACGCTTCTATTATAATATTTTGCCTGTATATAGCTCAGACCTCTGTACAGAAGTTCAACAAGAATTTTTGAAATATATAACTTAGAAGTGGATTTATCTATATTTTACTACAAGAGAGGGAAGAAATTTTAAGAAACAAAAAACGTCGGTAATTATTTCAATTGGTAAAAATAATGTGAATTTTTCAAAAATCCTAGTTCAGACTCTTTGGAGAAATTTTTACTTTTTATAAGCAAAATATTATTATTTTAGAAGCATTTTTATAAAAGGAGAACATTTTGAAAAAAGGTTATTCTAAGTTAATTTTTTGCCGAAATATTGTATTTAAATAAATTTTTTTTGTCAAAATGTCAAAACAATTTTATGCATGTATTCTAATCTAAGTGACACTAAATATCATGAAAATTATCCATTTATGCGCTTTTTTAAAATCACTATTCACACAGAACGTAGTCGGATACCTTAAAAACGTTATTAATAACGATAATTTAAATTATTTCCTTAGGTTAATAAAAAAAGATAAATACTTATATTATAATGGTATTTATTATTAACAGATTAAAAGTATGTCTCCGTGTAGCTCAGCTATAACAACTGTCAACTGTCTTTTATGAAAATAGCCATTCTTCTCTTTATTCTTTTCTTTATATAGATTACATTATCATATTTGGTAAGAATGAGAATTTCTAACGAAACACTAATTTTATCCAGATTATACCTTAATTTGATACAGACTAAAAAAAAACAACTTACACAAACAAAATTTCTAGTTTTTAAATACAGTTGAAAAAATAAAGTAATTAGTACTAATATGACAAAAGAAATGTATTTAAATTCATTATTATAAAAACCTCATTGGGAAAGTAATATACACATATCAATATTATATATCACAATCAATATACATTTATACATTACATACAACGTATCAAATTTGTAACTCCAAAAAGTTCCGAAAAAATAAAAATTATACAAATCTTATTAGGTACTGTATTGATCAAAAATCTCCAATTACTTTTATTAATAGTGATCTGTATAAGGAAAATTTAAAATTGTATGGATTAAACTCTTATTTTTAGATAAATACTTTGTTATTATCAAATAATATATAGTAATTATTCATATTTCCAGGTATTATCTGCTTTTAATGACCTACATATTGAATTCACAGATCAGTAACAGTAGATCTTAAAAATAATATATTCCAATAATTTTATTTTTAACTTTAATACGATAGTTTAAACAAAAAAAATTATATAAATATTCTAAGTGTTACTTCTATAATGTTAGTATTTATTTTAATTTCTTATTTTAAAATTATTTTTTAATACAAATAGTTTTCCATTGAGATGCCATTGTAATGCAAGGGACGGCGTTGCTTGCGAATATTACAATATTTATCATAAAATAGATACAACAGAAAGTAATGTTAACGTATTTAATATCCAGATGTAAATCATTTACACTATTTTAAGCATTAATTACACTAAACAATATCATACACAAGTTGCTATAAATAAACTTAATGCTACAACAATAATTAAAAATAATAAGAAAATTACCGAGCTTATGAAAGATAAAAAAAGAGATTTCTTCTGATTTTTATTTCAATTTTAAAGGTATGAAGGCTGGGTGGCGTGGTTAGTTCGTCGCTAGCCTTCTGCATCTAAGGTTGCGGGTTCGACCCCAGCCCAAGTCGGTGGATTTTCATGATGCAGAAAATCGACCGCGGTCATGTCGTATGATTATACGGCATGTAAAAGATCCCTAGAGTGTCTGTTTGGCTTGGGTGTTCTCGGCAAAATTAAATCTTAGTACAGGTTCGCATCGTCAGAGCTCAGGTGCATCCTTCCAGAGAGGAAACTGGGTGTCAAAATTATCTGTGGCGATTCACATCCGCCTATATGGCGCCGCACTAAAAGAGATACCAGTTTCCGGGGAATGTACTAGGTCTGTAATGGAAAAACTCCAATCCGCAGCCCATTAGAAATAAAAAAAATTTTTTTAAAGGTACTTTAATTTTTATTGATGTTAATGCTATGATTAAAATACTATTGCAAATATTTGATTATAATAATTCCAATACTGTAAAAAATTACGATAAATTTGTCTTGCTTATGTATTAGACTTGTTCTACAAGAGAATTGCTCATATATGTAATGTAAGGGTAATTATTAAAAACAGATTAAAAAAGTCAATCGATTGTTTTTTACTGCCGCATTTTGAAACTGCCCGAGGGCTATTGGTAATGGACCTCGTAATTTTGAACCTAGGCCAAGTGATGAGGACCACATTTGATTTGACATCCGTCTCTCCAAGCTTCCACACCACGTAAGCGTGAGGATTTAGATGTAGTGCATATCCTGTCTGGCTCGAATCGTATATCATGATTTGAAGATGACAGTACCGGATTTCATATTGCCCAATGTAGTTTAAAATACCAGGTGGGTTATAATTAAACTTCCCCTATAAAACGCCTCCTACAGCGCAAACGGGTGAACGGAATGCAACGAAATTTTGTATATGGGCTACACATGAGATGCGCTCACGGAATAATAATAATAATAATAATAAAATCCCTTTTCGGGAAAAACATGAAACTTAACTCAATAAATGACCAAAACGGAAAATAGAAACAATATTAACAATTCAGAATAAGAGTGATGAGTAATAAAATGCAAAACTGGAAAAGGCTGTCACTTGTAGGAGGAAAATGTCGAGATTTGCATGCTTAGGAAGAAGAGGAAGCTTTACGCAAAAGAGGTTAGTTTTTGTTAGTTTGTGACGAATTCCTCAAAGAAGATTGGTGTGATGTGGTAGTTAAGAGAGGAGGGTGCCAGCTCAGGTGTCGTTCTCGTCACTTGACCATAGTTCAATATTACGAGGTCCGTCGCCAAAAGCCCTCGTGTAGCTGAACAGTGCGACGTTAGTACAGTCGAACCTCTATATTGCGAATTTTTCCATACAGCGAACTTTTTCCTGGAACCTTGAACATTTCACGATTTTCTTCGTAAAATAACCTCTCTATAGCGAAGTGCATTTTCTATACAACGAACTTTTTCTTTAGTGATTCAATTTTTGTTCTCCCTTTTTTTAAAGTACTTCTGAAAAAATTTCAAGTTATTCTCTCTTTAACACATTTTATGGTGGTCATAAATCTTGAACTGGCTTTATTAGATCCTAACTCGCCTAGAGCAATAGAGTTCTGGACGTTCCCTCCAAGAAGTGCAACCCTTAACCCCCAGTGCACTAGAAGCATCTTCGATATCCTCTTTCACCCTCAGTGACCTCGTGTCCCCGTGTTCTAATTATAAAATAATCTATGTTTAATATTACTTGTATGCTTTAAATTATAAAATGTCCTTAAAATTCATTAATTTTAGTATAATATTATTTTCTTAATATTGAAAATACAGTGAATTTTTCGACATTCTTTTTTCTTGTTTTCCTTGCAGTTTTTCTTTCTTTCTTTCTTTTTTGATGGGTAAGATACATAAAATAAATATATACTGATTTAAAAAAAGCTGTGAATAATTACTTCTTTTAATATATTGTGTTTATGAATTTAAAATTTGTTTTATGTGGTTTATAAAGTATATTAATAGATGAACCTCTATATAACGAATTTTCCATATAACTAAATTTTTTCTGGGCAGATTGATTGATTGAATATTAATGTCGCACTGTTCAGCTACACGAGGGCTTTTGGTGACAGACCACGTAATTTTGAACCATTGCTCAAGTGACGTGGACGACTTCTGAGCTGTCACCCCCTCTCCTAACTACCTCACCACACCAACGGGAGGACGTTTCAGCTCTCAACAGATTTAACGTGCATCGCTGCCCTACACGGCGGGGCTTTAGTGGTACTGGGATCGTACTCCTGACAATGTAAGCCACGATCCGATACTTTGACCACTCGGCTACCGCGGCCAAATTTTTTCTGGGATTTAGCAACTTTGTTATATAGAGGTCCGACTGTATTCACTCACTCACTCCTCAAAAAAGAATATCCCATCTCCGTGAATCCACATCAGACAGTGACATTTGGAGACTGTAGGGGAAATTTTCAGAGTGGATCTGTGGATTCCTCTTAGCCCAAATGCGGCAATTCTGTGTGTTGACTGCCCCATTGAGGTAGAAATGAGCTTCGTCGCTCCACATGGCCATTTCATGTCCGTGACAGTCAACAATCATCATGTTGAGAAAACTAACCTCGAATGAAAGATATTGTGGCTTGTCCCTATCAAGCAGCTCCTGGGTTTGGTGAATCATATATGGGAAGTAGGGCATTATGTTTAATGAGTACTTTTCGGACGGTGCTGTAAGAAAAGCCTGTCTCTCGAGAAACTGCACACGCGCTACTGCCCCCCCCCCCAAACCCTAAAGTCTGTGACCGTGCATATATGGGACATTTATTAGAATTTTGTTCTGAATTTCAATTGATTATGACAAAGAAAAATAATAAAATCTAAAAGTTTATATGAAACGAAAATTTTATAATGAAATACATTTTTATCAATCTTAAGAATTTATATCTTCATATTTTACCTAAATTTTGAAATTATTGGAATATATTTTGAATTCCGACTAAGTAATCGAGTTTTATATACATAAAAAAAACTTTGTTTCAAAAGGAAAAATAAATGAAGGAAACTTACCTAGCCCTTCGAATAAACCTCCCAGTATTCCCATCATTGTGGTCGCTGTGCCAGGAGGAGCATTATTTGAAGCATATCCAGTCATTGCGGTGTAAAATACAGCAAATGTCAATCCTTGAAGAACCTCGATAGGTAGAACCAACCACGGATTTTCCAGAATGTAGTATAATCCATATCGGAGTCCAAACGCTGCCAAAGCTCCACTGACACAATACAAGTATCCAAATGTGTTGATAAACCATCCAGAAAAGAAGAAAAATGGAACTTCAGCAACAAGACACTGTACAGCCGTGCACAGGCCCAATAATGTTTGGGTGGCTCCTAAATCCTGCAGCAGCCAGAACTGGTAACCCCAAAGGAGGCCAGACATAGCTCCCATGACGTAGACTGCTGTCGCAAAACAAACCGTCTCATAAGAAGAAAATATCTTGCCAACATCACTGTATATGTTCCGGGAAAGCTTTGCCTTCACAAGTCGAATTTTAAACAGCAAAATAAGATCAATGCCAACTAGGACTAGCATTAGATAAAATCCAGGTGCGTAGTTGATCGACTCAAAGCTTCCAGTAGCGATGTCGTTCGAAAAGCCCGCCAAAAGAGTAGTGAGCCCCCAACTCATGGTTGCCCACAATCTTTGTTTACCGTATAGATCGGTACGTTCAGCTAAAACTTCGTAACAGGCAGCATCGCTGAGACAAAACACAGTGGTGGCACCTGTACCAGATATCACAGCAAGTAAGGTAAACACCCAAAACTGGTAAGTCTTGTATACTGAAACACTGTCGTCTACTAACAAGCAGGGATTAATATTAACACACGCGAGAACTGAAGAATATTCTGTAATGCAGTTGCAAGAGAAGTTCGTTTCAGGCTTGAATTCCAGCCACACTGTGTTTGGAGAATCGAATGATTCGTTCGTTCTAACGTCTCTTCGCTGCTCTATGCTTACATTACCATGCAGTTTAATGGTACTGTTGCTTTCACACGACTCAAAGCTGAGTTCGCCATTTTCACTGTCCATCAGTGTGTGATTTACGCATGTCTGGTTATAATCGTTCGTGAGGATGGAAAAGGAATTGCTTTGTACCTGGCAATGGATTTGTACATGTGCCCAATGGGTGTTGTCGATTGATGGTAGCAGAATAACGGACCAATAACTAACAGCTGTTGCAGAGACTAGAAGAATGATGATCACTTTTATGTTTTGAAAATAGTCTGTGATAAAGCCGAAAAGGGGATTTGAAAAGAACACGCAGAACGGAAGCACGGTGTAGACGAGTCCGACTGCTGTCGCATTGATGCCGAGCCCTTTTGCTAGAACAGGCATGAATGGCATCACTGCCCCCATAGCTATAAAGAAAAAAAAACATGGACATTTTCTATTAAGTGGACACATAATAATAAACATTAAGCTAAAGTCTAAATAATATATAATAGTACAATCATTCTTATAATTGCGAATAGCATGCAATTTTTTCTGTTTTATGCTGCTTAAAATGAAAAGATGAATATTTTCAAATTAATTCTTTATAATAGAAAAAACTGAAAATTTTCAACTTTCTCTAATGTAATAAATCAGTGGTTTTCAAACTTTGTCAACTCATGGTCCCCCATAAAATTATGTTTCCGAAAAACCACATCCAAGCTCCCGCACACGCGGACCCTTAGAAAAACATTTATAAAGAAGATACTTTATAGGGGTATTTTAAATAACCACAAAAAGTACTGTATATTTATTATAAATTTTCAAAATAATGTATTAATGTAATTTATTAATCTGTTCTCTGGTTGTCATCTACCATTACATTATACTTAATATCAGGGATATGTGTTTGCATATTTTTATTTAAGCTAACGAAGTCTAGGTATATTAAAGCTATCTGCAGTCGCATTTCATATTCTATGTTCATTTGCTTCTATGTTTTGTTTTTGTTGCTACATACATTGAGAAAGATTTTTTAATTTAAATACATTACTCTGAAGGGCATTAAAATAATTATAACTGTGCGAGAAACATTTACACCACCAGCTCTTAAACAGGCATTTATGGCATTAGAACAAAGTGCTAAAAGAATTAACTTATCTGTAAACGAGAATGAAACTAAATATTTACCTTGTTTAAAGTCCGACTTACAACGTAAGTCACATAGAAATTAGCAATTATAAATTCGAAAAAAATTAATGGTGTTCTTTATTGGAGAACTGAGATAAATAATAAAAATGAGATCGCCCCAGAGAATTATAAAAGAATCATTGCTGCAAATAGATGTTTTTATGACTTAAAGAGTTATTTAAATACCAGTTTTCTCAAATTAAGGTATCTGATTAGGTTCGGAACCGTGATTTTCAAAAGCGCATAAATACATAATTTTCATGATATTTAGTGTCACTTAGATTAGAATGCACGTATAAAATTGTTTTAAGGACATTTTGACAAAAAGAATTTATTTAAATACACTATTTCGACAAAAAAATTAACTTAGAATAACCTCTTTTTCAAAATGTTCTCCTTTTGTAAAAAATGCTTCTATATTATAATAATATTTTGCCTGCATATAGCTCAGACCTCTCTAAAAGGCTCAACTAGAATTTTTGAAATATATAACTTAGAAGTGAGTTTATCCATATTTTACGACAACAGAGGGGAGCAATTTTAAGAAAAAAACGCCAATAATTATTTCAATTGGTGATAACTCTGAAAATAATGTGAATGTCAAAATTTCTAGTTGGGCCTCTGTAGAGAGAAATCTGAGCTATATACAGGCAAAATATTATTATAATTGAAGCATTTTTCACAAAAGGAGAACATTTTGAAAAAAGATTATTCTAAGTTAATTTCTTGTCAAAATATTGTATTTAAATAGTTTTTTTTGTCAAAATGGCCTTAAAACAATTTTATGTATGTATTATAATCTGAGTGACACTAAATATCATGGAAATTATCCATTCATGCGCTTTTTTAAAATCACAGTTCCGAACGTAGTCGGATACCTTAAGAACTAATTTGCTTCCTTACAAAAGTCTTATAAGATCTGTCCTGACTTATGCATTAGAGACTTGGCCATTGACTTTACGTGATGACGAAGCTTTGGGAAATTTTGAGAGAAAGACCTTACGCTGCATTCTTGGTGGGATCCAAGTGAATAGATCCTGAAGAAGAAGATCTAGTTTAGAACTCTACAAAATTTACAAACAACCTGATATTGTAAAAGTTTTTAAATAGGTTGGTCATCTGACTAGAATGAATGAAGATCGTTGCTGCATGAAACTCTTTCTGGCATAGCCCACGTGAAGTTGACCTCGGGGCAGACACCCGTTAAGATGGATTTACAGTGTCGAAAAGGATCTTAACATTTTAAAAATCAAAAACTGGAATACAGTTGCAAAAAGTAGAGGTGCCTGGAGAAAACTTCTGGAGAAGGCCGCCCAGGGCTGTCGAGCCATCGAAGACAAAGAGAAACTTTTATGTGTTCTACAAATATGCAACTTAAAATTTAGGGGAGTTGTTCTTGTTTAAATTTAGACTTTAACGTTTAATCTGTCGATAAGTTGTTCCTTATCCTTTATTGGCAAACCTTCTGATTTATAAATCATTATTTTTACAAGCAAACTGCCTTTAAAAAATCAATCTTTTATAAAAATTACAATCTTACTAAGACTTTGGTACTTTTATCAAACAAATCAGCCTTTAATCCATTCAGTGGGTCCATAAATGAGTACCAAGCTTGCTTGGGAACTAAACACTGAGAGTTTCGCGTCAGACTGACTACCTGACCAGAATATCTACTCATGCACCTCGCTACCCTAAGTTATGAAAGGTGTAGGCACAAAAGGACTTGACCCTCTGTTGGCTGTTTTGCTACTGAGTTTGGTTTGAGATCAAATAAATAGGGCTTCCTTGCGGAACCCCTGTCAAAGTGTACCAGAGAATTAGGTTGAAGAATTCTGCAATAAATAATATTGAAACAATTCATCTCAAAAAAAGGTACCACGGACAAATTTTTTATTGGTGGTTTTATATTATTTTTTCAGGTTTTGTGTGAACTTCAACCAATATTTAAAAATTAATGATAATTATTAAAAAATAAATCACAATAAGATTTTTAAAATCATTTTTATCAAACAAGAATATTTACATTTTTCATCAATTATGCATATGTAATTTTAAAGTCACATGCATTTGTTTGTAAATCATATTTAATATTTTCAAGCTACTTTCCATTCCTAATCAGTTCTGAAACAACTCACCTCCATAAAAGAAAAAGTAATGGGACTTGATGGGAAGGAGGTCGACATTTATGTGACATCTCTTACTCCAAGGCATGTTCACTACCTATAGATTAAAGGGGAAAAAAAGAAAATTCAAAGAAATTCTATACGAATATTTCACAACTGTTATCATTAACTTGGGACTATTCACTTTCTATAAATCACACACAGAATAGTTTCTTTAAAAAAATGAATTATTGGTAACAAGGTCTTGGATATTTATGTGCATATTCTATCCAAATTCAAAGTGATACAATCTTCAATTTCCTTTCATCACAAACTGATGTTAAGGTATCCGACTACGTTCGGAACCATGATTTTAAAAAAGCGCATAAATAGATAATTTTCATGATATTTAGTGTCACTTAGATTAGAATACATGTATAAAATTGTTTTAAGGACATTAAGACAAAAAAAATTATTTAAATACAACATTTTGGCAAAAAATGAACTTAGAATAACCTTTTTTCCAAATGCTCTCCCTTTGTAAGAAATGCTTCTATTGCATTAATATTTTGCCTGTATATAGCTCAGACATTTGTACAGAGGCTCAACTAGAATGTTTGAAAAATTCACATTATTTTCAGAGTTACAACCATTTGAAATAATTATCGGCGTATTTTCTTAAAATTTCTCCCTTCTGTTTTCGTAAAACATGGATAAACCGATTTACTAGTTATACGTTTCAAAAATTCTAGTTGAGCCTCTGTACAGAGGTCTGAACTATATACAGGCAAAATATTATTATAATAGAAGCAATTTTCACAAAAGGAGAATATTTGGAAAAAAGATTGTAAGTTATTTTTTTTGTCACAATATTGTACTTAAATAATTTTTTATTGTAATATTATTCTTAACCCAATTTTGTATACATTGTCTAATCTAAGTGACACTAAATATCATAAATATTATCCATTTAACGCTTTTGCAAAATCACGGTTCCGAACGTAGTCGGATACCTTAATCAAAACATTGATGTATATTTTGTGGTTTTTACCCTAATTACACTTTACATGATATTAAATTTGAAAAAATGCAGCATTTGTTTTACGTTCGATTGTGTTTTAAAATCTGGAATTTCTTCCCTCAATATGAACGTTTTCAGATGATTTTGCTTCGTTTAATTGGGAGAAATATATTTACACTATCAGAATTCTCCTTAAATCTCTAAGGTGACTGAATACGTACGAAACCGTGATTCTGAAACAAGCGTATAAATGAACACTTTTTTTTATATTTTGTGTCAGTTGAATTAGAATATCCGAATAAAATGATTTTAAGAATATTATGGCAAAAAAAACTATTTAAATACACTTTTTTTGAAAAAAAATGAAAAAAAAAAATGATTTATTTTCAAAATATTATCTTTCTATGAAAAATTGCTTCTTTACTAACTGTATTTTGCACTACATATAGCTAGGACTATACAGGGGTTGAACTAAAATTTTGGAAATATTTAAAATTTAGAAGTGGATTATCACACACACACCGGTTGTAGTTACAATTGATCGTAACTCCTAAAATATTGTGAATTTTTCAGAAATTTTACTTCAACCCTGGTACAGAGGATCTTGCCATATATAGGCTGAAAACAGTGGCGCACACAGGATTTATTCAAGGGGGGGAGGGGGAGGGCTTCAAGGGAAAAGTCCACAATTCTCGTACCACCATAACCCAATACGTCGCCAAACATATTCTTTTGATTTTGCCAATAGTCGGGAACAAAAAAAAAATATTAAGAAATAAGTTATTGAATAAAAAATTAAAATTAATTAGTAAAATATGTTATTAATAACAAATACTTAATTAAATTTTACGTACCATACATTTATATATATATATAGGATTATAATCAATCAAAAATATATATGGAGGGGGTCCAGACCTTAGCCCCCCCCTTGTGTGCACCACTGACAGAATACTATTATTATAGAAGCCTTTTTCATAAAAGAAGAATATTTTAAAAATATGCCATTCTCTTTCTTCAATTTTTGTTAGAAAATTGCATTTAAATTTTTTTTTCTTTTGATAATAATACTCTAAAAAATTTTATATGTATATTCTGATTCAACTGACACTCTGAATATTCACTGACTAAATATTCATATTCTTTTTTAAAAATCACGGTTCCGAACGTAACCAGTTAATTGGAATATCAGAATAATAAATAATCAAAATAAATAAAATATGTAGAAAATTTTACTTAACCTGACTAATAATTTTAACAATGATGTCACATATCTTGCGATTCCCTCACTAGAAGGAGAAGGCTTCTAACCAACGAAACGGTTCTCGTTTCTTTGAACGTCTTTTTGCAGCTGCTCTTAACTCTGTGAAGCTCATATGACTCACTCTCTATCTGTTTTTTCTTCCTATTCGCTACTGTTCTTCTTAAGTAAATAATAAAATTCATTTGCATAATCATGATTCTTTCGCAAGGCAATGGTCTCATCAAACACCATACCCGAAGAAGCATTGCCAGATGTTAATGGACTAAATTTATGACCGTCACACGATAAAAATAATCACGTGTTCTTTGAGTTCAAAACAAATTGACGTTAGACTTGTAGTTGTTTTTTTACTTGTAAACCATTTAGATAAAATTTTAAATTCGATAATTGGGCAGTGATGTTCAAGTATTAAGATTCTTCCAAACGTTTTTAAGAAATTAAAAAAATATATACACTGTACGTGTTCTTTTAAATCGAGAGCATTATCTTTATTTGCATACGCTGTTATTAGCGACAAATATGTACTTTGTAAAAAAAGTTTCAGCAAAAAGCAAACTTTGGCAACAGCGAAGTGCATGAACTGATTAGCTGGGTGATTATCGCTATCATGTGACTAAGACGTAAAGGAACTGTGTGTAAGAACAGGCTATATATTTTTAAGAGGAGATACTTCGTTGAGAGCAAAGCAAAATTTTGAAGACCAATTAAATCAAATTTCTAAAAGAATATTGGGAATTCTTCTGCCTGAATTGCATTCATTAACACTTTCATCGTGGTGATGGCATGTCTTTGTTCCACTTTCTGAGCTAGCGTCTGTGCGCAGCTCTAAAATTGAAACAAAATACAAATTTCTTTAAAACTTATTTATTCCAATTCCAACTATTAGCTCACTCTCTCTATATATATATGGTGCCAGCCGCTATTTCCATGCCACTTCACTAATTCTACTGCGCATGCTTAGGAACTCTCTCAGTGTTTTGGGAGCCTGGCAGTGGTTAGATGTACGACAACGCAAAAACAAAGACGACGCCATGTTAAGAATGACGAGATGAAAGACGATAACGCCTCGTGTTTTGTAAGAAACTCTATAAGACGTTGAAGGACATTAAAGACGTGAAACTGTATGATTAGCTGTATGTAAATAGAATGTAAATAATTATGAACAATTAAAATATAATTAATAATAAACGATTTGCCATCACTGACCAGCCTGCCCACTACATATATATATATATATATATATCTTGTTCAAATTTTCATTCGTTAATAAAATACTTTCTATTTATCCAATCTAATTCAAATAAATTTTTTAAACTTGTAATGGATAAAACTTGATGTTAATACAGTTTTTTTTGCAAATATTAATTCATTAATTAAATTAAATTAAATCAATTACCGGTTTTCGACGCCTACTTAGATTTGTAACAATGTAAATGTTAAAGCAATGACAAAAGTTGGCATCCAAAACCGATTTTTCAGCCAAACCGGGTGTGCATTGTTACAACATTGCAGACAAGTCATGCTCTTTTTTTCAATTTCTATACTATTAGTTCACTGTCTCCCTATAAATATATATATTGTTCAAATTTTCAGTCGTTAATAAAATACTTTCTATTACCCATTCAAAGTAGGAATTGACAATTTTTTTTATATTACTTGTTTTACTTTGAAAAACAATAATCAATTGCAATCAATAACAATTCTCACTGTAATGATTTATATTTGGACCCTCGAAGACGAGTTATCTCGTCCCTGGCGATGAAAGGGTTAATATAACAGTATTTCCCTGAGTTTTTTTTAACTCATTTCACTTGACCGAAGTAGTAACATAAAGAAATGCAGGTACTTAAGTATTATTATTGCAACAATCACCAACTGTATTAATAACTCGCCAAGTTGGCAACCCCGATTTCCTATATGCCGTACGCGCTGAATTGGCAACCAGGTACTTTGTTTCATATAATGTCGCGCCAATAGGTTACGATAATACGTAATTACCTAAATGCATTCTTATTTGTAAATAAAAGCGCTATTGTTATAGTATATTCGTTTTTCTACACGATGCAGAAATTTAAGGCTGCCTTCACTAAATGTTAAGGAATTGGACCAGAATTTGAAATTGTTTTCAGATTAAAAGTTCTCCAATAAAATATTATATTCTGGCTTCACTATCCTATTAAGAGTAGGATATTTGATCATATTACGAATTTTTGTCAGAGTTGGCCCCTTTTTTCTAGTATGAAATGTGTTTTTCATTTTTTCTTCATACCGTAAGGCTAAAAGAGCCATCCCTTTATATATTAAAAGGAAAAATTAATTAACTACGGAAAATTTTTAAATTTTAACACTGCTGCACTATAAACAGACGTATAAATTATAACGTCGCAAATTTTTCATGAGGTATTTTTCTGTCTGAAAATGTGCTTTCGCGTTTGTTTCAAGCTCTCGTACATTTGGGCGAAAACAACCTTAAGAAACTTGACTTCTTCAGATATTGCATTACTGTAAAATGAATTTACTAATAATATAAATTCTAATTGGTACTTGGATATTATACTGTCTACCAATTTCACCAAATCAAAAGATATCGCCAAGTGCTGTTGTCGTTCCCGTACATGAGAGAAAATAAATTCTCGCGCATATTCTTTCGTCATCAGCACGTTGACAAATAACTCGGTGGATAATTAGAATAATTAAACAACGTATAAAAAAACATGCACTCTTGAAATAAATGAATTATCGAATAAAACTACATTATTCAAGTGCCAAAACGCTGTAAATGCCTTCAAAATCGTGACACACATATATATTTCTTCACAAAGACGTCAACCACATTAATTTTCACAAGTACTAATCTAACTACAGATCTGCGATGTTATACCTTTTGTCGTTTTGCTAAATCAAATAGTATTTTGGGTGCTTACATATTGAACCGAAATACTCCACTACGTTTCTTTCGAGGAAAATATATCTCAAATTTTAATCATTTTTCCCAACAAAACAAGAGAATATACTATACAAAATTTTCACCATGTTATTATGTTCGAGCATGCGTAATCAAGAATATCATGTTTGAACATGCGTAGATCCAGTGAATTCCAACCTTAGGACCGAATAAGTGGGGTTAAACTAGTTTGACGGTACTAACCTTCCCCCTGTGTGACTTGGTAGATCAAAAAATTCAAATAGAATACAGACACCACCCCCTCCCCCCCCAAAAAAAAATATTGGATATATATATAATAATATATATAATAGGACTTAAATGATTTCTTTTTTTAAAAGGATGTTATACAAAGAACCTGTTTATTAAAAGGATAAGTGATTAGTCGTGACTTTTCCTCCAGACAGCAAGCACATACAAAATTTTTTCTAAAGAAATGTTTTTATACAAGCAAATTTTCTATGCACGCTTGTTAATTAATTTAAATCCAAATAATATATTATCTTTCCGTTTGCAATTGAAAGAAAATAACGAAAAAAATCTTACAATTGAAATAAATTAATTCATGAAATTGAGAAACATCAAGAGTAAACAAATAACCATTACCTTTTTCAAGAAAACAAACCAATCTTATAATGACAAAACGGGGTTCCTTTTTCATTTCCCTCGTAAAGCACTCCGGAGATTATAAAATGCAAAACTCGAATGTTTTCTCTGTCCTCGGAAAAAGCGTAATTGCATCACGCACATTTTGTAACCAATTTTGGCATCAGTATGACTTCTTACGTACCTCTGTCCAAACAGCTAGAGAATCGTGCAATCCGATTTAAAACATTTTAGTAAGCGGGTAGCAAACTAGAACTGGAAAAACGAGTCATTTATGTTTTTGTTTTTTTCAGAATCCTACTTAAATTCGAGTGAAGTATTGCCTAGAAAAAATAAATTAATATTGATGGCGTATTTTTAAGCAAAAAAATATAGTCTGGGTACTAAGCAGAATACTTAAATGCAAGGTTACAAGTTTCAGTTTTGATTTGCATCTTTTTTATTCATTATCATCGAATGTTATTCAATAACAAGCACGTGGTTCAAATTCAAGATGTTTTCGTTCCTTAATGTTCAATTAAAATTCATAAATCCAGGAGAATTTTCGAAAAGTATTAAGAACACTTGGTACTTACTTATTTTGAAAAGAAATTATCGAAGAACTTTTTATTGTGTTCTTAAGTGAACTCAAACTATTTTCCTTTAGTACTTTTTTTAGAAATTATAAATGTACTAAGAGAGAGGTACCTGGGGCTACAAGACACATATTTTTTTTTGCTAAAAAAATTGGGATATGAAGATTTTTTCGTTCTTCACATTTGCTTAAGAAATTATATGAACAAAAAAAGCTAAAATTGTGAAGGAAAAAATGTAATATCCAAATGTGAAAAAACTGTTGAAAATTTAGGAAAAGTTACATATATATGTGATGAATCCCCAGCCCTTTATATTTCAGTTGGGGTAAACTTCCTACCTGGACAACTCAACCCACCTCCCGCATAAGTACTTTGACTTCAACTTCGGCGTGCTTACTTAAAACACGTGGACGTCAAATAAATGAGTAACGATGATATATGATAGTAAGTGTAGGCCTAGATACGGACATTACCACTATTGCCAGTCGGCATATAGATCAAAATGGCAAGTTTTTGGAGATTATGTGCATGAATAACATTTGAAGATTGAAAATATTCCGATCATGATTTTATAGACGCCGAGTCCTTGAACGATACAAGGCCCCCATCTAGAACTGAGGCTTTGCGCCCATGCCTTAAGACGTCCCCGTTTAGAAGGTCTTTTGATTATTACCATTTTTGCAAATATTAATGCTTCTTTCGACATACTGCTTATCAAACTGCTACAACATAGTTCTCCACATCAGACTTCTTGAGCCCCTACACAAATGCAGGCCCCACCTATTATCCTTAAAAGTAGATAGCCCATAGCATACGTTGTCACTCGTACAAACAATGACCTAAAACAAAAAATTAGCATGACTTACAATCGCAAACGACTCGCATCGGGTTCTATTCCCGGGGGAGTTCGTATCCACCTCTTAGATTTGGAGGGCTGGTTCTCCAAATGAAAAATTGCACTTAATGTTGCAAAAACGGAGGCAGTCTTCTTCACTAAGAGAATTCGTATCACACACCCTAAAATTTTTCTTACAAAACAAACAAATTCTCTGGTCTCAGCACACCAAATACCTTGGTGTCTCTTTGGATAAATGACTCACTTTTAGACAACACATAGCATAAATACGGAAGAATTTTATTAAAAAAGTTAATTCGTTGACCCCATTAATTTATAAAAGATCTAAATTAAGTAGATCTAATAAATTGGTTATTTACGCTCTACTTTTAAGACCCATATTACTTATGCCTGTCCAATTTGGGGATTCGCAGCTAAGACAGACAGATAAATTAAAACGCATCCAAAACAAAACTCTGAGGCAGATTTTATGTGCCAAATGGTACATAGGAAACTCTGACCTCAGATAAGCAATTAAATTTAAAACCATCCGACAGTTTATACAAAAACTGTCGAAAAAATTCTTTAAAAACATCGAAACTTCAGACATCTTTTCGATTCAAAAACTCGAGAAGTATACACCAACACCACACAGACCCAGAAATATACTTTTAAATTAACACTCTCTCTTTTCACTATCAAAAAAAAAATTCCATCTATTTATTTATTAAATTACACCACTAGTCAAAATTTCTAAATTTTTTCTTAAAAAATCTTTTTTCCTCATATTCAGATATCAACGACCAATCAGGGAGTTCCATTGACTGTATGGTTTTTGGAATCTCCCTCACACGGACAAGTCATACAATTAACACAACAGCCAATCACAGCGCTCCCTCTCGCCACGTGAGGAGGTAGCAAGCACATCACAAGTTTTTCACTCACACTATAGCTACGAATAGTTGCTACCCCATTGATCAGCGGCTCTCATTGGCCGAAGGAATCTGATGTAAATGTAAAACGTTTTGATCTTAGTTTAAGCTTTGAATAAAAAAAAAGCTATTCTTTTATTAAAATCTCAACTTCTTTTGAAATTTAAATTTGTTAATGTATATAATCAACTTGTAAGTTTCCTTTTTAAATCTTTTAATGCACATAAACCACTTTTAGGTCTCTTTTTAAATTTTAAACTAATTCTTAAACATGGGCAAGCTAATCATTTCATGCTATCATATTATTCACAAGTGCTCCAAAAACCAACTCGATCGACTGCATGAGTAATGATGGCGTATGGTGGTAGGCCTAGACCTGTACCATGTAGCCAGTTGACATATCGTCCGAAATTCCCAGTTTTTTTGGAGAATGCAACCGAAAATAGCATTTGGCCGTTGAAATTATTCGAGTAATGATTTTATTATGGTTGAATCGAGAACGAGACGAGGCCCCTATTGCAGCCGAGCCTGGGTCCATTCCTTAAGACGACCCTGCTCTAGTGTGATCCAGTGATTCCACTGTATGATAAAATACAAAATATACCACAAAAGTATTGTTGTTGAAAATGTTTCATACAATTCAATTGATGTAGCTTGTGGATCGATATAAATAAGATTCTTAAAATTTTCGTTGAGGTTTATGCAAAGAAAACGCGACTCAGTCATAAATAAGACAATGAATTAAAAAAAAGGAACGTCTTAAGGTTGAAAAGGAAGCAATTTCGCAATACTTCTGGAAAGATAATGCGCGAAGTTTTGCATCAACAGGTCAAGGTCTTCTACAATTATTAAAATTCTGATCACAAATATCTTAAGATTTTGGAACTTCCAGAGCTAGTTTTTTATTATGATAAAGAGAAAATTTACAGGTCTCTTATTATATATATATAAACAGTATGTGATTTTAAATGAAATAGAAACGTTCTACATTTGACATTACTTTTTTATTTTACTAGCAATACTGGTTAATTTAATCTCAAATCTTTCTTATATTTATTTGGTATGAATTTATAAGAAATGTGAGCACAGTACATTTTAGGTATGTTGGGCAAATACGCTGATTATCGACAATACTATGTACCAAGGAACATCAAACTTGTATAATCAGTACATTTAAGGTATCCGACTACGTTCGGAACCGTGATTTTAAAAAAGCGCATAAATGGATAATTTTCATGATATTTAGTGTCATTTAGATTAGAATACATGTATAAAATTCTTTTAAGGACATTTTGATAAAAAAATTTATTTAAATACAATATTTCGGCAAAAAATTAACTTAGAATACTTTTTTTTCCAAATGTTCTCCTTTTGTGAAAAATGCTTCTATTATAATAATATTTTGCCTGTATATAGCTCAGACCTCTGTACAGAGGCTCAACTAGAATGTTTGAAATATATAACTTAGAAGTGGATTTAACCATATTTTACTTCAACAGAGGAAAGAAATTTTAAGAAAAAAAATGCCAATAATTATTTAAATTGGTGGTAACTCTGAAAATAATGTGAATTTTTCAAAAATTCTAGTTGAGCCTCTGTAGAGTGGTCTGAGCTATATACAGGCAAAATATTATTATAAAAGAAGCATTTTTCGCAAAAGGAGAATATTTGGAAAAAAGATTTTTCTAAGTTAATTTTTTGCCAGAATAGTGTATTTAAATAATTTTTTTGTGTCAAAATGTCCTTAAAATAATTTTATACATGTATTCTAATCTAAGTGACACTAAATATCATGACAATTATCCATTTAGGCGCTTTTTTACAATCACATTTCCGAACGTAGGCGGATACCTTAAAAGAAGTTACAGATAAATAAAAACATTATCTTTGATGAAGCTATATATAGACCAGTAAATCTGAACCACTGTGCCGTGGCACTTTTGTGTGCTGCCAATTTTTTTAAAAAAATTGTTAGTTACTCTGCAGGGAAGAAAAATAAAATCGAGAACCGAGTTATTGGCTATTTTATAAAAAATAAACTAAGGGTATTAATGGTATATTTAACTTATATCCTTTTTTGGATAGATGGATATAAAAAAAAATCTGATTGGATTAGTAATCCATTTACATAGGGTACATCTGTTATATTAAGTAATTTTGAGAGAAAGAGAGAGAGAGAGAGAATGAAGTGGAAAGTTAATTTCACTCTCAGTAACGATCGAGATTTAATTTCAAACAATATCAAAAGAGTCAATTAATTCATTTTGGATTAAAATTAGAGGCGACTATCTCATAATAACAAAGAGAGAAAGCTTTGAAAATATTGTTACAATATTCTACATCTTATTCGTGGGAATTTCTGATTTTCTGCATTTTGACAAATATAAAAATGAAAAAGAAGATCGAGACTTTTAAATGTAGATGACGAAATGAGAGTGGTATTATCACTCTTACGACCTAATAAATACAAAGGAAATTATCAAAAAGGATCAAGCTCAAATTTCGCATTAAATGTATTTTTATAAAATTATTATCATAAACTACTTTACACAGTGTATTACAGATAAGTCAAATTCTTTTAAACTTATTTTATTGTTAAAGTGCCACCAAATTTTTACATTGTTAAAAGTGTACCACAAAAAAAAGCAACATAAGAAAAAATTAAGTCAATTCCTACTTAGGTCAAAAAAATTTTTTTTTATTTTATTTACTTTTTATTAAATAATTACAATTAATATAAATATGTATATACATATGGCAAAATCCCAACATTAAGTGGCAAAATATAAAGCGATTTTCCATTTGCCTTTCTATATATGGTGTTGGACTAATATTTTTGTTAGTTACTATTTATTCATTAATCAAATAGAATTAATATTTGGAAAAAAAAACCTTATTAATATCAAGTGTCATCCACTACAAGTTCAAAAAAATGTATTTGAATTTGAGTGGATGAATAAAAAGTAATTTATTAACGATCGAAAATTTGAAATATATATGTATATGGAGAGTGTGAACTGATAAAGTAGGAATTTTGAAAAAAAAGATTGCGAATCACTGCCACAGGCAAAACTAGAATTTGAGTACTTTGTTATTACATTACGAAGTTTTTGAAATTTCTTTCAGACGTGATTTACATAGAGAAAAAAAATTATGATTTAATAATGACGTTAAACTCTTAGTACTTACGTCAGTAAAAATTGTTTTATTTCCCTCACGAAGTATGTAAAATGTTGCAATATCTTCTGACTAGATTAAAAAAAAAATAAATAAAAAAGGAATCTAGTTTGAAACATAGCATCGTAATTAGAAGACCTTGGAATCTTTAATGCCACTCCTTTAGGTGTTTTAATTCCCAAAATTTCGAAAACTTAAAATTTAATAAAAATGTTTCGAATTCGAATGTGAAAATTTGAATTCAACTAGAAAAAGTTTTAATTAAGAATTAACAGAAAGAAAAAAGACTTCTTTTCTATATAACATTTTTTTGTTGTGCAAAATCAAGATTCATATTTTATTAAAGACTCGTTAAAAAATTTTACTTTTATTAAAACATCGAAGAAACTTTTTCCTGTACTTTTTCTATCTCTTTCTCTTTTTAAATTTAAAACAACATTTACCTGAAGAATTTAATTTTTTTTATACTGTTCGAAACATGTTAACATGCCTCTATTTATTTTTTAAATGATGAATAAAATGTTTTGTAGAACGATGAATTAATGCAGATTTTGATTAACTTTCAGAAAAGGGTATAAGTTTATGTGCACACTGTATGTTTCTTAAATTATGAAAGATTCAAAGAATTCAACATCGCACAAAATATTTTCAAATCCGTTATTCCAATTTCGTATAAGACAAGTGGAACGCAAAATCACTGTCAAATGTTTTTCTTCAACGTTCCTTCCCTGCACATCATGTTATACCGTTGGAAAAAACCTTTTAGGAGCTCTAAAAGTTTTCTTGTCAAATAATTCTCCTAGAATTTTCGGAACATTTGTAGAGACAGTTATTTTTGTCGCCAAATTTGGTGAGAGTCACTTAATTCAGCAGCATTACCAAAAGAGTATTCTCATTAGTCCAACAATTAATCTTTCCGGCTACAAAATCCTTTCGGCAGGAAAATGAAAAAAGTTCAAACTTTCTGTAACAATATTCTACGTTTTAAATAAGAAATTCTGAATTCCATAACTTGTTTCACTAAGTAACCAGTTTATATATTGAATTAATACAATAAGTGGCATTTTGATTATGCTAATGCAATAATTAGTGTACCAAATGAAAAAACTTTGTAACAATAGTAAAAAACATTTATTTACTCATTTACTTGTTCTCATGTAATTACAGTTATAAGTAGATCACATTTTATTTCAAGTGAGCTTTATGAGATAAATATTAAAATTGCACACAAAGGTTTATAGTGATTATACAATTCTCTTCCAATTAATATTTTAATATATTCAAAAGCATTAAGAATTTTCCCTTGTATTGAAACAAAGTATCAATTTTGTTTTTATTGAATGCTGATTGACCTATTAACAGGCAAAACAATTTTCAAATTTTTAAGAATTATCTGAATAATCATAATAAATAATAAGAAAAACACACACACACAGTAAACAACAATGAAAAATTATATAAAAATGGTTAGATGCATCCGGACTAGTCACCGGATATAGCCACATGAGATGATTCCTGACAAATACAATAGAGCCTCCGAAGATAATAGCTATCAAAAATTGTTGTATTTTTAAATTGAATTAGTTTTCATTATTTTTCACAGGTCCGTTATAATGATTTTTGCAAATCGTACTTGGCCAATTGAGCCCATTTCATAGTAATCGACAGTATCTATTTTATTCAATTTAATGTGTTTAACACGAAATTAATCTAAAATCATATTATTTGTAAGAGAACAATAATAAAGATTGTCAATAAGGCCAGTTTCACTAGAAGCAATTTTGTGCCAGTCGACTGATCTCCTGTCAACTCACCTCTAGTGTGAAGAGGACAGAGAATTCCTTTCAAACGCAGACAAAGTTGATTGAAAATGAAGTGCCGGGCTCATCAGTACAATGATTGATTCCAAAGAAGCAATAAAAAGCTTTCTCCACTTTCAATACACAAGTAGCTACTTGTGAAGAGCGCAACTTTCACAATATCCTTTTAGTTGAGTCAATTAATGGGGAGGAAAACAGTTTTCGAGTGCTTGAGGGAGTGTCACAACTCCATGTGAAGGGACCTAGACGATTTTTATTTAAAACTAGTTCCCGACTGTCGGCTCCTTCATTTAGGTGCGGCACAAGTTGACTCGTGTGAAAGGGCTCCAAGAGAGAAAGTTTGAATTAAATTTTAAATATCTCTTAAGTAACTGAAGATAAATGTTAAATAGAACATTTTATGGGTAGGCTTAACTCTTTCTGTTATTGACTTTGGTTAGTTGACTAGTTAGTTACATTTCCTTCTGTAATTAATCCAGAGTTTTTGTTCTGTTTGAAATCATTAAACATGATATGAGATTCTACAATGAAAAGGTATCGTGCAAGTGGCAGTTGAATGAAATTAAAATCGATGACTAAAAATCCGATATTGATTCGTGTCGAAATGTGAAACAGTGATATATAGTTCAGTTAATTCTAAATTATTTATGTAGATGCCATTTTTCTCGATTCACATTTACACTAACTTAAATTACAGATTCAACCTTTCGGCATAAGTCTTTTTCGAATGATGGTTATAAGGGCGAGAGATGGTACACAGATTGCGCTGACAATTGCAGCTACCAGAAAAGTCTTACGTCCTCCTAGTTTGTCAAACCCAACTCCGCCAAGCAGACTTCCACTGGCTACACCTGAAAATAAAAATAAAATTTGAGAATCTATTTGTGCTGTTGAAATGATCCCTGAACACTTTTGTATCTAATCTAGAAATGTATCTTCTAGTAATGTAATCTATCTAGTAATGTATGATGAAGTGCTATGAAGAAAGAAAAGGAAATTACAACAGAAAAATTCAAGAAATAAAAACTTAACATTTGGACATTTATAAGGGGGAAAATTCCCAGCACATTCAGTAGAATTTAATATATTTTGATAATGGTAAAACTAAATATATTGGTAAAGTAAATAAATCGGTTAACTTATCATTGTGAGTATAGTAATTCTTCAAACATAAAAGCAAACAACATTTCATTAAAAGTAATTGGATACCTGTTTATATTCTATTATTGTTAGTCACTAAATAAAATTAAATACTCAACCTTTTTTTTTTTAAGTAAAGAAATCAGCTTAAAATTTCACAATTTTTGTGAGGTTGCATACGCACAAAAATCAATTAATAGTACGAAGGATGTTTCGAATGTAAGTCTGTAACGTGTTCTATTGGAGTCTTCTACTAATCCTCTTGGGGGAAAATATTCTTTAACTGTGATATTAGTTTAAAAATCGCTTTTCGTTGAGATGACTTTATTTATACAAATGTGGCTTCTATTTAAAATGCCAGTCATTGAGTATGCGGCATAATGGTTAAGAGTTAGTCGGAAGCTGAAATCCAAGTGTTAGTAAGTAGCGACTTTTGGTTGCGTATCTTAAGATTAACAATAGAAGGGGAATCCACCAGAATAGTGGAAGGCATCATCCTTGAACACATTTACCTGCCACCTTGATTTGCTCTCGAATAACCTCAGGCACACCGAGCTGCTGCTGCTCTCTCGTCTTCCACACTTTCTGTGTGCGTCATTTGTCCTATGCTAGAGGAATGGCAAGTTATGGTGATTTTTGTTCAACTTTTAAGAGTTTGAAAGGACACCACACCTTTTCGCAAAGACGCGTACTGATCAACGGAAAACATTTCAGAGAGGGGTAAATCACAAATGCACCCACTCCTAATGTCACCGACAGCTGGATGATTCACTGGTGAATCGCGTTTCGTACTTGTTCTACAGGACTGATCACCCCCACGGAAAAGTGCACGCACGATAAGAAGGTTTGAGACTGGTGAGATTTGAAGGCCTCACACACCCGTCGCGAAGGGGTTAATATACATGTACATCTTCTTGATTATAAAATATTAAAAACTCGTAGAGCAATTTACTTTATGGAACCCTATTAAAAATAGAAATGTTACTTAGCTTTAACTGAAATATCTATAAGTTTTCTTGAAAAACTCTTTACTACATTTTAGTAGGGTTATTGAGGATCCAATTCAGTCAATCATCCCTCTGCGAGATTATTAACTTCCACAATTTCCACTTATCGTTCATTACATCTACAAGCACTATGTCGTACATTCAGAATATCCCCCCATATATCCTGAATTCGGATCCATTTCAATTGCAACTCTTATTCCCATATATCACGATTCCTTTAGAGCAGCAGTTCTTATACTGTGGTCCGAGGACCCCTGGGGGTTTGTGGAGTCCCTCATGCAACGTTGAGATTTCGCTCTTTTCCAGATTTTGAAAGGCCTCGTGGAAAAATTGAAAGACGTGCCACACTAGACAAGATTACTAAAGAGTCCTTAATGAAGAAACTCTACTAGAACCAGTATTTCGATCAAAAATATTAAGTTGGGGAAGAATGTTCAAAATCTTGGGGGGCCATCATGTCACCTTGATACATAAAGGTGGGCCGCGGCAATCGAAAGTTTAAGAATCGCTGCTTTAGAGGATGAAGTTTTCAAACCAAAGAACATCATAAAGAAACCCCTAAGGTTAGATTAATGAAAGATCACTCTCGAGAACTCACTACAAAGCAATGATTCTGTAAGTATATATCAAGAGAAGAAATGTACTCGTGTCAAAAAGAAAGAATATAAACTCACCTAATCCTTCGAATAATCCTCCTAGTATTCCCATCATAGTGGCTTCGGTGCCAGGAGGAGCATTCTGCGAGGCATATCCAGTCATCGAAGCATAAAACACAGCAAATGTCAACCCATGCAATACTTCGATGGGAAGAACCATCCATGGGTTCTCCAAAATGTAATACAACCCTAATCGTAGAGTGAACGCCACGAAAGACCCCGTGAGACAATTAAAATATCCGAATACCTTGATGAACCATCCAGCAAAGAAAAAGAAAGGTACTTCGGCAACAAGGCACTGTACAGCCACACACAAGCCCATCAATGTTTGTGTTGCTCCTAAATCTTGTAAAAACCAAAACTGGTAATTCCAAATAAGACCCGTTAGTCCCCCGATGATGTAGACGGCAGTAGCAAAACAAACAGTTTCACAAGAGGAAAAAATCTTGCCAACATCACTCCAGATGTTCAAGGAAAGGTTGGCCTTGGTTAATTGAATTTTCAAGAGTAAAATAAGATCTATAGCGACTAAAGCAAGCATAAGATAAAATCCGGGGGCATAATTAGTTACAGAAGAGTTTCCAGTGGCCATGTCGTTGAAAAACCCAGCAAGAAGAGTGGCAGCTCCCCAGCTCATGGTAGCCCACATTCTCTGTTTGCCAAAGAGTTCATTTCGTTCTCCCAAAACTTCGTAACAAGCAGCATCTGTGAGGCAAAACACAGTTGCAGCTCCCGTACCAGAAATAATAGCTAGTAAAGTGAACACCCAAAACTGATACCTCCTATATACGGAAACAGTGCTACCATTTAACAAACATGAGTTAATACTGGCACATTTTAGAACAGAAGAGTTGTCAGCTATGCAATCGCAAGAGAAGTTCATGTCTGGCTTGAACTTCAACCATATTGTGCCATTTGAGACAAAGGATTCGTCAGTGGTCATGTTTTCTGGTAGTTCCATGCTGACTGTTCCGAGCAAATTTATGGTATTGTTGCTATCACAGGGTTTGAAACTGAGTTCACCAATTTCACTGTGTTTTAATGAGTCTTTTAAGCAACTTTGGTCATATACGTCAGTAAAAACAGACAAAAAGTCACTTTGCGGCTGACATTGTACTTGTACTTGAGTCCATTTGATGTTGTCAATCGATGGCAGAAAAATAACAGACATGTAAGTGACGGATGTCACACAAACTAGTAGAAATACTATCAGTTTTATGTTTTGGAAGTAGTCTGTGATGTAACCAAATATTGGCTTTGAGAAGAACACACAGAAAGGAAGCACAGTGTAGATGAGTCCAACAGCTGTGGCATTGATGCCGAGGCCTTTGGCTAGTACTGGCATAAAGGGAATCACTCCTCCCATGGCTGCAATGATAGAACAATAAATTACTTTAAAATATCATACTAAAGAGAAGTTTTAAAAAATTTGTACAGCATTTCCGATACATATAAAAGCACAAATTAAAACATATAAAATATAAAAGTATAAATTTCTGACATCGTTGAAGTTTTATAGAGCAAAAACGACATAAATTGTAGTAGTTCTTGCACTCAGCTGTAATGTAACCAAAGTACGCTAAATGGCCGCCCCCCCAAACGATTACGACAGATTTTACATTATTATTTTTTATGGTAATAATTTTAATGAGCGGTACACATGGTATCAAGAGAATCTGAAGCTTTTGTCCGATTCCTGTATCTTTTTTCATAGTCACTTCAAATTTCCTTTCGAACAAGTTGAGTTTCAACAGTGGTACGGTTCACATAAAAAAAGCGTTACTTTCAGTTAGCCTCTTGGATCATGAGGCTTAGAAATTTTATGTAGGATTTGCGTAAAAGCTGTAAATAAGCAATATTATAGATTATAGAAAGTTTCTTATTTCAAAACAAAAATATCTAACTCATCAAAATATAGTTTTTATACTTGCTAGATAATATTACACCCATTCCTCATATAATAATTAATTTAATGCTACAGCAAATTTAATTTAATGGTTTATTTCAAAACAAATTGCCTATTTTATCTGTTTTACATATTTTTTTTATTTAAGTTTGTACCAATTTAATTTTTTTCCAGTTGAAGGCTTCCTCTGAAATGTTATTTATGATAGTATTTTAGTAAAATGGTTCATCACACACAAACACATAATTAATTTTTTCTTTCGGTTTATCGATTTCTGGTTATTTCACTCATAGTTCCCATAGCAGAAACATACTACTGTTATTATTTTTCCGTTATAATTTTTATTTATATTTTCATTGATTCACTTCTATTTACCTTTTTAGCATGTTAATTTCCTCTCTTACATTCAAATATATGTTTTAATGAAATCATTCTTTACTGTAAGGCCAAATTGCAATTCAATTAAAATTATATAATATGAACACTCATTAAAAACAAGTAATATAAAAAAAATTTAAGTCAATTCCTACTTAGATCAACATAGAAAATTTTTATTTTAGCTCCTTTTTATTAAATAGTTACATTTGATATAAATATGTATAACATACGACAGAATCACAACATTAAATGGTAATTAATTTTTATTAATTATCATTAAAGTATCGTATTGTCATCCAAAACAATCGTGTCTTAAAATTTCAGTTCAAATGAATGCTTTAAAACGTGAGAAAAAACCTTTTCACACAAGTTTTGACACAAGTCGCCAAAAATGATGCCAACGTAGCTGTATTTGTAATTCTATAAATAATTAGTTTTAATCAATTAATTTTTGTTAATTATAAAATTGTTGTATTGTCATCCAAAATGATCATGTACATAAAATTTCAGCTGAATTGAACGCTTTAAAATGTATTTTATTAACGATTGAAAATTCCACCAAGATAAATCAATAAATAAACAAACAAATAAATATATAGAGAGTGTGAGTTAATAGTAAGAATTTAAAAAAGAACTATTTTTAATTTTTGGATACACTGTCTTGCAATGGCTCTACCCAGTAGCGCAAACAAAAAATTTTCAAGGGGGGTGTCCAGGTTCGAAAGTCCACCATTTTGGTATCATGTTCCAATACGCCGCCCAACATATTCTTTTGATTTTGCAGATTTTCGGGAACAAAAACAATGCAAAATTTATTATTGAATAAATAATTAGCATTAATTAGTTGATAATAACTAATACATAATTAAATTTTACGTAATATATACATAGTATTATAATCACTCAAAAAAAAGTCAAGGGCTATGGGGAAGGAATGTCCGGACCCCTAGGACACCCCCTTGTTTACGCCACTGGCTCTACTCTCCTTAAAAAAAATTTCTATAAAAAGCTGAATTTTATTTTTTTTTTAAATTTAATCCGTGCGAGGGACGGGTACTTCAGCTAGTTAAAGAACAATTGCCCTTTGATAGATAGAACACAGATAAAAGAACACTTGCCCTTTAATATTTCACATTCAGTAGACATTCTGAACAAGAGAATTTTGCTCATTTCTTTCATCCCAGTTAGTATCATATAAGATCAATAAAAGTTTGTGATGCATGTAATCCATAAAAAATATGATTAGAATTCCTTTTTAAGGTAGATAATTTTTCCTTAAATGATTTATGATCTTTTTATAATTCGCACACAAAAACTTTTAAGAAAAATAATTTTATAAAATAAAAAAAAATCCTATAAAACACAGGAAAATTAGTTAATATTCAATGATTTATCAAGATACCTTTAGCAAGACATTAATAAATAAATTTAAAAAGAAATAAAATGTTGCGATGCACACGCGCTGAAAAGAGAGCGTTTACAGAACAAAATCAGCTTACCTCCAAAAAAGAAAAAATAATGAGATTTGATGGGAAGAAGACGAAGATTTATTGGACATTTTTTCTCTTCAGTCATTTTTGTACTCTAAAAAAATAAACAAATGGTAAGTGTTAAAGATATTATAAAAATCATCAAAATTTTACGTATGGTACTTATCTAAAAGCATAATTTTAACACATTAAAGATGTTACGAGACCCGACCGCCAACCTCTAGCCAAATATGGCGCTTATCATTCTGTTGTGGTAACTCGACAGTAAACACTGTATTTGGCGAGAAATGACTTTCCCCCCCAAAATCATCTAAGGTGGTGGCCATCGGGCATATAAAATACCTGTTCCGATGTTACAATAAATAATATTCAACTTTTATCGTGAAGAGTTTATACATACTTTATTTAGATACAGCAAAAGTTGTCGACCATACTTACTTTCAAACTTCTTAGTTTTTTTTTTTACCTTACTATTTTCAGTAATGTATAGATATATAGATACATGTAATTAATAAAGTAATGAAATTTCTAACATATTAAACTTTTCTCGAGATTTTTTCAAATTAACTGGATGCTCTATAGTCATACACATAAAAATAGCTGTAAAGTATAGCTAATTTTTTTCATTGTTGTCGCACTTCGAAGTTGTGCGACGGTCCTGGTACAATAAAGGTTTGGATAGCGATAAGAATTATTGTTTAAAAAAACTGTGATTATGTTACCTGTACTATTAAACAACAAATTATATTAACTAACTAAGTTTCAGTTTAAGTCTAATTATTTTTTTCTATTAAAAATCAATAAAATTTTTCTAAGTTTTCATTTATTCCATCGAATGGAATAAACTCACACGCGCGTTAAGGAGTACAGAACTCATCAAAATCACTCTATTCTATTTCACTTAACATATGATTCAGTAAATGGTGCTTACTTTCAAACGTACTCAGAAAGAAGCAGATTACACAAATGCAATGACCACCGACAGGCGATTCAGTGATTTGATTTTTTATTAACGCCGCATTTTTTCTAAAACAATACAAGAGCTGTTGGCGACGGACTTAGTAATTTTGAACTTTGGTCTAGTGACAAGGACGACACCTGAGCTGGCACTTCACTCTCCAAACTCCCATGCCAAGCCAACATGACTACTTCGAGCAACGATAGATTAAACATGCATCCGCCTCACTTACACGGCGGGTCTTCGACTCACTGACCACGAGTTCGAAACTATGATCACTCGGCTACCGCGGCCACAGGCGGTCAGCAAGCGGAGAAAATTTCGCGATTATACCCTAGTTGTTGCTTACCATTAGGTGTGTTTACAGTGATGAGTCAGTCCACTTCGAATTGAACCCCAATAAACAGCTCAAAGTATCTGGAAATGTCTAGGACTATAATCTATAGTGGGATATTCATCAGACTATCGTCTGTTATTCAACCTAACAACCAGAAGTAATAGTATGCCGATGTCATTTCATTTGATAGCCAGATTCTTTGGGTTATCTTCCCTTACAGCACGGTGGTTCGTTGGTGAAATTCTATGCCCCGTAGAATTCACGTTCCTTTGATGGACCTCTGGGTTTACAATTCAACAGAATAACGGGCGGCCGCACACGGCAAGCCTGCTTGTGTTCATACTTCTACAACACTTTCCTGGCCTGCATGATAGCCAGATCTTTTTCCAACAGAGCGCATTAAGGCTCTGATTACAGGTATCTCACAACGTCCCTCGATCACACCGATCTAATTCTCTAGTTTAAACGTGTGTGGCGAGCAGTCCCATAGGAGGACATTCCAGGAAAGCTGGATAACAGTTTTGATCAGGGGTGGGTCAACGCATTTAATATTATTATTTGCTCTAGTTGCTGTATTTCTCGAATAACAAAATTATCCTACTATACTGCTAATGTTTCATTTTCAGTATATGCACGAAGTCTGTCGCCAAAAGCCCTCGAGTAATTGAATAGTGCGACGTTGATATTTTTTTATATATATGCACGAGGGAAAGTCAAAAAGTAAAGGAACTTTTGCAATTTCTTTTTCCAGGGTTTAGCAACAGAGCTAGTGTCCAGTGTGTTGAAGGAGGGGTAGTCAACAACACTTCTATTTAAAGTGTCATTCGTCTTCCATTGCAGTCGGTAAAGTGTAACAGACCGTTGATCATGTTTACCTCCGTTGTCAATTGTCACCAAGGAGGAAAGGATGGAAGTGATTCACTTTTTGTTCGTAGAAGGTGTGAAACCTGCGCATCCCTTCCATCATCACTAAATCCTTCCATCCCTATACCCTCAAGGACTTGCACATTGTCCTCCATGGTTGACGTCAATGGACTGCCCGATCTTTCGTCGTCACAAAAGGAATTTCGTCCCTGCTTGAAGCACTCTATCCATTTGTAGATCTTGCTTCGCGATAAACAGCTGTCACCATACTGGGCTTGCATGCGATGAACTTCAACCACCCTCTGCAACCAAAAAGCGAATCACTGCCCTATTTTCCTCCCTGGTGCAGATGGATCATGTGGCTGCCATGTTGAACTATCTGCTATACTCCAGCGACTACGTAGAAAGAAGAGTGGCACGTTGAACAAAAGTATTGCCGAATACCCTCATTCACAGCACTGGATACTAATGCTGTTGCCAAACCCTGGAAAGAATTGAAATAGCAAAAGTCCCTTCACTTTTTGACTTCCCTTGTACATGGCATCTACCGTCATGTTCGAGGGATGTCCCAATCGAATAACAGTTTTTGGTGCGCCGCATTTACTATTAGAATGTATATAATGAAGATATAACCCAAACTCGGGCCACTTACTCAGGTTGAAAAAACAGCACATTCTCATTAATATTCTGATTTTACCAGCATTTATCGTATTGTACTTCGTATCGTGCATCGTATTTCATTGTATTGTTCATTTCTGCATACATTATTTTTGAAGTGAAACTTTTTTGCGCTCGAGAGTGAATGAGAAAATTGCCCAGTTTTGCGTAACAGTGAAAAAGCGAACGGAAGTAGTTTTCCCCCCATCCCCCCGAATCGTCGCCTTGGTAAGGAGAGAGTGAGAGGAGGAAAAGGGGGAGAGGGGACACCGCGTGACTTGCGTCACATCGGTTAAAAAATTGAATAATTGTCCACGTCTCCGACTGGTCAACTTGCCCACTTTCCGATTAGGGGTCCTTTTCCCCCAGACCCGGTAACATTATCAACGGTCGTATCAGTTGCAATGTGAGCATTACGGTGTAGACAAAATAGCTCTCGCAGCAAAAGCGTGCCTTTTTAACACGCTTTTATAAATTTCACTTGTGTGTGTATGTAATGGAATCTTTGAACTCGATTTTTACCCACTTTAAAAGGTCAGAATAATTCGAAATTTTGCACACTTGTCAAGGACCGATGACAATACAATAATTTCGTAATTTTGTTTCATTGTCCTGATCAGGAACCTCAAAAATAAGGAATCTAAGGATTTCGAGAATTGGCGACTAATTCATTATATCGTTTCCAAATTTGGCGACTAATTGCATATACCATTTCCAAGATTTGGCGACTAATTCCATATTCCATTTCCAGATTTGGCGACTAAAAGATTAAGTTACAACCCTATAAAATCAAAAACGTTTGCACAACAATTTCTTACCATAACATAAACAGTATTGTCTAGTTTTTCTGAAATGGAAATAAAAAATAAAAAACTGGTGCAAGTGGAAAAAAAAAATGATCTAAGCCGGCGTTTCTGAAACTGGAGGAGAGAGGGAGGACGAGCATATCGAAAAAAGTCCAAAATAAAACATTTAAAATAATTAATTTACTGAAAGGAGAAAAACAAAATGCTGACATGATAAAATATAAAATACATATTTATATACACTGATATAAGATACTTATAAATGTATCAGTGCGGTAAAAAATATATAATAATTGATTTATCAATACTAAATTAAAAGCAAATTTAGTAATTACTAATGACTTCCATGGGCTATTTATTTACAAAACATAATACATATATTGGTAATATGTGCTCTTTGTAATTTTAAAGAAGCATTGTGTCGCCCATCCGGTATAGTGGTTAGCGACGCTGACTGCTGTGCCGTTGGGCCTTAATTCGAATCCTGGAGAAGACATGGATGTTTGTAAATGTATAGTGCCTTCGCGGCATGGAGGTACTTTAAATAGTCGTCGAGCCGCTAGTCCACTCGTGAGTTTAATGGAAGGGGAAGAGAGGTGGGACCTCCTGACCACCCCCAGGGTGTTCTCCCTTAAAATTGGATCGAAACCGAGCTAAATCGTTCTATCACCTGCATGGTGCTCAAAGCTGTGGCTAAACGACAGGCGTCACTTAGCCTTTTGCCATGATGAATTTCGTGGGCCGTGATCTGGCCTTTGTCGATCAAATGACATTAGTAATAACAACAAATACATGCTTTTATTGTAGATAAAACTAAAAAACACGCTTTTTTTTTAATGTTTTTCGAACTAAAAAGTAAAAAAATAACTCTTAATATAAGAATAAAATGATTAACGAGAAAATTAATGTCATTGGGGGTAAAAGCGTGGAGTGCTCTACATCGTTACAATTTCTTATTAGTTCTATTCCGAAATGCTGAGTTAGTGTAAAAATGTAGTACAAAGCACCCTACACTTTTACCCCAATGACATTAATTTTTTCGTTAATCAGTTTATTCTTATATTAAGAGTTATTTTTTTACTTTTTAGTTCGAAAAAACATAAAAAGCGCGTTTTTTAGTTTTTTTAAACTATAATTTTTTAAATTTTCTTTAGATTGTTGGCTACATGACGATGTGTTCGGTGGCTAATTTATTTCTTTAATTTTCATTTACGTTGAATTATTAATTCTAGTCAGAATGCCTAAATCAAATGCACAAAGAGAAAAAGAGTTTCGTGAAAGAAAAAAAGAAAAACTAGCAGCAAGTTCAGTGGAAAAAGTGATAAAAAAAAAAAGCAGAAAAATTGTGCAAATTCATCAAATGTTACTGCCAAATCTCCATCAGTACACACGAGAGAATATCGAGCATGGAGAAAACCATTACAAAATACTCTCTTAATGCCGAGTTTAAGGGATGGGAATGCTATTGAGACTCTTCTAATGACAGCATAGATTAATACGCGGACTTTGTGAACCACCCTGTGAAGTCAACTACAGCTGGAACTGATGCATGTGAATCGATAATAAATTCTATCTTACGTTACAAAGACTATGATTTCCATAAAAATGCGTGGCCACGGTAGCCTAGTGGTCAAGGTATCAGATCGTGGCTGGCGTGTCATGAGTTCGAGCCGAGTACCACTTAAGACCCGCCATGTAGGGGAGCGATGCACGTTAAATCTGTTGAGAGCTCAAACGTCCTCTCGATGGTGTGGTAGTTAGGAGAGGGGGAAGTGCCAGCTCAGGTGACGTCCTCGTCACTTGACCATGGTTCAAAATTACGAAGTCCGTCGCCAAAAGCCCTCCTGTAGCTGAACAGTGCGCCGTTAATATTCACTCACCCATACAAATGCTCACAAAGATTTTCAGAAGCTATTCGTTGATAATCCTTTCGGTCACGGGTGTTCGATTTGTAATAGATTATGGGGTTTAGAGGTGATTTGAGAGAACGCCTGTTGCTGAGCAGGAAAATATTTTACCGGAAATTAATTTAGAAGACATTAAAGAATGTTACAATTGCCGACAAAGTTTAAGTAGGAAAAAAGTATACCAAATTTATCAAAATATAATAGTTTTGTATACCCAGAAATTCCAGCATATCTTCCTACTTTGGATTTAGTATCAGAAAGACTCAATTCGTAACGAATACTTTTCATGCAAATTTAGGCGATTGAGACATGTACACGGTCAGTTTGGAATATTAGAGCAAATAATCAATGTTCCAACGTCGTCAAAGAAGTTTCACTTCTATCGCGTGGCATTCCACGCACCATTTTTTATCCCTGCATAAAATACGTTAAACATTGTGTGTTGTGTGATGTTAAATGAATTCTAAAATTTTCTAAGTTGGGAAATGCGTATTTATGTAGAACGTTTCAAAACTTCAAGGGTACAGTATAATACATGGTAGACGTGAAGGTCATGCACAAATATACATCAATACTGGGGCATTTTTTTAATTTTTAATCTAAACATTTATTCGAAGTTGCGTTATGCACTGAATAAAAAAAGGCCTTTAGAAAAGCTGTTTTTCGTCCCATATTCATAAGTTTTTAAATCTTCATATACTACGCAATGGGAAAATGCAGAGATGGTGGTTCCATCTTACAAAAAGCTCAAGGCCACGATTTCTCTTAAAAATTTGTTAAATTGATCGAGAATTAATGGTAAAATAAAATTCAACCACACATATAGACATTTTATTTATTCTAAAGGGATTCACACAATTAATTTCCCTTAATTCTCTCTATCTCTCTTTCTTTGAAGTACTTTTAATATTATCCTCTCTTAAGATTCTTGATGACTGGGTGGTAAGGTAAACTTGTTTATCTGCACTATATATGTTATTCAAATATGTTATTGCCGTAAAATCCGGCGTTTAACGCGAATTTTCAACACAAAAAATAAGGTTACGCCGGGTTATAATAAGGTTATACGCCGGATCTAAAAATGATACCTTTAAAAATAAAAAAAAGAGACGAGCATTGAAAAAATTAAGGCTTCTACATAGATCGAAATATTGTTTAATTAAAAGAAATGGCATTCCTTATGAACTCAAAGGGTTGTAGTTATGGAAGTGTACCACTTTTTCAAAAGAGCCTGGGGTAATATCTCGAATAAATGACTTCAAAACTTATGAGCATTGTATACGTACATTTCAGATTTCTTCGTTAAAAAAAAAAAATACACGTTATACGGCGAATATACCTAAATTTTAAAAAAATGCAGCTTGAAAGTATAGGTGCGGATTTCACGGTAACTATAAATACAAAGAGTTTTTATTACACGAGACATTATAAAACCAGCCATTTATTTCTCAACAATTAATAGGGGAAAAACTACTGCTGTTAAACCTAGAGGAAGATGTTTTAATCGTTGATGGTAGACGTTTTAGTCCCAACTCCACTAAAGGCCTTTATATACGTCGTACTCTGAAGTAAAACGGGGTTATACTCAGTAGCGTAACGTACACCCCCACATCCTTGGGGGGCGGGATTCTAGGGGGCCCAAAGCCTGTCACCGAGCACCTACCCTTTGTAAAATCCAACCTGGGAGGTGGGCACAACCTGACTTTGCAGGGGGCCCAAATGTTTTCAGTTACGCCACTGGGGTTACTGGCAACGAACCTCCATAAAGTGACGACGACGATGCCTGAGCTGGCACCCCGCTCTCCAAATTTACACAGCACGCAATGTGAGGGCTTGGAGACTCGACAGATTTAACATGTATCAACCTTTATATACAGATCCGCAGCAGCACCAGGGCTCTAACCACATAGTCGACAATTCCAGCCATGAGTTCGGGCCCATAGAATACAAAGAGTTGTTACATCACTCACGTTAAATGACGCGGTGTGAGAAGCACTGAGAAGCAACAAGAGGGTTGTTGGGGACGGACCACGCAATTTCGAACCTCAGTCAAGTAATGAGGACTTTGAGCTACGACAGATTTAACCCTCTCACGGCGGTGGCATCAGTACCCGAGATCACGAATCACTGGCAACGAGATCGTGACCATGACCACTCGGCTATCACGCCACCCCCCGCACCAGAGATTGGACAATTCAAAATGGACCGCATTTATAGGTAAAAAATTATATAAAACAGACAGTTTACAGTTCTCAAACAAACATAACTTCAAACAATTAGTAGGCAAAATTTTGTGGGCAATTCCAAAGAGAATTGAATTCCTTTGAGGATGATGACAGCGTCTTCAACTGTAGATTCAAACCTGAAGAAATCCTGTGTAATGAGAGATAAAATATGGTTCGTTTCATTAAATAATAAGCCCTAATTAATCCAAAAACCTTCTGTAAACCAAATGCACGTAATCCGGAGATCTATTAAAAAAAATTCTTAAGCTGTGTGTGTGTGAAGCACAGTTATATTCTTAGCCAGGGATAGGCAACCTTGTAAAAGTTGAGTGCCAAATCAATCTATCAATATGATTCAGGGTATCACACAGTAGGTAATAAATAATTCGATTCCCACTGCAATGCATGCAGAGTTAAGGGATAGAGGTCAAGAATACGGATTCAGAATTTTATGTGCATTATTTAAAGATATTTATTAGCATAGAAATAAACATGTAGCATAACTATCCCTTCAACCAAAATAATTTTTTTTTAATTATGCGCCTTTTTTTTTATTATGTATGTTTTAAAAATCATTAAAATAATAAATAAACAACAAAATAAGTAAGCATTCCTTCCATATAGTTAAATATTCTAATACGAACCTTCTATCCCAGCACTTTTCTCTGTTTTATACCGCAATATCACTTATATTTTTCACACGAATTTGAATGTTCAGTTGAGTCCTTAAAGAAATTGTTGAACTGCAACTTACCACGTAAATATGGTTCCAAATATGTAAGTTAATCTATTTATTTCTTTGTAAATATAAAAAAACGTAATGTAAATAAAAATTTGTGAAGGAATTTAAATTATGTGGCATATATTGATCAGAATTTAATTTATACACCAAGCTGTATTGCCTGCATCGTACTTGAAAACATGCTAAAAAAACTCAAAACTTATGTAATAACACTTTTGATTCGCTATTTGGTAACATAAAAAAGATTTGTGGACAAAATGCATATATTACACATTGATGCTTACAGAAATATTAATATATCTGCACTTTTCTATAAAACAAATAATCAAATTAATATTAATTTTCTCTTACCCACTCTAATCGGAACACACATCAAAATCTTTATTGTGATTTTAGTACAACTGGATCATTCTCTTAAGCTTGGTTACTAGAATTAATTGAAAAATGCTGTGTGGAATTTTAAATTATTTTATGTAGCCTTAATCAGTTTATTTTATCTTAAAACGCAGAGGAATACAAAAAATATCAGTATAATCTTATTTAATTATCAAAGATTAAACAAAACTAGAAATAAACGTACGTGTAAAGATAACGAAATATGGAATGTTCTACTGTAAGACTTTCCTATCATGTAAGAAACACTCTTAAACAAATAAATAACACAAAACAAGTACTATATATATATTAGAGAAATGTATTATATTAATGTATAATTGAAACAAGCATGGTTTTTTTAAATATTCAATTCTTCTGATTCTTTATTCAGTCTTTTTCTGTGGTGTTAGGAATATATTTCTCCCCAATATATAAGCTCTGCTACTGATAGCCCATGTACCTAGTAACATTGATCCACGGTCACAGATGACGAAATCGACACTTGAACAGTCACCCCACTCTTCATATCGTTATCAAGCAAACATTAGGAGCCATGACAAATTTAATTTGCTTAAGCACTTTTTCAAGACAGATTTTTAGTAAAAATAGGACCTGAACACCAGCTCTGCCGAGACTTCGCCATCCACAACTCGATGTCAAGACCACATGGCTACCGCGACAACTTAAAAAACGGTGAGCATAACTTACTTCTTTCATTTAACGTCGAGCAAAAGGGTTACAAACGATTAACTCCAAAATTTTGAACCATGGTCAAAGAACGTGTGCAAGATTCGCCTGGCGTTAAAAAACTATATTGGTGGCGCTGCGATCGGAATGGAGAGAAGAGAACGGCACAACATGGAGAAATGGCGATTACTCTTGCTACTACAGAAACAAAATGGTCTTAACTAAATTTAATGTATAGTAGTTTTATCAATTCCTACTATTAGCTCACACTCTCTATATATTTATTTATCTTGGTGGAATTTTCAATCGTTAAAAAAAATACATTTTACAGCGCTCTCAATTGAGCTAAAATTTTATATACATGATTCTTTTGGATAACAATACAATAATTTAATATAATTAATAAAAATTAAATTGATTAAAACTAATAATTATACAAATACAGACAAGTTGGCATCGTTTTTGGCGACATGTATCAAAACTTAAAAAGGTTTTTTTTTCTCACGTTTTAAAGCATACAGTTGAACTGAAATTTTATATCTATACACGATTGTTTTGGATGAAAATACGATACTTTAATGATAATTAATAAAAATGAATTACCACTTATATGTATAATGTGATTCTGTCATATGTATATACATATTTATATTTTAACTGTAACTATTTAATAAAAAGTATCTAAAATAAAATTTTTCTTTGTTGATCTAAGTAGGAATTGAGACTTAAAATTTTTTTATATATTACTTGTTATAAATCGTGCTTGTTTTGTGTGTGTGTGGCTCTGTATATGGAACAATAAACAATTAGCTACTAAAGATAGACTGACTTTATTTGTGCCTGGTATCTAATAGAATCTCAGTTAAAACAAATAACCTACAACGACGAGGATATTAATTGATTGATTGAATATTAACGTCGCACTGTTCAGCTACTCGAGGGCTTTTGGCGACGGACCACGTAATTTTGAACCATAGTCAAGTGACGTGGACGACACCTGAGCTGGCACCCTCCTCTCCTAACTACCACACCACACCACACCAACGGGAGGACGTTTCAGCTCTCGACGGATTTAACGTGCATCGCTGCCCTACACGGCGGGTCTTTAGTGGTACTGGGCTCGAACTCGTGACAAGGCAAGCCACGATCCGATACCTATACCACTCGGCTACCGCGGCCGCGGGAATATTAATACGTGGATGATATTGGAGGAGCTATCCTAATTTCCGAATGTTCTCACTTGGATGCGGCCGCGGTAGCCTAGTGGTCAAAGTAATGGGAGTCGTGGCATGAGTTCGAGCCTAGTACCGCTGATGACTCACCATGTAGAGAGGCAGCTGCACGTTAAATACGCCGGGACTCAACGTCCTTCCGTTGGTGTGATGTGAAAGTTAAGAGAGGGGGATGCCAGTTCAGGTGTCATCCTCGTCACTTGATCATGGTTCAAAATTACGAGATCTATCGCCACCAGCTCTCGTGCAGCTTTATAGTGCTACACGTTAATGTAACTCTCATTAACTATAATTGCTTAAGGCTGTTTTCGGTTAATGTTAAAGAATAGGACTCAAATTTGGAACATTTTTTCAGATATAAAAGAAAAATGAGCATTTTATAAGATATTCTGGCTTCACTATCCTTTAGAGAGCAGCATTTTTTTTTAATCATACTTCCCATTTTTAACTGAGTTGAATCAATTTTTCTGATGTAAAATGTGTTTCGCGTTTTTTCTTTCCTATACCGTAATGTTAAATGGGTTATGCCTTCACGTATTAATACGAAAAAGAAAGTATTCATGGAATATTTTGAAGTTTTTAAAATCACTATATTGTTAACAGATGTATGAGTTATAAATATTGCAAATTTCCATGGAAATTGAGGCTTTTGTTTTTGTCTGAAAATGTGCTTCGCGTTTAGTTCAAGCTCTCTTACTTTTAACGAAGAAAGCCTTTGTAACTGAATTTTTTTTAAAAAGTCTATGGTTAAAAAACTATAAATTCATTTCATAATATCTCCAAAATGTAAAAGAAGAGCGAATAAAAATAATCTCGTCTCAGAGTCTTTCTCATCCTTGGAAATGTGACGGAATGAGAGCGCATTCAACAAATAATTACAGATTTTTTCAAAGAACAGTTAATTCGTTCATTAGGTGTCATTCTGTTTGGCAGTTCATTAGAGAGAATGAATCGGGAAGAATTTTCGATGATTCATTATCATCATTGAGAAAGAAACACGATATTAAACGTAAAAATATCTGTACCAGAATACTGAGTATGAATCAAGTGACCAATATTATTACGTCAAACACACTGTGAATGGTGCCCAAATATGACTTTATGCGATGTGCGAAGGTTTCATATGACGTTATGCGATAAATAAAACTTATTTTGGAAATGCAGTTGTAAACACATTTCTTTCAAATTCCGGACGTCGACAAGAAGGTCCTACATGCAGCTTGTTTACCATTGCTAAATTTAACTTCTTGAAAAAATTGCATGAATGATTGATAGGGAAAGGGAATATCACTCATTTTTTTTTCTTTGATGACCGTCCGCGTTCGGATATCTTCCGTAAGTAATCTCTATATTTCTAAAGCAAAATCACGTAGTACAATTGAGAATTTATTGTGAACCGGTCTGTGTTTTCACGAATTTTCATATTCACTTTCTCAACCAAACCACCATTATCAACAGAATGCCGCCCACTCTTTGTCTTTTCATAAACATTGGTTCTCCCATCATTGAATTGTCGAAGCCTCTTTCTCATTCCATCACTCATTACATTTTCACCATAAACCTCTACAAGTTCGCGATGAATTTCAACAGGCTTACGTTCAAAAAACAGGATTACAGAACGCACTGACCCTCTCCGAGAACAAATCCAAAGCCTGAAATTAGAATTGCTGAACACGAGTGGGATTAATTGCTACAAGAACTCATTAATTCCCTTATTCCGTTATAAAATCACGGTGTGATGTCTGTTTATCTGAAAGAGGGGACCATATCCCCTATCAACAAATTTTTTTTGTTATATTTTGCAACTGCTGTTTCATATCTTCCGATTTCTATGAGTGTTACACACGATCATGTGTATGTATTTTAACTATTAAAGCCTTTTTTTGCATTATATCAGTCCTATATACAAACCATTCTGTCCAGTTCAAGAGGTAATCGACAAAATCTAAACATTTTCTTAACCCCCTCGCTGCGTATCCCACGATTTCTACGGGCAACGTAGGTGGCAAAATTTGCGCAATCCGCGAATGTGCATTTTCCGACTATTTAGCTTTCCAACCCGTGCTATTCATGTTTATGCTCATATTTTTATGATCTAATACTCTATTTTAAAATAAAAACTCTTTCACATTTTTTTGTTTTTGTATATTTTAACTCTAAAATGTAGATTTAACCCCTTTACGACGGGTAGTGCAAATGTGCATTTTACAAAAGGTGCTGTGGCGCCGGGCGATACAAATATGACTTTTCAGCTGCAACGTTTTTTAATGACCACTAGATGGCACCCTGTGTCCTTTATATTGAAATCGAACGTAGCTAGAGTAACCTGACCTTCAGTTTTTTTATATTCTGCCCGGATTTGATATTTTACACATCAGCTGAGTCGGGGGTAATCGAAATGTAAGCAAATAGCTCGTAAAATTTCCACTTGATATAAAACATTCGCGTTTCTAATAACTCTCCCACTGCTTTTTTATTTTCTTTTTCTTAACAGTGTGGAGTGTTTCAGCGTTTTAGCGTCAGTTTTCTGTTGCAGTTTTTGTTTCTTTCGGATATATTTCGCGTACTTTTCTTATTTCAAAAACCTTGACTTCAGATTATTATTTGATCGTTTTGAAAGCATTTTCCTAACCTTAATATGAACAAAAAGGGTAAAAAAGCCAAAGTGTATAGTCACAAACCGTGTGTAAATAAATAAATAAAAAAAAAACGTAGCCAACATTTTATGCTTGTGAAAATCATACAATGTAGGACTTAGCGTTTCTTCATGCTTCGAGATTTTCCACACTCAGTCTTCATTTTAATTTTGCTAATTCTTTTGGTAAATAATCTTTGTCATAATTTTTTTATTAATTTGATAGTTTATTAATGTTTCGTCAATGAAAATTTTGGAAAAAAATTGAATATAGCGCTTACAAAATTTATTGCCTAATGTGATATTTTTTTATATATAATTTCATATAAATTAAAGGAAAAACGTTATTACATTCTAGTTTTAATGTAACATACAACTTATGTAGTAATCTAAAGGGGTACCAAAAATTACGACTTTAGGACTGAAATTTTATTGTTTATGCTTTTTTTCCTTAAGTCAGGCTTAGCGACGAAAACGCCCCGTCCTGAAGAGGTTAATAAGTAGATTTGAAATAAGAAAATTTGCAATTTTTGAACGCACTTTGATAAAATAACTACGCAGCGAGAGGATTAATTTTGAACACCAGTATATTTATATGCATACGCTTGCGCTTGCGCAGGAGGGTGAGGGGGACGCTAGTAGCGGTCGCGATCATGCCTTTCGTGTTTCCATTAATATTTTTTATTGTATTTGAATATAATTTTCATCGAAAGAGTAATATTTTATATATTTTCAAAAGCTCGGAATAAGGGAAGATATTTTTATTTCTATGTCTTTTCTATTCATTGTGAAAATTTCATAATGTTGTGAATTTAAATTTCAAGCTTCGTGAAAGAGAGAAATTAAGTACAAGTAATATCTTAAGTGCTTTATTCTAGAATTTTTTATGTTTACATTAATAATTGAAATTGATTTTGGTTACCATTGCATTCAAAAGTCTCATTTCAACAATCTTTTTATTTTATTAGCCCCTTTCATGAAACACGGAATATATTTTTAGACACTTCTGATGGTTGCTTCAGTGTATCTCTTGTTGAAAACCATGAGTGTTCTCGAAAACGTTGCTGGAAATCACTAAGGTATGTTTTTCTTTCCATGGCGGCTATTTTACAGACAAATTGGACTGCTTTAAAAATAGTTGTTACATACTTTCACAAAATCTCAGTAAACTTTGGTAATGAAAAAGAATTTATATGACAGAAATAACAATCTTAAAAAAGCAATCTTAAGCCAATCTAAATGCATATACAAATACAGGTACTTTTTTCACTAAATAATTATAAAGGGAAAAGAACTTTTAGTAGGCAAAAAAAAAATTTTTTTTTTAATAATTCACAGAGGTAGAAGATTGAAAAGTTGCACACCTTCTATGCTAGTTTTTCGTAGGTCTCCAAATCTTTTTTAAAGGGTCCGCGGAGGTCTCTCTATTAACTTTAAGATTTCCTTCTCTTAGACTCTGAAAGACCTATCGTTAATAAAAAGAAAGATGTGCCACCCAAGACTAGATCACTAAATCGGACCCAATGAAAACATTCCACTAGAACAGGGATGGCGAACCAATGGCACGTGACACAATGTTTTGGGCACGCCACCGATCAAAACGGTTTGCCTTTTAGTTCAAAATAACAAAGTTTACTATGAAGTATTACAAAAAAGACGCGAGTGATCGGTCGCGGTGCGAGGGGGGCGGGGAGCACACTCATTTGTTATTGTTTCGCAATCCTAATATAAGTTATTTGATATTTAATGTGATTTCTGTATTACAGAGATTAATGTTGCTTTAATATGAATTACACGTGTAATGAAAACATTTACTACAATACAGTGCAAAAATTTATTTTTTCGTAGTAAATAAGATTTTTAAGTTGTCAGTATTTAGTTTTATTATTTTCTCAATAATCACGTCAAAATTATATGATGGCACATCTATACCTCATTAAACATTTCTTCAGAAAAAAGGCACGTGGATCCATAAAGGTTCGCCACCCCTGCACTAGAACATGTACTTCGATCAAAAATATTATATAATTCGATTAGAATTAATATAAGAATTGTAATAAGATGTTTACTTGAAGGAAAAACAGTACACGAATCCTTGACTGTAAATTCCTCAACTTATTCAAACAATTTCTAAAACTTACGCGCTTACTAGGAAAAATTAAATAATGTATCATGCCGAGCCAGCCAGGATTCGAACCTGGAATCTCCTGATCCGTAGTCAGGCGCGTTATCCGTTGCGCCACTGGCCCCTCGTATTCTCATACTTACAGTATGGTACTCGACATATCTTTAGAAAAATCGTCTTTTACGACATTTAATATAATCTGTATGAGTAGCAGAAGCAGTCTCAGGATTAGTGAGGCAGTGACATCCACAAGGATTTTTCAAGTGGGAGGGGGTCCAGGAACGAAAAGTCCACCATTCTCGTATCAAGCTCCAATACGCCGCCCAACATATTCTTTTGATTTTGTCGGTATAATGGGAACAAAAAACAATACAAAAATTTATTATTCAATAAATAAGTAGCATTAATTAATAAAACTAATTACTAATAACCGCTACTTAATTAAATATTACGTACTATATACATAAGGCTATAATCCATCGAAAAAAGATCGAAGGCTTTTGGGGAGGGTGTTCGGACCCGGGGATTCTTCTCACTTGTGTGCGCCACTGATTGAGGAGCCTTTGAATCATTCAGGTTTCTTGGAGGTCCGCAATACCAGTCTGATAGATAAAGAGGGACTGCAGCGATCGAAAGCTTTAGAATCGCTGTTCTATGCAAACAACGGCGGTGTGCCGATCCTGCTTTAGAGTATAGAATCTTCAACTAAAGATCTAATGTGAGAAAAAATGATTTTCAGTGCCGTTACAACATTAAGTTTACGTAAAAAATCAGGATTAAATGTATGTTAAATTTTCTTACATGCTCCCACAGAACTACCGTTTTATTTAGTACAAAGGACGCCTCAAAATTAATTCAAAGTTATCACGAACATGGAATTCCCAATGATAACGTTTTCCTTAAAGATATGCATTAACCAACTACAACACTGTCTGAAAAGTGTTGATTTGTTAACACGACGCAACATTATCTATTGGGAAAGAAAAAGGAAATCATGACTTCGTAGCCACATTCGTTTCCAAAAAATAAAAGTGCAGAAGAAATTACATCAGAAGATAGAGAATAAATTTTGAATAGAATAAATTGTGTTTGAATTATGTAAATTAGCATTCAGAAGCTTAGTATAACTATGTATCTCTCATTTGAATGAAATGAAAATTCTAAAACATTTAATTTTGAAAAATGCAATGCAAATGAACATCAGCAGTTCTAGTCTTATTAGGACTATTTATTTCTAAATGTGATAAAATTTAGTTGATTGCTTTTAACTGCTGTGGGAAAAAAATGAATTTTTAGGAAATGAATGTGAATTAGTATAGTAAATATTTTTCTTTTTTAATTGCTTGATAACTATAAATTTATCTCAAAGGAAAAAATTGCTTTTTTTTTTAAATCGAAGTCTTGAGTTAACTGATTCTCTAAAAAGTGTATACAGAATTAAAAACATCAAGATGTGATTTCCACTTTCTCCTACTTCTACACTTCTCAAGAGATTTAAAACAACAACAATAACAATAATAATAATAAAAGAATTAACCTTAATGAATTACAGTCGAACCTCCATTTTACGAACCCCTATTTTCCGAATCTCTCGATTTTGCAAAACTTTTTCAAGGAACCAAGAACATTTTAATATTTTCTTCGTAAAATAACTACCAGATAGCGATGTGCATTTTTCATTTAATAAATTTTTTCTATTTGGATTCCATTCTTTTTTCTCCCTGTTTTTAAAATATTTCTGGAAGTTTCAAATTATTCTCTCTTTCAGAAGATTTTATGGTACCTTGAACTCTGGTTTTACCAGGTGCCTAACTCAACGAAAAGAATATAATTGCTGTAATTTTTCAAACAAAATTAACAGATTTTATCAGTAATTAAATTTATAGACGCATGTGGTAACGTATGTTTAAAATTCCTGGTTGTAAAGCAACGTACATTTAAAATTACGTGTAGGCTTAAAATGTAAAATGTCGTAAAAATTCATTAATTCTGATGTAAAATTATTTTTTAAGGTTAAAAATATAGAGAATTCCTGAACAATGTTTTTTTCCTCTTTTTCCTTGCAGATTTTTGATGGATAAAATATATAAAATAAATTGATATTAATTTACAAAAAAGAACAAAAAAAAAAAGTATGAATAATTACTTATGAATTTAAAATTTGTTTTATGTGGTTTAAAAGGTATATTATAAAATATGAATTTCAATTTAACCAATTTCCCACTTAACGAACTTTTATTCGGTATTTAGCGACTTCGTTTAATAAAGGTCCGACTGTATTTATTTTCAACAGAATTTTAATGTCGTATAGCAGAAAACATATTTATACAAAAAAAGCAGATACCAGAAACAATGTTCTTTAAAAACATGGGGGGGGGGCCGGCGCACGGGTCTTCAGAGGATGTCAAAAAACTCCGGGTAAAAGTTTTATTTTTAGTTTTCTCATTTCAACAACCACTCGGCCGAAATTCTTAGAAATTTCGTTCCCTGGTTATGAAAGGATTTCCGTTTCCTCTTCTCCCCCTCCCCTCTCCATTCAACCCTACCCTTTATTCAGGCCTTTTTTTTTCAAGGACTGAAGAGAAGGGTTGTGTTTTATGTTTCTGAATGGATTGTTGTGATGAAAAGTGATCGCAGAAACTGGCAAAATCAAAGACTTTAACCCTACAGAATAAATAGATCTTTAAAGAATCTTTTAAGAATTCGAATATTTCGAAACTTTCGATTGCAGTGAAAAGGTTCACACACAAGCTTAATACTATTTAAATAGTAAATCCTAAAATAGGAGGGAAAATATAACATGTTTATATAAAAAAAAGCAACGAAAACATGATGGTTGATGATTTCGAAATCGGAAACGAATTGATGAAATAGGCTCAATAAATTGAGTGAAAATGTAATTACTTATACAATATACTTCTCATACAAATAAGCCTTCTATAGCTAATGAATTAACTTATAACTCGAATTGGACATAATATTTTCTAGTGTTTCACCGATATATCCCTCGTGAATAAAACAGCTATTTCTTATCTCAAATACTCCTAGCTCTCTCCCCCCCCCCTCCCTCTTTTCTTTACACGGTACAAACGTTACTTACAAAACCGTGCAAAGAAAAGAAAAAAAATCAGGTACAAAAATACATTCCTACGACATATGGTACATTTAGCGATATGTTTCACAACCTAAAAAAACCGTGTAGGATGAAAACCTCCAAATATTTTCCCTAAAAACCGTGCAAAAATAGTAATAATGAAATCTCTGTTACATATTTATAAGACGCAAAGAATTCATTTTTATTAAAAGAAAAAAATAAAATTAGTGTACAGTGAATATTTAGTCTATAAATACAAACGACATATAAAAATTCAAATTGAAATTAGGAGTATAAAACTGCTAATTAATTACTATTCAGGAATCTGGTCTTGGCCTCGCCGAGACCACGATTCCTACAATATTACTTTTTTAATAGTAAAAGATTATTATCAAGACAAACTATATTGGAAATTTCACCATCGAATTAAAAAAAACAACTTTAATTTGAGCATCAACTTTAGAAGTTTATCGAAATTATTTATTGCATCTTAACAACTGAACACTTCCGACACCAAAGACAATCATACTGAAGAACGAGCTGTGTTTCAGTTGAAGTACAACAAAATAAAGAAGAAAAAAAAATGATTATAAAATTATAGTATCCCCGTCACTCCAAAATACAAAGTAAACAAGCCATGCAGTAGACGAAGTTTAACACATGTGTGGGCAAAAACCGACCATCTTCTGATCGATTACACAGCCAAAACTGGAACTATAACAAACAAGCAAAAATATTTTGTAATTTATGCTACAACAAAAAAATTCGTGTAAAAAAATATATTGATGAACCGTGTCATTTCAAAATCATGTAAAAAAAAAAAAAAAAGAGCTGAGTGTATATTGATTTAAGTTTTTGTGCTACAACTGCAATCAGGCAAAATATATATATAATGATAGTATCATAATTTCTCAAGATGGCAAAATTAGAAAAAAATAAAAAGTATTTTTGGTTAATTGTATTAAAATGAGAACTGAATAAGATAGCATTCACTTATATATGTTATTTTAATAAAAAAAAACAAATTCAGTGATATATTAGCTGTATAAATCTTTATTGTTCATAACGCTGTTGAAAATGTTATAATCAAGATGAAAAAAATCCAAGACCTCCGAATTACCTAAGAATGAATTACGATTTTAAACTAGGGATGAAATGATGTACAGCTTCTAGTGCAGTATTAGAAAAATGTAGTTCACGTATTTTCAGTAAGCAGTTGTTTTGTTTTAAAATTGTTTAAGTTTCAGTCATTCAAATGATACTTCATTTATTTTTGTCGTCGTGTCTTTTAATTCGAAACGTTGTTGACTGGGTACAATATTCTAATGTATTATCATTCTTATCTTTTCTATTGTATGTAATTCATACGAATCTACAGTTTTGTTCCGATTTTATTGAAATTCTGCACACTTGACTTTCTAAATACGACAAAGGCTACTACTATCTGTATAAAATTTCGAAAATCACCCATAGGTACCAAAGTATCTTACGATGTCCAACTCACGAAGCAATTACACAACTCTTTATCGCTTGTGAATGTTGAAAAAGAGGAATTTAAAGTCTCTTTTTCTCTGAATATATGTATGCAGTATCACTTTTGTGTGAAGGTAATTCACACAAATCCGATCCAATCTTGATGTAGTTCTGCACACTTGACCTTCAAAGTAAGAGGAAGGTCACTGTCTACATGACATTTCGAAACTCCACTCACAGGGCACACACTCAAGGTTTGTATACTTCTTCGTGAATAACCTTAGCATTCTATAGTAGTCCCCATTAAGGACTGGCTTGGAATTCTTATTCAATCCTGATGATTATTATTTTTTAAGTTTGGGATAACTTTTACATGTTGATTCGTAGTTTCGATTCTTTATTTTTCTCTCTGTTCTGTACAAAGGATGCTCCATCATTGTCGAAAGAGAGTTTCATATACTCATCGAATGAATCATCGTTCATCAGATTGAGATTTCGAAATTAACTACCCCTAAATGAGAAACGTTTTCACTTATAGTGTAAAAGTGCGGATACACAGGGTACTTCGGAATATTCTTAATTTTACATAATTGTATTATATTTAATTATTGACAATAGCTTAATTATTTTTGAGAGTAATATTAAAAATAGACTTTATATCTATAATTATAATCCTTCATACTTTAAAAAAAAGTTTTTCTGGTTTTTCTACTGTAACGTTTCATTAAAATGTTTCATTTATTTTTTACAAAAGAAAAAAAAGGTGTAGAGATTTTATAAGTTTCAACTCCTCGGATTTTTATGTTAAAAATTATAGAATTAAGTTTTAATAGTATTTAACTCCCGTGGAAGCAAGATACTTTAGCTGATTATTCATAAATGTAATTTGATTAAAAATTATAATTTAGAGAAATTATGCCGAGGAAAAATAAATAATTATTTTAAATTTAATTATTACACAGAAACAAAACATAATTGTATCAATACATAAACAAAATTATATTTAATACATAAGTCTACAAATTAAATTATATCCACTAAACTAAAATAATATTAAAAATAATTATATTTTGGGGAAAGCAATTTTTGATTAAAAATATTGTAGATGTATTATCTTTATTTTATATATAATTTTACTCCCAATATACGAAGAAACTTGATATCATTTGAATTAAATTATAATTTTACTATTAACTATTTCTTATTCGTGTTCTCACTGCATGTTTTTAATTAATTATATTAATATGTGTTTCTATTATACATTATATGTGTTTTTAATCAATACGTGTTTTTTGTGAATGAGAGTTATTTTTTGACGTATAAATTTAATAGAGCGAAAGATAAATACTTGCCGTCGACCAAGTATTTATCTTTTGCGTTATGGCAACATACTTTGTTTTGAAAGAGTTTTTCGAGTTCCAGCGGTTGCTGTTCTTTTCTGGCTATAAATAAATATTCTCCTCACAGAATTGTTGATATTATTATATTTTATTCGCAAAATAAAGATATCGTTTTGAAATCTAGAGTATAATTCCTGTGCCAGCTATTAATTATCACATGAAAATGAATAAGTATGACTAAATTACAGTTAAACTGAACCCTTAAAGTAAGGAAATGCCAATTTTTTGTAAATCCGTTTTATCACGGATAAACGCAAATACAACAAAAGAAACATTGGTATCAGCCAAATTTCCTCTTTTATAACTCTTCTCTACAAAAACTAAAAGCACGTGGTTTTCTAACAACGGAAATAAATGCTATATATACAATAATAACGACAAAATAAACGAACTCGAATTACACAAATATTAATTAAATTTTACATGCTACATTTCAACTTAAATTCTTATTCTTCAGAAAAAGTATATTAATAAACAAAATTATATTGAAAAATTTGTTCTAATATTTACATACTTAGAACGCTAATGATATACATAAAAACTGAAAATAAAGAAGACGAATAAAGTGCGATAACTATTCACGGAAGGTAAGTAGCAACAAATAAAATAAAAAAAGAATCTCACCTCTAACAATCCTTCCTGCTGAAACTATCAGACAGCTGTTTTCCCTGTATATCTTGGGGATAAATGGATTTTATTTCTCGTAGAAAGGGAAATGCGATCTTAATAGTGAAAATTGCAACTGATCGAAGAATCAAATACGATTAATGTAATTTAGTAACTAATTCCAAAGTATTAGTAACTGTAGAAGCCGAAAAATCAACGATGACAGTGAAAAAAGAACGCCAGCGCAACACACCACGTTTTTCTCTTCAAACGACTGCACTCCTTGCCGGCTTTACTCTTTCATGAGTGCCCTCCCCCTCCCCCTTCCTCTTTCAAATCGATAACTGCCAGATTCGGGGATCCTAAAAGGAAGAAAATACTCTCTACAATACTGGGTCTTGCTACTGTCAATTTGAAGGCAGGGTTGACTGAGATACTCGCTAACAAAGGTAACAATAGTTAGTCTTTCGTGTTATGGTTGGCCTATCACACTCAACTAACAAAATCAAAAATGCAGCTTGGACTTAATTTTTCAACTTTCCAACAAGTAATTATTTTAAAAAATTATTATTGTTAATAACAAAAAAAATCGACTTCTCTTATTTATAATAATTAATATTATATAAAAATGCACTACAATCTTTAAATTTTAATTCATATTTTTAACAATAAAAAACTAAAAATAAGTAAATAATAACAATAAATAATAATTAATAGCTAGTAAATAATAACGATATATTTTTTTAATAAAAATAAATTTTAATAGTATATACTATAGTATATAATTTTTAATAATAATAATAATAATAGCATAATTTTCAGCAATAACAATTTGTCTTAAAAATTATATGAATGTAATTTGTAGTAATAATATATAATAATGTAATTTTCTTAAAAACAATAATAATATAAATTTTAGAAAAAAATGAAATTTCTGGGAAAGTTTGCTTGTTAATTGTTTGTATCTTAGGGGGGGGGGGGGAGAGGACACTTTATTTTATATAGTAGGAGAGCTAACACAAAATTCATGCATTGCACATTCCAGATTCATTCTGATCTTGAGACTTGTATTAAAACAAAGAAAACAGAGATTTAAAGAAAAAACCAACTAAAATAAAAAAAATAAAAACTTTCTTTACAAATAAAAAATTTGCAATGTGGAAATTTGAAAATTTCTTATAGAGTAAATTAAAGAAACTGTTAGAATTTTTTTCGAAATAGAGCTTCATTCCATAACATTGTAAAATCATCTAATAAATAAACATTTTCTCGCAGCAGTGTTATATCATTCTTGCACAGTTAAATTAAAATATTTACGGTTTTAAAAATATTTTAAATGACACTATTATTAGCCATTTTGAAAAAAATTTTAATCATTAAAAATTGTAAATCGATTTTAGAATAGTTACGTTCAATATAGAGTAATGGAATACTTGTTTTAACGTCCAATAAAAACCAATGCACCAAACAAAATACCACAATTTTAATTTAAAAAATAATTACCTCTTTCAGACTACAATCAACTAAATACAGAAGACATGGAATTCTTATGAGTTCCTTTGCAAGAAGTTTCGAAATCTCGTCCTATGAAAAGCTTACTTATTTGTTGTAACTAAACTATAAACGTTGTTATAAATATGTTTATGTCACACATTTTATGATCACAGTTGCAGTGGAAACAATTAAATGGAGAAATAGGAAGTAAAAAAGCAGGTGAATTATTATTTGTGTTCGTCTTTCATTAAATTCTATTCGAAAATTCATATTCCATATGTTTAAAAGGAATGCTTGTGAAAATCGTCTGCTAAAGATTAAAATTATTGCTTAGAGTTACAAATAGTTGAAATTAGAAGAATAACAGGGTCACGCTAAAACAAAAGCTGTAATCGAGGATTACATAATTGGAAATCAAAGGTTTTCATTGTATGCTTCATTTTTCCGCTGTTTCGGTTATCTGAATTCTAACATGTGAACATTTCTCCAGTGAAAGTCATGACTGATAATGCTCTGAAACTGCGATCTAGTACGTAATTTTATCGATGATAAAACTTGATTTCAATGGAATTTTATCTGATGAAAGATATATTGTTGTATAAAAACGCTCATAAGGATTTGAAGAAGGGAAGGGAAGAAATTTTTTTAAATTAGACTTTAAAACATTCCTGTAACTTTGGACGACCATCTAAATTTTAATTTCCCGACATTTTATAACAAGAAACTGCCACAGATATACAGTGGGCCACAAAAGTATTCATACACTTGCAATTTCTTACAAAAATTTAATGTTTTCGACTACTAAAAATTAATATATTGTAATTGTAATTTTTTTATGATATCTGCAACTTATTCTTAATGGAATGACATAATTAATTTTGTAAAAATAGTATAACTATTTTTTTAAAAATTAATTGTCAAAAAGCTACTAAAAAATTACGCCACAAAAGTCTTCTTATACTTAACAAAACTCTCAACTTAGCTTTAAATATTGTATTTCTTTCTTAATTTAGTATTTAGTAGGATATCTTTTAGTGTCCACAACAACGTTTAAGCGTCTTGGTGTAGATTTAATCATTTTTTTGTAATTTTTGCATCGTTTTCCTCCATTCTTCTGTGATTATTGTTTTTACTTCACATTTTGTCTTTATTTGTCACGTTTTCTTTTTTTTTTTTACATCAAAATCTCATCAAATATGCTCTACTGGGCTAAATAAAGTGATTGAGGAGGTGTTTTCATAATTTGGGGACAGTTATAGAGACACCAGTGGCGTACAATGAGAGCAGTGCACATGGCATCATCACCCTGTTAAAACATTAAGTAGTCTCCAACATCCAGATTTCTTGCGGATAATTTAAAATTTCTCTTTAAAATAATTAAATAGAGCTCATGATTCATAATACCATGAAAAAATACCAAATTATCTAATCCTGAGGGCAATTTACACCACCACGCCAGAACACCTTCACTTCCATGCTGAAGCATGGAAGTGAAAATGTTCTTGTTCCACATAAATTCATGGGATTAAACTCCTTATTTTTTCATTTACAAGCTATTATAGGCCCATCCGAACCAAAAATGTTGAACTGTCTGCCATCCCAATCAATTTGCTGTCAATTTTGAATTTTCTGAAACTTAATTTCAAGAATCTTGTTGGATCAGTAAAACATGGAGGTGGAAGTGTTCTTTCGTGGGGGTGTAAATCGACCACAGAATTAGGTAATTTGGTATTTTTTGTTGATATTGTGAATCATGAGCTCTATTTAAATATTTTAAAGAGAAATTTTAAATTATACGCCCAAAATTTGGATATTGGAAACGACTTCATTTTTAACAGGATAATGACGCCAAGCGCACTGCTCTCAATATACGCCACTGGTGTCTCTATAACTGTCCCCAAATTATGAAAATACCTTCTCAATCACTTTATTTAGCCAAGTAGAACATATTTGGTGATATTTTTATGTAAAAAAAGAAAACACGACTTATAAACGCATAATGTGAAGTAAAAACAATAATCACAGAAGAATGATGGAAAAACGATGCAGAAATTACAAAAAACTGATTAAATCTATACCAAGACGCTTAAAAGTTGTTGTGGACACTAAAAGATATCATACTAAGTACTAAATTAAGAAAGAAATATAATATTTAAAGCTGAGATTTTTGTTAAGTGTACGAAGACTTTTGTGGTGTAATTTTTTAGTAGCTTTTTAATAATTAATTTTTTTAAAAAATAGTTATACTATTTTTAAAAAATTAGTTATGTCATACCATTAAGAACAAGTTGCAGATATCATAAAAAAAATTGCAATTACAATATATTAATTTTTATTAGCCGAAAACATTAAATTTTTTAAGAAATTGCAAGTGTACGAACACTTTTGTGGCCCACTGTATATTCTAAAATCCTTTTGTTATAAACAAGCACACAATATAATTTTTTTAAAAAAATTATTATTATTATAATTACTTTGCGTATAATTTTGATTCATACACACTCGTATACATACAGAAAATTTTAATTCTTCGAGCACTGTTTCTAATTTTTCTTGTATGAAATTTACAAAATAACAAAATATTATTTAGAATGGTTTAATTTTTTTTACGTTATACATTACATCACATACATAATACACAAATATTAAAAAACCTTGTATTCAAATTGGTTAACAAGATTCAGAAATAAAGATAAAAATTGATTTTATGTCTGTGTAATAATTTCAGACTAATATATCTGATAATCTTAAGGAAACCACATCACGTATAATTGCTTTGAAAATATAAAGTTCGAAATTTATTTGTATTCAACGTTTTCCTAAAGCTTCCCTAGATATATAGATACAATAAGCATTATAGAACGGGGGAGGGGACGAGAAGAAGGAAAAGGTTTTAGGAGTTACGTGCACGCACACACGTCACTATGACGAATTAATCCTTGAGGTGACTTGCCTGACTACGTTCGAAACCGTGATTTTGAGAGTGTACGAATAAATAATTTTTTGACATTTAGTGTCACTTGAATTAGAATGTACAAATCAAATATTTTTAAAAATACAATTACAAGAAAAAATTATTAAAGCGCAATTTTTTTGGCAAAAGGGAAGAAAAAATGGCATATTTTCAAAATATTCTCCTTTTATGAAAAGCTCTTCGATAATAATACATTTTTGCTTATATATGGCTAGTACTTTACAAAACCAGAACTAGGAGTTTTGAAAAATGTACATCATTTTCTGTTACGATCAATTGAAATAATAACAGGGCTTTATTTATTGATGTGTAAGATCTTTCCTCTCGATTGCTGGATATTTGTCGGAGTGATTTCGTGAAAAGGGACGGATGTGGGTAACAGGAAGTGACGTAAGCGCGCTATTTGATTTGACAAATGAGACCGCGTGGTGTTGTCTCTTCGCTACCCTCGCATTCTTCTTACCCATCCTAAAAGCTTACTTTACATCTTTCCCCTGAGGCCCTTGTCGCCTAGTGGTTAGAGATGCTGATTTGAATTGAATTGTCCTGGGTTCCATTCCCGGGAGCTTGCTGCTTTCAAATTTACTTTAAATCACTTAATTTCCTAAGAAAATTATTTTCTTGGATCAAATTGAAATTTCCACGTTCTTTTCTGTTTTTTCTAAATGTACTTTATTTTTTACTAGCACATTCATTACATTGATTTAGCTGTTGCAAATTCTTGGTTTCTGTGCAAACAAGATGCAATATTAAATAAAATTCCTAAAAAAAAAGCAAAATGGATGGCTTAAAATTTAAGTTGGAGATAGTTGAAGCATTATGAGCCTCTCCACCTACTAACAAAAGTATTTTAACTGATGATGAAGACAACAGTGTTGTAATTCCACTCGCAGAAAGATCGAAGCGTTATAATCCACCTATTATACATGTCACGGCTTTTATTCTGGCCATTCCAGGATAAAAGGCTTGACACGTATAGCCATTTTCGATGTGTTGATGGCATTTCAAGGCCTCGTAAGTGCAGATATGACAACTACGAAAGCAGTTCGAAAACTTGTGAAAAATGCAACGGTTATTTATACTTGCCAAAAATAAAACAAAAGATTTTTACAGTAAATAAATAATGAATTAATAAAATAGTTAATTATATATCAATAATTTCTTTAATTGTAACAAGTTTAGTTGAATTAAGATTGTTTCTTTCATCAACTTAGAGCTAAAAATGCATAACTCGTAAATTTACATAAGTGACCTATCTCACAGACCCACCCGCACGATCTTGCGGGTACAGTCTTATGTTCCGGGGGAGTGGGAATTCTTTTCGCATTTTTCCCAGTGTCATTGGGGTCCACATATAGTATTAATAACCAGAAGAGTTTAATGTTTAAAGATAAAAACAATTCGGGTCTTAAAGGGATATACCGAAGGTGGTTCTGCTCTTTTAAAAAAAAAGCTATCACTCGCTTCCCATGAATTTTTTGGGGGTGATTTTAACTTTAACATCAGTTTTCCAAAAGCTGAGCCCCCATAGCTTTTTGAAATTTTTTGGAACCCCAAGCACAAAATGAGCAATTCGACAACTAACAGTGGTACTGTTATTGATACTGTTTTTCAACGGTTTTAAATACTTTGAAAACCAAGGGATAAAAAATTTCAAGTGTCATATTTTAGTTATCATAAATCTATTTCCGCTCTTTCCCAAAATTTAACAAGAATAATTATTTTTGATAAAAATTCCTATTACCCTTGTGTTAATTAAATAAAATTTCATTAAAGATTTAATATTCGACAGAAAATTATTTCCAATATTACTCATTCATTTTTCAGGATATGTTACTATTGCGATTTACTACGACAACATGTCAGATGTTACAAACATATGCGACTACTGTAAAACTCCCTTTTTTTATTTGTTAAAATTTCTTTTACTCTGATACATTAAAATATGAATGAGTCACTTTTAAATAACATGTTTCTAAAATCTATTTTTTAGGCTCTGTGCAGAAGCTTAGCTATTATAGACAGAATATTATCATTAAGAAGCATTTTTCATAAAAAGAATGTTTTATTTCCTTTTTCTCAAATTTTTTCAAAAAAATGATTTAAATAATTTTTTTAATTTAAAAAAATTCTTAAAAATTTTATAAGTATATTAAGGTGACCAACCGTTTTCCTCCTTCAGGAAGGACAGTCCTTTTGCTTTTTAAAGGGGTTTTCCTTTTTTGATATTTTAAAACTGATCTGTTTTTGCATTCAGAGATGAACCAAACATGTTTCCAAAATGTCAAAATTGTTGAAACAAATATAAAGGGAAAAAAAAAGGGTTTTTAAATGGTATTTTTGACCCAAGTAAATTGGGAAATTATAAAAAATTATTTGAGTTTTTATGAAAGAAATGCCTGATATTAAAATTGATGACAATTGCCTGTTTGAAATAGAAGGAAAACTGAATGTATATTTAAATTCTAATAAATTAGAACAATTGGAAAATCAACATGCTGAGAAATTAGTAAAAGATGGTTTTGAAATTACTTAAGGTATCCGACTACGTTCGGTACCATGATTTTAAAAGAGAGCATAAATAGATAATTTTCATGATATTTAGTGTCACTTAGATTAGAATACATGCATAAGATTGTTTTATAAGTACATTTTGACAAAAAAAAATTTTTTAAATACAATATTTCCAAAAAAATTTAAATTAGAATAACCTTTTTCAAAATGTTCCTTTTTTGAAAAATGCTTCTATTACAATAATATTTTCCTGTATATAGCTCAGATCTCTTTACAGAGGCTCAACCATGATTTTTTGAAAATTACATTATTTTCAGAGTTACCGCCAATTGAAATAATTATCGGCGTTTTTTCTTAAAATTTCTCCCCTTGTTGTCGTAAAAAATGGATAAACCCACTTCTAAGATATTTTTCAAAATTTAGTTGAGCTCTGGGAATTTAAGGTCTGAGCTATATACAGGCAAAATACACTCATTTCCAAAAGTTAAGAGAAGATGTAAAATGCAAAAATCAAAAAATACTGCTTTTATTGACACAAAATTTGGCAGAAAGTAGCATATATATTTATACATAAAACAAAATCAATAATTATATACAGAAATGAAAGCAATATTAAATTTTTGTGTTATCGATAATGTCATATGGTGACTTAAACAGAATTATGATTAAGTAAAAAATAAACAGCATAAAATAAAAAAGAACATTAATAGGGTATGTGATCCCCACCCCTATATGTATCTGTATGCAAAGTTTAACCCTGACCATGCTTTAAATTAGGTGGTGAACCACCGCAGAATTAAGCAATCGCCATTCCTTGTGAATTTTCCCAGCTCAATAAAAGTGGTTGGAGGGGGGAAACGTGAAGATACAGCAGGGCCCGAGAGCACCCCAAAGATTTTCAATAGGATTAAGGTCGGACGAATATTGGCCACGCCATACGCGCAATCCCTTCACTTCCAGTTAGTCATCGATGATGTCAGCTCTAGGGGGATGTGCGTTATCGACCATTAAAACAAAGTAATCCCAAACCCGCTGCAGCGTAAAACTACAATGGGGTTTTAGGACTTCATCTCGATCCGACAGCCGTCACAGAACCCCATTTAAAGATGTGAGTATCCAAGAAATCCCTGCCCACACACAAGCTTCCGCCTGGGAAAGCGTGATGTTCGGTGATTTTGGGCTATTTGTTCCCCTTTTTTACACCATATCCTTATACACTTGTCATTGGCTCCAGAGAAATCTTGACTCATCAGTAAACATGGCATTGCCCCAGTCAGACACAGTCCATGTTATGTTCCCGGCACCATTTAATCGCCCCTTTATTGGGCGAATAAGGGAAAACAAACCGAGGTACCAGGGCATCAGTCCATTCATATGTAATCTTGGGGACAGTAGCCTGAGATACGCTTTTCCAATGGAAGCTGTAACCAAAATGCCCCAACCCGGGGAGGTCGTTCGATTCAGCTTGGCTACAATAGCAATATATCGATCTTCCGGGGTGTTGTAGCCCTTGGGCGACCGCCTACGGGCCTTTTTGGGCAACTGTTTGGAGGGGTTAATTTAAAACGTGAAATTACAGAATGATGAACGCCGAAGAAAAGAGAACATCGTGATCGACTGCCCCGCTTCAATGCGCCCCACAGCACGCCAGCGCTCAGAATCTTTCCCTTCATTTTCTGGAAGTCATAAAACACGTATGTCTTGAAAAAAATTTTAGAGAGTTTTTAAAAACCCTTTTATCAGCACTTACAATCAACTTCGTAACCCTTCATAAAGCTGGCTTCTTATAAGACTGCCCCCTTTTTTGTTTTTTTTTTTAAAAACCCATTGGCTTTTTTAAAAAATTTTTATTTATCTACCCCGGGGGGTTTACCCTTCAATTTTTTTCCCAAATTAGTTTTCCTCTCCGTGTTTAATTTTTTAAGGATTATTATATAATAGAAGCATTTTTCAAAAAAAAAATTTTTTTGAAAAGGGCCCTTCTATTTTCCTTTTGTCAAAAAAATTGTAAAATAATTTTTTATTGTAATACTATTCTAAAACAACTTTTTATACATTTCTAATCTAATGGCACTAAATATCATAAATATTATCCATTTACAGCTTTTTAAATTTACGGGTTTCCCCAACGTAGTCGGATACCTTAAACCATTTAAAATGAACAATTCCATATGAAAATGTAATTTTCTTGTTGAATTAAAAATTGTCTGCCTGGGAACCAATTTCAGTAGTTGGAAGAATTTTTTTAGTTGTAATGATTTTTTTGAAATGACGTGAGAAATCAAAAATGAATGTTAATATTTTAGTACAGTGCTACCGTAAAATTTAGTATGAAAGATATTTTTACCGAACTTTGCGATATATTAGAAAAAAAATATGTTTACAAATAAAAAGATAAATTCATCCAATGGAAAATACTTGTTCAAGATAATAATTAAAAAGAATGTAGCGTAATTAGCGTATTTTTGTTTGAATTAATAAAACGTTTCATATATTTAAGTTGAATTTTTTTTTAAATTTTTTTCCTCCTTTTCATTGAAAAAAAAGTCCCTTAAGTATATTCTAATTCAAGTGACATTAAATACCAAAAAATTAATCATTTATTCGTTTTCGAAAACCCGTGGTTCCGAACGTACGTCAGTCCCCTTTTTAAGAAAAATTATCCTTTAACTCACAAATTGCAGAGACAAAAGTGGTTTTTTGATCTGGCAAGAATGAATGAAGATCGTTGCAGAAAAGAAAATCCTTCTGGCAAAGCCTCCATGGAAATAGTCCTCGGTCAGACCCCCACTAAAATGGATTGATTGTATCGAAAAAGATCTAAATATTTTAAAGGTTAAAAGCTGGAAAACAGTTGCCAAAAGTATAGTTGCCTGGAGAAAACTTCTGGAAAAGGCCAGGGCTGTTGAGCCACTGAAGAACTGATATTTAAACCCTTTTTCCTCAATTAAATTTCCACAAGTTTTTTCTATTATTTTTTTATTAAATAAAGTACTTGGGTTTGTATTTCTATCTTTTGAAATAAATATAAATCAAAAATTAAATTTTTTTTTAAATCTCTTCAGCTCTCTTTGATAATGAAAAAAAAATTTAAATTTTTAAAAAAAAATAAAAAAAGCTTTATGTAAAGGGAAAAAAGTTGAGCACAATCTTCTATTTTACCAATACAAGTTCTTAAAAGTCTAATTTATAAAAACTTAAAGCTAATTATTGTTTCTGTGTAAAAAACTAAATATTAATATAAGAACAAAATAAACTTTTATTCTAAGGGTTTAATAGTTTACAAGATTTTAACTAAAATCGATTAATTTTTAAAAATAAAGAAATATTATATAAAAAAATCATTTGATTAAAAACGTAAAAAGAAGCTATATTAAAAGATTAGTTTAAAAATCTAGACAAAAAATGAAAAACTGTCTTGAAATTTGAATATAATTTTAATTATTTTTTCCCATTTATTAAATTATTCACCACATATTTACTAATGTACCTACATACTTTTTAAAAAAGACTAATTTTTCCTATGTATTTGTGATTTTTTTCCTTCACTAAAAATTTTAAAAACCCCTATTTATGAAAATTAATTTCATTATGAGACCAAATGGTGGACGGAAGAAAAAAGTAAAAAAAACTTTCTACTTTACATATTTAATTCAACAGAGAAAAGATATCAGAAGTGATGACAGTGTGTAAAAATCTGTCTTTGTAGGCATCAAATTGATTTCATGGAAAATTGAGTTTAAGAGGAGATATATGTATGATTTTCAGAATTCAATGTTACCTATAAAAATCAATGTAGAATGCTAAATATAATTTTGAACGATTTTTGAAATGTATGTACATAAAAAAATAATAAAAAAACGTTTAACCTTAGTTAATTCAATACAAAAACAAAAACTGAAATATTTATTAACAATATCATCGTATTTCATAAGCTTATAAGTTTGTTGCCACTCGTCAAATCATACAGCTAAAATTCGCATATAGATATTAAATTCGAGTATTTAACTTTCTAAAATACAATTAATTAGTATATCTATTTTTCAAATTATTTTATTCGTAAAATAATGTAGTAAATCATATTGATCAGTAATATAATTAATAATTAGCATATTAATTTTTCAATAAGTTTTCTACTAGAACTACCTTTCTTTTCTGGCAAAAAAGGTAATGTAATTAGCAAAAAAGAAATGTTTGTTCAATTAATAATTATCTTTCTAAAGAATGTTGTGAAAAATAATCGAGAAACATGCCAACTAAATTTTTAGAATAAAACGAAAGTTTGATGTTTGAATAGATGTTTCACAATTAGTAATTCATTTCTCCATTCAAAAAGTTTTGAGTTTATTTTTTACACATTAAAGAAATTAATCTTAAAATAAAACTGAAATACTTTATCAAGGGTTAACATTTTATTTAGATTTCTCGTATTGCAATTCAAAATATTGAACAAAATTTTTAAAAAAATCCCTTGAAAAAGTTGTTGTGTGTGTTTTTTGTTTATGAAATCTACTGATAAATAGAGAATTAATAGATATTTTTCGTAGGAAAAACCAACGATCTTCTTTTTTACTACGAAATGGAATTCGAAAATTATTTGGGGAAAAAAAAAAAAAAAAAAGCGGTATTACGTAACTAAGATGTTTTTCGTTCATGGGATAGAACTGTGTTCAGAATAATAAAGATAAATCTTAATAACTTTGTCTTTCAACTCTATTTTCTTAGTTTTAAAAACGTAGAGAGATTAAAATTTATCTAAGAAATTTGTTTAACTATATATTTTTTTGATTTCTTTTGTCCAAAGATACATTCTAAATACAAGCTGATTTGAGCCCGGCCCAAGTCGGAGGATTTTCATGATGCAGAAAATTGACGTTGTCTATGTCTATGATTATGCGGCATGTAAAAGCTTCATTGAGTGCTTGTTTGGCTTGGGTGTTCTCGACAAAATTAAATTTCAAAGTTCGGTTACGCATTGTCAGAGCTCACGTTCCTCTCTCTGAAAAGAAAACTGGGAGTCAAAATTACTTGCGGCGATTAGTATGCTACCTATACGGTGCCGCACTAAAAAAGAGATACTACTATATTGTTCAAATTAATTGGGACAAATGGTAAAAAACAATTTTTTCTAATTCCCCAGCTTTTAATCATTACATACCTTAAGTAGATAGAAGAATCTCAAATCGTACAAATATGTCCTTCAATAGCAAAATGACCCTTCAACTCGTCTTGGATTTACTCCACTGTGCAGGTAAGCTTAAATTCGCCATCGTGGAAAACACTTGTGTACCTTTTATCATTTCGTCGGCCTGATTATCGACGTGAACCCACTGGTGTAACTGATTTATATAGATGAAAGCGGGGCTTTTGGCCGTTAAGGGAAACTTGCCAAAGCGGTGAACAAAGCTTCCCTCTTGTTTTTTCTACGCCATACCCCAGTGTGCACCCGCTTTAATTTATTCCTTCGATCAATATAATCGCTATTTTTTTTTATTTCGTGATAAAACTAGATTTCGAAGGGAGAGGTGGTGGCAAGATTTTAACATAAAATAAATATAACAGAAAGTAATATTAATGCATTACACTTCCAGATATAAATTATTTATCGCACGATAAAAATATCAAAGTAAACCATATTGTAATATTATCGCCATTTTTGGGAATATAAACAAGAACTTGGCGCCTAGCATTTGTATCAAATTAGCATCCCAGATGGAGTTACGCAGCCCCATAATTAGACCGACGATTTGTTTTGTTGTCATGCAACTCATCTTAGCTAAACGATTCTTGAGAATTTGTCAGAAATTTTGAATAAGATTTAGGTGGGGGAATTACCAGGTCAATTCCCCCCCTTTTTATTTTTTTTTTCCCCACAAAAAAAAGCCGGGCCCAAAATATGGGAAGGGGGAAAGGGGGAAGCCAAATAAATTGTTGAACTGTTCCGTAAAAATTTTTCCCCATGGGATGGAAAACCCTACTGCATAATATTTCTATGTATTGGACAAAATTTCATCATCCCTTTTAAAAAAGGAACTCAGCTTTCAGTGCCATTTGTTGTGAACCCCCCCCCCAAAAAACCCATCTTTTTGGGAAGGGTTTTTTACAGATTTTTGGGGAAAAGATTCTGGTGACAGAGCTTCAACTTTACTTCGTCTAACTACACTTAATTTGTATTCCTGTATAAATAAAGGTGTTTCACATCACTGAAAATCACCTTCTTATCGTTAATAGTTCAGGATCGGTACTTTTGGTCAATGCTAAACGTTTTTTTGATAGTTTTCTGTGTTAGAAATTGCTTTTTCCTCGATCTTGATGCCTTGTACGGCTAATTTCCTGAACCCTTTTCTGTACAGTTGAGATACTCACTTCAATACCATAGTCCAGTAAGTCCCTTCGAAGGTCTGTGTTTATCTTATTTTGATTAAATTAAAAATTTTATTAACAATTGCAAGACATGCTACTCGCGCTTGAAATTCGATTACAAACTTCCGCAACTATTTAATGTAAAAATGGCAATAAATTTGCTAATTGCGAATACAGTTCTATGAAAAAATAAATATATTAAAAAAAAAAAAAAAACACGTTCGAAAATAATCACATTGCGTGCTGAAACAGCAAAATTTATTCAATAACAAGATTTAAACTACATTTTTTTTTTTTAAATGAATCACCAAGGATGTGTGATCATTATTTTTAAATCAGTGTTTCAGCTGTTTAAAGATGATACGTAATATAAAGCGGAGAAGTTATCTGAAGTACGTGAGTTTTAATTCATGTTGAGAATTTAATTGCTTTTTCTGTTTATAGACTATCTGCCAAAAATGGAAAAAGAACGATAATTATAAATCTGAACTAAATAATAGGTTATCATTAATTTTGAACATTTTTAATTTTCAGAAGTTTTTGGAATTCAAATATTAAAAAGTATTATATTTTTACCATTATTTCTTTTATTGTTCTATTTAATGTCGATTCGAATTTTTCAATTAAAAATCGTTTTTTTTTATCGATTGAAAGATTAATCTGTTACATTTGATAATCACTAATGATAATAAATCAATCTACAGATAAATAACCTTAAAATTAAATTTGTCTAAATCTAAACACCATGTAATATACCAAGTTATCGTTTATTTTTAGTATTTTTTCTTAGTTGCCATTAATTATATTTTATATGTGATTTGTTAACGAAGATGAATATTGATTTACTTTTCTGAAATGGAGATAAATGACAAACATTGTAATAACACAAACAATAATCTTTTTACATTTGAAACTTGAAAAATAACCATTAAAAAGTTGAAGCATTAGTTTTAGTACAACAAATGATAGTTCGAAAGAGATGAAATAACATTTTCTAACTTAAGTTTCACAAAAAATTTTTTACAAGTGCATCATTTTTTCCAATTTTTCATGAGAAAAATTTTTCAAAATATAGAATATGTGAAGGTAGGGGGGTTTTAAGTTAACAGTATATCAATTTAGTATTTTGATAAGTTGGCACAGAATTGAAATGTGAAAACCTATATTGAAACGGTTTATTAATATTTTTTATTTATATATGAAATATATTATATCATTCGTAGAACTTCAAATGAGACCCGTTTGCTAAGAAAAAATAGACACTTACTATTCACAAGGGTTGCCAAATGGTTTAACAATATTCACATCACAGATAATCACATCTCTTGCCTTACAAACAAAAACCCCCCCAAAATTAATTCAAAACACACCAACCAAAATATATGAGCATATTTAAATACGACCCCATACCGGTTTATACGAATTACTTAAAATTAAGCAAGGATATTTGAACAAAAGATTCCCTATAATGTCTTATGCAACCGGATACAGACAAGATTATCAACAACTAAAAAAAAAAGTGTCCAAATAAAACAAAAAGTTTCCCCTGCGTCTTTTAATGTTTTGACCTTCAAACTTAAAGTGCTTTGAATACAAGTTCCCTTACCTTTGATGTGAATGAATCTGATCCAAATTAGCTGCTTCCCGCCTTTTTTTTTTCAATCTCTTTTTTTTGTATAGAACTCGTAGCTGACGTCATACACAATTTGTCTTGGGCTGATGAGAAATTTGGGGAAAAAAAAAAAAAAATTTACTATGAAAAATGACCTTTCGCCCATTTTTTATTTGCTTGTAAAATCCACTCTTTTTGGGAAATACAATTTTTAAACCGTGTTTCCCCCAAAAATTTGTTTAGAAAGAATAAGCAAGATTTCCAGCTTTAAATTCAAAATAGGTGGCGCTGTTTGAACGAATAAATCTGTATTATAGAATATGGACCCTTTAAACATAACAAATAACTTTTTTTGTAACAAAAAAAGTCACTGCTCATTCATGGAAAAATTTAAATTTTTTTTTTCCATTTTTTAAATTAGTTTTTAATTTTTTCCCCTTCAGTAATGGCAAAAAGACATTGCGATTCTGCTTCAAAAAGATTTATCTATTCATATTATTTTTAAGACTGTAAGTAAAAAAATTTACTTTCCATAAAAAAAAAGAGTAAAGTTTCAACATAATTATAAAATTGGTCTATAGTTCGATATATATTCGTATATAATTCTAAAATCTTACCTTTGTTCTGCAAGTTTCTGTTTTGAAGAAGAGAGATTGTGTGGAATTCTGGTTTATTCTCTACATTACCTTTTTTTCAAAAAAAAATACAATTTAATTTTTCAATTTACTTTTTTTCTGGGATTCGACGTCACACCCAGATTCAGCGTATTTTATACACACGTGCGGCTGGCTCTTAATTCCCGATCTTTTTCTGATAGATAGCATTTTCGCTTCTGTATCGATTTTTCTACCATATTTACAACACTTATTCCTAGGTAGATCATGGTATTCAATTTTCTTCCAAGAAACTAAAATGTTTGTAATTGCATTTCAGTATATAAAATGGCAATGGTTAACAGTGAGTTTTTTTTTTTATGCAGAATAAAAAAAAAACCCGTATGTGTTCACTATATATGCAAGTCAAAAAAAATTCTGTTCGTGTTATAAGCATAAAATTTTTTTACTTTCCGCTAGTATTTATATCATGCGAATGAAGATAGCAATAAAAAAACTGCTTTTTTGAAATTTTTTGTTTAATGTTTTAAATAATAAAATGTTCTTGGAAATATTCGAAAAAAAGCAAAGAAAAAAAATCGTCTGGTATTTCAAAAGTGTGTTCGTTGAATGAGTATGCAGGAAATAAACTCTGTTAAGAAATTAATTATAGCTCCATAAATTAATCAAAAATAAAACCATTTTTGTCTATCAATATTAAATTTTTTTTTTTGCACACACATCTGTTTCAAAAAAGAGCTATTTTGAAGAAATTTATAAATATATATATATATAAAAAAAAAACAAAAGTACAAAAGTGTTCAATTTGAATTTCCAAAAAAATGAAAGTTTTCGACTAATAAAAAAATTTAAAATATTGAAACGTAATTTTTTTAAAGATATCTAAAATTGTTTTTTAAAGAATTCACATAAATTTTGTAAAAATAGTATAACTATTTTTTTTAAAAAATTAATAACAAAAGCGATACCGCCCCCCCTTTGGGGCCGTATCTTTTATTGTCGGCGAGCAGAGGTGAGGGTTTTGGGGAAAAGAAATTTTGATTTTTTTAATATTTTTTTATTAAGAATAGAACTTAAATGTTAACAATTTAAAATAAATTTAAATAAGCGAGAATCAAAAAATGAACAACACAAAAGTGATATTTAAAAACCGAATCACGAAAATTTAGACCACTTTCTAAGATAATTTTTTTTTACCCGGGCCTACTCTCACTTTAATAATTACAAGTCCTAATATCAAATAATCAGCCCTTCCCTTTTAATCCAAATTTTAGTTTCAATCTTTTATGTGGAAACGTCCGGGCGCGGTGCAATGGTATGCACCTTGTATTACGGGTTTTATTTTCCAGGTAACTTAAAGATGGGCCGTAAACCCCCTTAGTCTTTTTCCCCACACATAACAATCCCCAAATTGCCATCATACTTACTGAAACTTCTTTTCCCTTTTAAAACCATCTTATTTGCAATTTTTTTTTCACTTTTTGCTTCTTGGGGGTTTTTTGGAAAAGAGTTGCCATTAATCTTGGGCCCCCAAAGCACCCAGAGGTTATGTTAAAAGAAAAGACGCGTAGGAAAAAAGCTACCAAAAAAATTAAGAAAAAAATTTGTTCACTTCAAAAAAACAACATAAACTTTTTAATATTTATTTTTTTTAATTTTTGTACTTTAAAAATATCTTTAGTGTCACAACCAAATTTTTTTTAAAGTCTTGGGATAGAATTTTAGTTTTTTTTAATTTTTTTCTTCGATTTTCGACCCTTTTTTAATTTTTGCTTTTTCAATTATGTATTTTAAAGTCATGTTTTTTTTTTTTAAATTAAAAAATTACCCAAATATGTTTTTTATTTGGGGCAAATAAATGATTGGGGGATAAAACCAAAAATTTGGGGGCAGTTATGATCCCAACGGCGGAAAATTTTATTTAAGGGCTTTGGGGTCATTTCCCCGGGTTTAAAAAAAGTTTTTTCTTTTTTATATCCCCTTTTGGATAATTTTTTTTGTTCCCCAAAAAAATTTTAAAAAGAGTTATGATTTTAAATACTTTTTAAAAAAAACCCTTTTTCCCAATTTTTAGGCCCATTTAACCCCCAAAAAACAAACTCCACCTCCATGCTGAAGCTTTAAGAAAATTCTTGCTCCCATAAAAAGCATGGGATTAAACTCCCCCTTTTTCATTTAAAAACTCTTATATGCCCCCCGAAAAAAAAAATGTTAAAATTTTTTATCACCCCCAAAAAAAATTTTTTGGGGCAAAAATTTTTTATTTTCTGAAAAATTAATCCCAAGGGAAACTTTTTTGATCAAAACCATGGAGGTGGAAATGTTCTTGCGTGGGGGTAAAACGGCCCCCCGAATTAGGTAATTTGGTATTTTTTTTATGGTATTCTGAATCATGAGCTCCATTTAAATATTTTAAAGAGAAATTTTAAATTATACACCCAAAATTTGGATATAGGAGACGACTTTTTTTAACAGAATAATGACGCCAAGCGCATTGCTCTCGATGTACGCCGCTGGCATCTCAATAACTGTCCCCAAATTTTGAAAAACCTCTTAAATCCCTTTATTTAGCCCAATAAAACATATTTGGAGATATTTTGATTTTTTTAAAAAAAGAAAACATGACATATAAACACATAATGTGAAGTAAAAACAACAATCGTAGAAGAATAGTCGAAAATCGATGCAGAAATTATAAAAAAAACTGATTAAATCTATACCGAGGCGTTTAAGAGTTGTTGTGGACACTAAAAGATATCCTACTAAGTACTAAATTAAGAAAGAAATACAATATTCAAAGCTATGTTGAGATTTTTGTTAAGTGTACGAAGACTTTTGTGGCGTAATTTTTTAGTAGCTTTTTGATTATTAATTTTTTAAAAAAATAGTTATACTACTTTTTTAAAAAATTGATTATGTTAATTCATTAAGAACAAGTTGTAGATATCATTAAAAAATTACGATTCCAATATATTAATTTTTGTTAGTCGAAACCATTAAATTTTATTGGAAATTGCAAGTGTACGAACACTTTTGTGGCCCACTGTATATATATATAAGAAAAAGAATGGCACCAAAGCTTACATTAAATGCTTTTGAGTTATATGTTTAATTTCTCTAATCAAAACGCGTATTTTTTAAGACAATGATTTCTTTTATCATTAGTAAATGTGTAACAGGAAAAGGGCTATTAGCTCCTGTTCAAAATTGAACCTTTATTTACAAAACAAAAGGGCCCCCCGATTCACATTTTCTACAAAGAGATTGCAGTCGATTTAAGGAAATAAAACAAATGTTGTAATGAAACCTTCGTAATTTAGCCACACTAATCTTATAGCTCTGTCTGTAAATTCTAAGAACATCGGACAAATTACTAGATTTAAATCCAATTAAATACATTTGGAAGGAACTGGAAGTCAGAGTATAACATGCAATTGAAAGGAAAAATTCTCTAAAAAAGGTGATCACCCAAGAATAGAGAACATCGTTGCAGTATTTATGAAGGCACTCATGAAGTTTAACTTTTAAAAAAATGTTACAATGTTTGGAGCCCAAGTAAAAACAAAATATATTATAAGCCGTTTTTTAATATCTACCTTTTTGGAGAGGTTATTTTAAAAGTATTCGAATTTTTTTGGAGTAACTTATTTTTTATCACTATACGGGAGGGGCCAGTGGGCCCTAGCCCCCATGCTTTGTTGAAACTGAGTTTGGAAACTTTTTTTAATTTCTAAAAAGTTCTTTTTTGGTTTTAAAATTTCCTTTAATTTATTTTTTTTATAACATAGCTCTTTATTTATTAAAACTATTGATTACTGATCCTTGCATTGATCATTTCAAAATTATTTTTAAGCTAGTTTTTATATTCTTAAGGATATTTTAAGAAACTTTGAAATTCCATACTGGACTTTGAATTTATTGATTATGAAAATACTTTTAGAGCAATCACAAATTTTTCAATGACATAAAAATAAAACAATATGTTTGGTATTTTTATTAAATTTCTTTTAGATTGGGGGGAATTTGTGCGCAAAAAAAAAAGAAAATTTGCTGATGCTTCCGGCAAATATTAACCCCCGCGCATCATCGAAAAAAAACAGCGCCTTATAAATTTTTCCCTTATATTTACTTTTATTTACAGATAATTGTTTGAGCAAATTGTTTTATTTCTACTTATGAAAATTCTTTCATTTCTAACTGGTTATAAAAACATTTCAATAAACTTTTCCACCTGCTTCTTCACGCACGTTTTTGAAAAGGTTTGAAAAATTAATTTTTTTTATGCTATTTTTAGGGAAAAAACATTTTTTATAAAAATGCATTTTTTAAAGGGGGGGGAAAAAGGAAAATTGTAAAAATAACAGAAAAGTGAAATTAATTCTACATTAATAGTGTATTTTCAAATCATCCTTCCATTTCTTTACTATTGCAACAGAAAAAGAAAGATTATGATTTCCCTTTTTTTAAATGGCATCCTTCATTTTAAAATATAAATATCCGATAACCCTTTTGGAAAAGGGAAATTTTGTTCGAAAAAAAAGTTAGGCGTTTTTTGGGAAAAGAAATTTTTTTTTGAAATTGGACTTACTCTTTTCAAAATCGGGTTATCTCAACTCATATAAGATAAAAGGTTTAAATTTATATGTATCATACACATACACACAGGTCATACCTGCTTTCACCAGCATTGAAATCAATTTTCACAAAAATGTAAACAATGAAAATTTCTTTAAATTAAAATAAAATTCACATCTGAATTTTTTTAAACTTATTAACTTACATATTAGTTAAATTATTTTATAATCATAAATTTTTAAAAAATGATTGAAAATTGGATCAAATTTTACAGAATTTTAAATCAATTTTGAAGCCATACGTTTCCAAATTTTCATATAAACTATTTCTTTATAAATTTCCTAATTGAGGCAAATCTAGGAGCCAAGCGATTCTGACACTTATTGAATTGCGATTTTAAATTCAATTATTTAATCTCTTTTTAACAAATTTTTTGAGCATTAATTGTATGGAACGTTAATATGCTCCATGTTCATGCTTTTTTTTTCTTTCAAAATCTAGAATTTATATCCCGTTTGCTACATTATTTAAAAACTTTAATGCAACTACATGCCGGAAATGAAGAATATTTCTAATTCAAATTGTTTTTCTTATTATTGCACAGAATTAAAAATAATTACCAATAATTGTTCATAATTCTTACGATACATATTAATACTAATTAATTACAATATTTGTAATAACTACTTTAATATTTATAATTAAATACTTTTGTAAAATTAATATTTTATGAACAATTAAAGGATAAGCAGTTATTTTATAACGTTTTTAGTATTTGGTATTTACGTATAAATCATGGAATAAGTAATACAAAACAGTGCACTTTTGAAGAGCGTTTTTAACTCTTACACAACACTGAGTATTTCGGCTACTCCAAATCTAATACATTGTTATTTTCAAGATACATGTCTAATTTCAAGAAAAATATAGAAGTAAACTGAAAAACACTTACCAAGAAAACAGCTAAAGAGTTCAAAGAATACATATCAATTTATCAAACCTTTAAAAATTCCTAATTATTCTCAAAAATTTATTAACACTGTTTCCGGTTGTGATGCGTTCTCTCTAGCTGTCCGGTGTGGACTTTCACATTTCCGTTAAAACATCATGGAATAAGATAAGTTTATCTTTGTATTTTGTTTTTTTACAAGCTTCTCTCTACTCTTTGTGGAAAACTAAATTTAAAATACGCTGTTCTATATTTATTCTGTTTTAATCTAGTTTGTGAAATAAATCTCGTTTTCATATAATTCCTGACTGTAGACTATTTTAGACTCTTTAAATATTCACTTATTTTTTTCCCAGCATAATGTAATAAAAATGTGCTCGAAAAGCTTTCGTAAAACATGCAATTTTTTTCCGAATGATAAGATGAGTTAATGGGGTAACCTATATACAAATTTAATTCGCAATGCGGGGAAAAAACAGAATATGGAAAAATAACCATATATCATTTTTTTTAAATATTTGATGAAACAATAGAAATGCATAAAAATTAAATAAGTTTTTACTTTCGCAGTTATATATTTTTTCTATAATTAATACAAATATTTTTTTTTTGTAGGATCAGTTTTTTGATTCATTTATTTTCTTTGGAATTTACACCATTTTACTGAGAAATAACCATCTTACCCTTCAGGATCTTAATTTATGATTGAGATTTTTTGCATGAACACGCATGCTAGTATAATAATTATCAGGATATATTTTTCCAAATTCGTTTAGAACACAGTGAGTACACAAATAAGTAAAAATATAAAAAGTACATAGAACCATTGTTTTAATATTTCATTAAACATATAAAATAATAATAATTTTTGAGATTTCCATTTCTTTTTAAATAAATCATCTGCCTGTTGCCAACGGCAAAGATGAAAGAATCTGAGTTGAGTTTTTCATTTAATCTCACAACAGCTCAAATCGCGAGTAACGTTAACCATAAAAGGCTTGACAGCTTTAGGAAATAAGTTAATAAAATAGAATGAGTTCATTTCTACAATATGTCTAAGATTATTGGATTTTGTTACTCTTCATCAGCGGCTGAAAAGCTTCTTTGAATGGGAAAAAAAAAAAACCAAGAATGTCTGGATGGACATCTGGCAACTTTCAAAAATCGTCAGAATTCTATCCTAGCTTAAAGAAAAGTCATAAGAACAGCAAATTCGTTGTATGACTTGAGCGAAATTCGCATATTTTCTTTCCTTTACCTCAAATGAAAATGACCAGGAAACATGTCATATTTCGATTACAAAATCAACACACTGGTAAGACTAATAACTTAAAAATATTATTCTAAAGCTATTATTCAAACTAGAGAACATTATTGACTTTTTAACAAAATATTTACAAATATCTCAAAATTGTTGTATATTCTAAGCCAGATCAATATTTAATTGCCCAAATATTGCCATATAAATATACAATCTGTTCTAAATAAACTTTCATTTTAGAAATTCATGCCTGAGTTGCTTTGGTGATTGACTAAAAGCGATCTCGAGTTTATTTGTATTTAACTGGCAACATTCAAATATATTTACATCGATCGAAAACTCAAATTCATTATTAATTTAATATTTTGTTTAAGTAATATGAATTTCCTATTTAAACTCAGTGTAAAACTCAAAAAAATCTGCAACGAATAATAATTTTATTTACTATATGTTTATTTATTATTCTAAAATAATTTCTTTAGAATATATTAACACGCTGCATCGAACGTTTTCTACTTCTGATGGTTATTTATTTACGTTTATTTCATTACTATATATTAACTGTAAAAACATTTTTGAAAGAATAATTTTTTGAAAACCAAAGAATGAATTCAACAAAAATATTTATGCATCAAAAAATGGCTTAAATTAGACAAATGAATACATCATATATATATGTCTATTTAAATAAAACAGTAATATCTCTATAAACTACGTCAATAAATTTTCATCATGTATTGAATGTAAATATATGTTGCACTTGAAATTGCATTAACCCAAACAGAATTGTAAGGTTTCTCTGAGAATTTATTAGCATGTAAATGTTTAATTTGTTCAGATGCGAAAATAAAAATCATAAGTAAAATAAAGAACAATGTCTAGCTTCTTCGGAATTTTATGGGAATAGAATAGAATTATTTCTTAGCTTTAGACATTTCTTTTCATTTGTTCAAATATAATTATTGCACAAACTTCGTGAGAAAACACAGTAATGCATATTATTACAAGATACAATAAACTGAAATAATTACAGTTTGAGAATGTTGCAGTCAGCGGCCCCAATTGATTTAACGGCTGACAATCACCAATTTTAAAATGGGGAAAAATTATTTTCTTTAGTCGTAAAAGGGTTAACTGATGTGTAAACAAATTATTAAGTGATAAATAAAATCATTGTACTGTTAAAAAAGAGCAGGTGTTGAAATATTGTCAAACATGTATTTAATGGTAGGTGTTTTTATTTTTTTTCTACTTCTAGCATTAAAGATTGTTAGTAATTATTAATTAATTTATAAGATTGTTAGTAATTATTAAAATATGCTATACTAAACGTTAAAGAGGGGAAAGACTCAACTAATACTTATCAATACTTTGTTGCGACAACGATTGTTCAACTTTTGCCAACTAATTTTTATGCAATTTTTTGTACTTGACGATTACGGACCAAACGTTCCTTACAACATCAGTAAAGTTTACTCCTTTAGTGACGCCTAAAATACTCAGGTTTGAGGCAGTTTCACATGATCTAATCACCCATTCTTAAACGAGTATAGTATATAATAGAATCAGAAGTAGAGCTTATAAAAATATAGAAGTGACTTCTTATCTCTGTATTCTGCGTACCCGCTTCAATTAAAAAAGTTTTCTTCAGTTGTAACGAGAGGATATATCATCATCAGGATATAACGGAGAGCAGTTTTTCAGTCCGAAGTTATTTTGGACCGGGAACATACAATGCAACTATTACGTAATCGCGTCACAAAACAGATACTACCCGACGAAACAGTTTCCATTAATTTTTCACTTGTCTAATAAAGAACAATAACTCGCGATACGCTTTAGTAAATAATAGTATCATAATAAAGATAAGCGACTCACGTTATGTAAAATGGTTCTTCGTTGAACAGAGACGTGACCTCGGATGATTCATGAAATTATTGAAATAGAAAGTAAAGTAACATTGTGTTGTGAATTAGTGGGTCTAAAGTAATATCAATCTGCGCATATATTTTTGTTATATGGATTCCAGTTAAGCCTTTTTCTCGCAACCAATCATGTGAAAGGAGGAAATTTTATGTGAAACTGATAAGGCTTAACTGGAAAATAACTTCTGCTAAGTTTTACACAACTTTTAATAATTATTATATATTTTCGCATAAATTAGTTGCATAATTATTCTGCGTAATTTAATCATTTATTCGTTTAATTAATTATCATACGTTATTTAATAATATATAATATATTACATGAAATTCATCTCTCTCTGAATAAAAAAAAAAGTTTTTGGTGATGATGCAAAAATTTATTTATTTATCTCACACACGAGAATAATAATAAAAAGGCAGTAGGAGTATTATGGTTAATAGTTAGTAATAAGGCGCAATGAGGTTAATTCGTGTGACGTCATAGTCACAAGATAGTGAAAGCCACGTGATTCAAGCCAATCAATTCAAAAACTCATGTCACGTCATAGTCACAATAAAAAACTATCTTGTGTTTCCCAAAAATCAGTTCACGCTTCCGGTGTTGCCAAGTTTTGCTCTCTTTGCAGAAACTTTTTTAAAAGTACTTATGTTTACAAAATACATTTTATTTAAAGTATAAACATAAAATATGATTTTTTTTTTAATTTAAAAAAATCTTTTTGAAGAAATTTTTTTCCCCTAACATTTAAACATCTTTACGCAAATATGAAATTTGAAATTTTTGTCTGAGTTTTACAAATAGAACAAGTGCAATTAGTTTAATGTTTGTTTTGAATTCAATAGAAAACACGTGTTTGTTTTTAGCATGTGACTTCATGAATCAAGCCCATTTTGAGTTCAATCAAAAGTACTCCAAGCTCATAGATTAGCATAACATTATATCATACATGCTTATCTGAAAATTGAAGAAGGGCGTTTGTATTTTTTGAGATCGAACCAAACATAATTGAGAACAAGGTTGCAATCAATTGCATGGTCTATCAATGCAAGGGTTGATAGACCATGTGCTAAACTATTTATAAAAAAAGGCGGAATAAAAATTCAGTGCAATTTAGGGGGAAAAGTGATTAGGAACTTTGTTTCTGAAGAGGCACTAAATTGAAGTAAGAATTAAAATGCGGAGATGAAGACTTGAAATTTATTTTTTTCCTGCTTACAATATATTTAAAAAAAGTTGGATGACATAATACATGTAAATTACAATTTCATGATTTGAGCAATGAGTATTAATAGTTGTATAATTGGAGCAATGGGATTTGGTCTGCTGTTAGGTGGACGGGGGTACCCCCCTAGTGTTTATTATATGGTGTTATATTATTGCACCATGATTAAATATATTATAAATTAAATAATATATCGTTGGGTGGGGATGACCTGAGAGTACTTAGCTGTTCCGAGCTATAACCTCACTTCGTTAGGATTTTGAGTGTGAATGTAACATATTGACACTTACCTTTTGTTAATTTAAAATACTTTTAAGTTATATATATAAAATATAATTAAAGGAGAATTAGAAAATATAAAAATTAAAAATATTAAAATGCATTAAATGCAAGAAAAGTAGCATCAAAAACGGTGCAGGCACCAAAAATGAAAGCAAAATTTCGATCTTTGGGAATTAAATAATATAAAATTAAATTCAATCCATTTCAGAAGGTGCAAATATTAAACGTCTTTATTTCGCTGCTCACTCTGTTATTTACTTTTCTCCTAGTTCGTTCTACCTCGCGTTGCTAAGGCAACTCATTAAATCCATCATCGGATTCTTTCATTGACAGATACAACAAATAAAAAATTAATAATCTGAGCTCACACATCTGCTTTCCTGATACTGACAGATAAAAGGAACCCTTAAGGCCGGCCGTGTACAGTTACTACAATTATAATAACTTACTTTTAATGTTATGTATCTTAATATTATTATTACTTGCTGCTGTACAGTTACGTTAATTATTTATACTTATTGTTTCAGATGATTAAAATATATGAAAATTACACAAATTATTGTTCTAATATTCTGGGTGATTGATTGTTTATTAACCTCGCAATCTGAAGCAACTCGAGGGTTATAAGCTTAGGACCTCGTAATTCTGAATCACCGTCAAGTGACGAGGACGACACTTGAGCTGGTACATCACTTTCCAAACCTTTTCACCATGTCATAGTGATGACGCTGAGTTTCGGTAGATTTTTTTCTTGAAACAATTCCTCTACACGAAGGGTCTTTATATTATATATGAATCTCCATATAGAAGAGTAGATTCAAATTTAAGACAAAATTTAAATCTATTCTTCTGAATCTAAAAAAAAGGTATGAAAATTTCATAACTTTCATTCTTATTTTAGAAGGAAGATTGTTATAAATTTAATTAATATTTTTAAAAAATAAGTGTTGAGTGATTTTGTGTTTCGTTCTGCAAGGATGGTATTTAACTATAATACATCGATATACAATTTTTTTTCCCCTTGACTTTTAAGAATAAAAATTGTATTGCTTTCCCCAGTTTCTCTCAAGCAGATTTTTTGAAAAAATTATCTACCATATGTGAAACAGTGTTACGTGTATATAATTCACGACAGATTTCTAATATGAAAAACAGAGTACACAAATGAGTTTTTTTTTAAATGAACGTCATTGCTTTTTTTTCCAGATATTTTATTTAAAGGAGGAGGAATTATTACGAGAGTTTAGACAGCACATTTAAAAAAAGGTGTGTTGATTATTGTTTTTTTACAGTTCTGCCTTCCTATTGCTGAAACGAATCAAACAAAACTGAAAAAACATTATAAATTTGTTTTTTTTATTCTTTGCCTATATTTCCGAAATACTTTTTATTTTCAAAAAAACAATATTATGTAAAAAAAAGAAATTTAAAACTATTTCTCAGGTCCTGTGTTTTTAGTAACACATCATAGAATGTAACACTGCCATCTATTGCTAACAATACAAAAGAATTAATTCTCATCATGAACTATATTATTTTCCCCTGCATTGTGCTGCCATCTACAGTAACAAAATAGAACTTTTTATTTTTCCCAAAATAATGTTTTCATATCACTGGATCGTATTATTTAATTTTTCATGCTTTTCTTGAATTTGGCTTTCATCTTATGGTTTTATTTGATTTTGATTTTTCACAGCATATTTTACTGACATTTGGTATATAAGTTCTTTAAAATATACATATTTTTTAATTTGTTTTTAGCTGCATTAAATACAATTAATTACGGAAAGTACTTTTAAAGAAATGTTGATTTAAAAAAACACATACAAGAAAAACAGCAATATTCAGATATATGCTACTAATTATTGATTCTTGTATAATTCCATGTAATTGAAAATACACAATGTAAGATTTTTTTATTATGGGGGTAATAAAGCATTTGCTAAGGTTTCGAAAAAACTTATTTGAAAATGAACAATTTTTCGAAGAATTTGTAGCCATACCTTCCATCTAACTGCACATTATATGATCAGATAGATACTCAAGCAAACGAAAAAATAATCGACTAGAAATCTATATAGTACTTCTACCGGACTTTGGAGACAGGATGAATACCTAACTGGAAGAATAAATGGTAATATTATTTAAGTTATTGGTACGTAACTATGTAATTCAAACAAATCTTTTTGTGTTACAGCTTAATACGTTTCAAGTAATATTCAAAAAGAATTTACTTAAATTTACAAAACATTGCTTCGTGAATGTGGGCCTGGTGGCGCAACGGTAGCGCGTCTGACTCCAGATCAGAAGGTTGCGTGTTCAAATCACGTCCGGGTCACTTGCTCTTTTTACTCCTTCAAGCTACCTTATTTCTTATAATAATGAAACACAAACCAGCTGAAAATTAATTTTTTTGGTAATTTAAATGTTTATTTTTTCCCCTTATTTTTGAATTAAAAGCAGATTTCACCAGAAAAAATATTTAATGAAATTCCAACTCGAATTCAAGAGATCGATTTATATAATCTTTAAAATGTTGGAATTAGTTTCAATGAATTAGTTGAATTTACCGTAAAACCCGGCGTATAACGCTCGCTTTTAACGTAAAAAATCAAATCGAAATTTACGGGAGCGTGTTGTACGCCGAGTATAAAAAGGACACTTAAAAAATAAAAATAAAAAATAAAATAAAGGAGAGTGCCAAGCAATTAAATTACTTTTTGGAGATATTGCAAACATTTTTCATTATAAATAACTTTTTGATATGCTTGTACTTAAATTCAAGATTTTCTCGACTTAAGACCTAGTTCTGTTTTCATACGGTGATATAATATAACTGTAGATAAAAAGAACTTATTCTCTATATATCATAATCTGTATGCATAAATATATACAGTCACACTGTATAACGAAGTCGCTAAATCCCGGAAAAAAGTTCGTTATATGGAAAATTCGTTATATAGAGGTTCATCTTTTAATATACTTTATAAACAACATAAAACAAATTTTAAATTCATAAACACTATATATTAAAAAGAGTAATTATTCACACCTTTTTTAAATTAATATATGTTTATTTTATATATCTTACCCATCAAAAAAAAAAGAAAGAAAGAAAAACTGCAAGGAAAACAAGAAAAAAAAATTTCGAAGAATTCACTGTACTTTCAACATTAAGAAAATAATTTTATACTAAAATTAATGAATTTTAAGGACATTTTACAATTTAAAGCATACAAATAACATTAAACATACATTATTTTATAATTAGAACACGGGGATACGAGGCCACTGAGGGTGAAAGAGGACATCGAAGATGTTTCTAGTGTGTGAACTAGGCAATGAGAGTGTTAAGGGTTGCACTTTTCTTGGATGAAACGTCCAGAACTCTATTGGTCTCGACGAGTTAGAATCTAATAAACCAGTTCAAGATTTATGACCACCATAAAATGTGTTAAAGAGAGAATAACTTGAAATTTTTTCAGAAATACTTTAAAAAAAAAGGGAGAACAAAAATTGAATCACAAAAGAAAAAAGTTCGTTATATAGAAAATGCACTTCGCTATAGAGAGGTTATTTTGCGAAGAAAATCGTGAAATGTTCAAGGGCCCAGGAACTAATTCGCTATGTAGAAAAATTCGTAACATAAGAGGTTCGACTGTAATTATTGCATATAATATGGAAAGTACATAAAAAATATGTATGCTATTTTGTGTACGTATAGTAAGTTAGAATATAACCTGAAAATTACATAATGTAAATAAATGAAATCTCCATTGCCCACATTCGTAAAAAAATAGTGGCCATAGTTAGTCGCGTTGGTCGTTCTTCAAGGGAAAGATCTGTATTATTACTGAATGCCAATCTGTGCTGCCGATCCTAGCAGGTGTGCAGCGCGTGTATCGCATGCGGCATGCCGAACCAAGAGGCGGCCGCATATAATTTTACCAATCAAGCAAAATATTTTTTATGAATTTTTGAAATCAAAATTTATAATAAGTCGAATAAATATGCGAAATTTTAAATAGTTATTGAAAAATGAAATTAAGTCCTGATTTTCCGGTAATATAGCATAGTTTAAGAAAAATAGAATGTTAGTTCACAGTGTGTTGGTCCATAGCAAATTAATGTCTATTCTTAAAATAGATCCTTCATTGTGATAGCAAAATTCGTAGCAGAGCCGGCAATAACGCAAGAAAAATTTTTTTTTGTTTGGTTATCAGCGGTACTGAAGACGCACAATGAATCGATGCTTAACAAAGGCGTCTCAAAGATGATTTTTGAGAAAGTTGCTTTACGAAAACATCTAATATGGTTAATATTACCTAAGACATAGGATTGTTTAACTTCAATATGCATTTGGGGAAATTAAAAGTTTTCGATTTAATATAATAGTTAGAAAAACAAAGAACAAAATAGAGGAAAGAAGATATTTTTGTATCTGTTTTCATTATTAATGTTTTACTTTTTACTCTTTTTGAGGTAGCTGAGTTTATAACGTCAACGAGAAAAGTATTAGTCACAAAATGTGAAAAATTCTCTAGAGGGGCGGCACATTAGGTCTTTGCAAGCGGACGGCCGAGCCCCAAGGAGCGGTCCTGCTGAGACCAGTGGCTTAAGGTACACCCCCGCATTGCGGCGGGAAGCCCAGGGACTCTAGGGGGCCCAAAGCATGACTGACGCAAAGTACGTATTTGGGCTTGGGGCCTAATATTTTCCGTTACTCCACTGGCTGAGACCCCACACTCACATACAAAAGAAAAAAAAAATCCCCAAAATATAATTGAATGCATCAGTAGGGATATACTTTTTCCAACAACCCTTTATTAACAACAGACTTATCTTGTTTCCATAGAAACAAAAAGATTTATACATATGTCAGATTAAAAAACATACAAAGGGGATTTGAATTTGTTGCTCCCTTTTTTTTTTCTGATCCCCCCCCGGTTATTGGCCTGACATCTTTGGACTTCAATATTTAGAAATCACCTTCCCTGACTCCCAACATATAGCTGGTGATTTCAAGGTTCCTCAATAATCCTAAGACTGTCTCTGCTACTTTGAACAGTGACCGCAGTAGCCTGGTGGTCAAGGTAATGAATTTGTGGCTAGCGCGTCATGAGTTCGGGCCAGGGGCGTAGCTACCGCCGTATCAGCCTTATCAATGATGCGGAGCCTCCAAGCTGAAGGAGCCCCAAGATATGCAACTATAGTCCCACTAACAGGGCCCCTCTTTTTAAAGAAGGGCCGAAAAATTTTTTTGATACGGGCCCACCCCAAAACCCATCTACGCTGGGTTCGGGCCTAGTGCCGCTGTAGACCCGTCGTGCAGAGAGGGCCATTGCACACTAAACCTGTCCGTTGGTATGGTGTGGAAATTAGGAGAGGGGTGAGCAAGCTCAGGTGCAGTCCTCGTTTCTTGATCATGGTTCAAAATGACAAGGCCCGTCGCCAATACCCTTTCCCAATTTTTTTTTATAGTGGGGACTTTAAATAACCCCTCACTGCTACTTATGCAGACTTTTTTTATCACTTTTTTTCCCTAAAAAAAACAGTAAATATCTGATTATTTATATCAAAATATCACAAAATACTTTCAAATAAATAAACAATGAACTTAACTGTATTAATTAGTGATCTAGTCTAGTAAAAACTTAGAGATAAATTTGTGATTTAGTTTGGGAGGGAAAAAACCCCTTTTCAATATTTCAACGTCTTCGTCCCCTGAAAGAGGGAAAAAAATTAAATGAGAAATTTTTTGTAAACCCCCTCAAAAAAGGAAAAGGGGGGATCCCAGGGTTTGGAACCAAGATTAAGAACCACTACTTTAGAGCAGTGGTCTTAAATTTTTTTCCCGGGGAACCCCCGGGGTTCCACGAGTCACAAAAAAAATCGGGAAGAAAAAATATGTATGCAAAATGGATTCCCCGTTCTCTATGGGAAAAGTATAAGTTTCAAGTATCTAAAAAAACCATCCTATTCTTAAACCCAAAAAATTTATCTACATATGACTTTTTTTTTTCCCAAAACTTTTTAAACTTTTAATTTAAATTAAAAAAAATATAATTAAAAAAAAAGCGCGGTTTTATTTTTTTAAAAAATATACCCCACTAGATTGTGAATATTCTATTGTTTACTATCCCGGGGTTCCCCGAGATAATTTTTATACCTGCTTGTGCACCCAAAGTTTTGAAAATTTTAAAAGTTTTTTTGATGGAAAATGTACCTTTTTAAACATTTGTGGAAAAACAAAACCCTATGAAAAAATTTGGAAAAAAAATATCAACAAAAGTTAGGGGTTTAAATCTAAATTTAAGCAAGAAAAGTTTCTAAATTTTTTGGTTGCTAATTCATGCAAAAAAACACAGGGTTTCTCACACAGCTATATTTAAAATTTTTACATTTTTAGAATATTGTGAATGGGAATATATTTCGACGTAATGGCTACAAAACAAAGTACCTTAAAAAACCGGGGTATAACGGGACTTTTTAAAACAAAAATTAGATCGAAACTTTTTGGGTGCCTTTTTATGACGGGTAAAAAATAATTTTCCCCACACACACACACACACACACACACACACACACACACACACACAACCACACACACACACACACACACACACACACACACACACACACACAAAATAAAGTATAGATGAGCATAGAAAAATATCAGACTTCTATGAAGTCAAAATATTGTTTATTTAAAAGAAATTTCTTTCTTATGAACTTAAGGAGCTGTAGTTCTAGAGATTTTGACAGCTCGTGGTAAAAAACAAGCACATATCCCAGTTACTTAATATATTGCATGGATAGGTGATACTTGAATCACGAATTAATATATAATTTAATGAGTAAATTATACTAAAAAAATTAGAGTAGAACTTTTTTTAAAAAATACAATACTTTTTTTAATTGCCTTTACATAAAGTGTTTATGACATGTTGATCTACTTTAAATATTATTTTGAGATATATTCTTCGAAGTATGTTTATGGAATTGGGCCACAAAAGCACCTTCCAGTTCTAGGGGTTCCGTGAGTTAAAAAAGTTCGAAGTTGCTTTAGAGTCGGAGTAGGCATTACGTCGACCGCGATGGACCGGTGGACCACAAAGACAATTTGGGGTGACCACCTGAAGATTAGCAGTTAATAATTATATACGAAAATATTCAAGATTGGCTGACAATACGCAGACTATGTCTTCTACTGACTATAATTACGATGTGACATCTCACGCGTCCTTTCTCTAACATAACCTCTGTGTTCTTTGACGGCCACGATTAATGGCAAATCTTTTCCAACCCAAATCCAAGAAGTGAAACGAAGGATAGATGCAAATAAGATAACCTTTAAAAGGGCAGAAGTTTTAGTGAGCGCCATGGCAATCTAGAGAAAGTTCAGTTCAGAGAAGATAGAAGTGTTGATTGACGGCTTACCTAGAATCACGAAAACCTAGCCATTCAACCAAGGTACATACCATTGTACGCCGGCTTATAGAAATATCTGAAGTGGATTGGACGTTGCGTATTCAACCAAGGTAGGAAGATTACATTCTGAACGCGAATATGTTATTGAGATTGAGAGTAGGCGGATATAATACATTGGTGTGCAAAACTTAAGCAACAAGTGGGTTTATTGCCATAACTTCACGAAAAATCATCTGAGAGACATGAAATTCTGAAATGAGGGAGAGTATTATGTACGTAAAGGATGACGAAAGCATCGGCACTGAAAAAGGAATACAACGCATACGGTATGGAATCAAACAAAAACAAGCTTTATTGAACGCATAGTATCGTGACTCATGATTGTCTATCCAACAGGAAGAACAACAAGCAGTTGTTCCTTAATATAGTATATGCCCTCCCCTTACTACAATGGTTGCTTTGCACCGTCGCCGCATACTCAGAACCAGCTGGTGCAACATTTCTTGAGGTAGGAGTCCCATTTCTCAATCAACATCTGTTTGAGTTGTTGGTTGTACTCCGAATGTACTGGGGAAACGAAAAACACCCCAAATGGA